>OZ021724.1:93575591-94175591 GCA_963978545.1 Linyphia triangularis
ACTCACGGCTGGCCTTATATAAGAGAGTCAATCCTTCGTGAATCTTCTAGAGATAGAAATTTGGAGGATTTTCCAGATCGTAGTCGAAAAGCCCTATACATGTACATGTGGACCGAAAATGTCGCTTTATGGTCGCTAAGTTTGGCGACTTCTCGCCAAATTTGGCGACCAAAATTAGTCGCCAAAACCGTCGTCGACTTGGCTCTATCTCGCCAACTTGACGAGATTGCCATTAACCATAATGCTCAATGACCTTCTCTTTGTAGAACTCGCTTCCCAACATTATCTCTGTAAAACTCGTTTTCAAGCATTAAGAGACATTGCAGGGAAGCCAAGTAAAGATCTCTTGCACTGGCTTTTGTAAAGTGTACATAATTTTCCTCTTTACATAATTAATACTACAAAATATTTACAAATATACAAAAATTCATTACAATATTTTAAAGTTCCATTTGAATTTTTTTAATGGTGCTGAAGACCATTTGGAGCTATTAATACCAATTTCAATTTGGGGAAAGAAAAAAAAAACTTAAGCAGAAATTAATAGCTTTACAAAATATTAATGATTTATGAAAATGCATGAATTATGATTTCAGAATTGTATGCCTTTAGCAGATCTTAAATTAAACACATACCTTCGACAGAAGCTGGTTTGCTAAGTTTGGGGTTTTGCACAAGAAAATTATTCTTATCATAGCTTTTCTTCTCTGAAATATTAAATTGAATGATTTTTTTTCAATTTTAAGATATTCAAATTAATATTAATAAAATTATAGATACATTAGATAATTACAAATTGGCACATTAAAAATGATTTATCACTGTTAAAAAATAAAATAAAACTTTTTTGATGAATGATTCTTTAATTTCTGTTGTTATTGTTTAATTTTCGGAATTAAATTTTAGGGTGTCCCGAAACAAATCAACTCCTTTTGAAAATAAGACGCACCCTAATAATCCTGTTTCATTCAATTCATTATACAAAATGAATGCACAAAGAATAAAACATTTATAACACTTTTTTATGATTACTTTTGGAACATTTAAAATTTATTACAAAAGACAAATTTTGCAATCGAACATACCTCCTCTCTCTAGTGTCAAAAAGCGGCAAGTGCTTTGTCTCAAACCTAAAAAAGTAGAGCCGAGTTTTAGTTTTTAAAAAATAAATCAAATTATAAGTTATTAGAAAAAAAAATTACTTTCTTCTTGCAATTGTGCAATTTTGTGCACATCAACAACATCAAGCACTTCATTTTCTTTTCCTGAAGCTGAAATCTGTTCAAGTGGCTTTTTTGAAGCTTCAACAGTTTCTTGGGCCTTAGATGCTGTATGGCTGCAAGATTCACTTTCAGTTGCTGACAATGTTTTGTCAATGTCAGTACATGTAACTTTAGCTGCAAAATGAATTATATTAAAAAAATAATACCTAGAGATAGTTTCAGACAGACAAAAGTAACACTTAAATTAAAAAAGCAACTGTAACATTTGGAATAGTTGATGGAGTGTATTAAAAAAGATGTTAGGAATACATATTTTAGTAAGAAGAACATTTAGTGAGTAGCATGAAAAGAAGTGGTTCGTAATGTACTATTGCAGCAGTTCCCAACCTTTTTAGTAGTGTGGACCACCTATATGATAAAAAAAAGACTACGAGGCCTACTAGCCAATAGAATATATGTGCATACATGTTTCAGTAATTACTAAAACATACTGTATAAGAAGTATGAAACTATATATTTTTTTATATAAAGAGAGGATCTTTATAGCACTCTGCTGTCACAACTGTTATAAAACTAAAAACAAGCAGTCAAAGTTAAAAAAAAAAAAAAAAGGATTTTTGACATTATTTGTCCTTTATGAGAGAGTCAATATCTGAATTTAAACTTAGTCATGCTGTTTAATTCACGCATTATTCACTTGTTACGCCATCGAAGAATACAATCGAGTGACTCGAATGTTCTCAACTTTAACCCTGAAGCTCCAATAATATTTATTTTGGGTTAGATTCTCTACCAGCGTCCACGGCCCGGTACCACGCTACGCGCGGCCCATGGGTTGGGAACCACTGTATTATTGGAATAGATCAAGAAGTTGAAGAATACATCAGGGTTCCCACTCATATCACAGAATGAAAATTAATGACTTTTAAGGACCTAAATAATGTTTTTTAAGAACCTATGAAAATTCTTTTTCAAGCATCATGTCTATATATAAATTTCTAACAGAGTATATTCTACCGAAAAAGTTACAGAATAGTTACAAGTTGGTGCCATACATGCAAATAATTGTGCCATACAGATAATTAATTACAAAATTAAATTATCTGTAACTGAAAGAGCTTTTTTTATGGATCAAAGAACATTTCGCAGAATGGTAATTGGAAATGTTGATATAAAAGCAAGCAAAAGTATTGAAACGAGGAAAAAAAAAGCAGCAGAATTAAGTAAAAATGCTCAAGATATTGTGGAAAATACAAATAATAGACTTTCTAGTTCTGATATGAGACAGATTTTGAAATCTTCAAATGAAAATGAAGATTTTGAAACATAAACAACTTGAAATGAAAAGACAATTATAAATCAAGATTCCCCTTCAACTTTGCAAATGAGAAGTAAACTTCCAAATATAGCACAGGCTTGTGACAAAACTGGTGTGTCTGATAGATCAGCGTCAATTCTTATAAATGCTGCTTTAAATGATATAGGAATATTTAAAAAAGAAGATTCTTCTAAAGTAGTTGATCGTAAGCAAAACCAGAAAGAAAAGAATAACAAACCGCATTGACTTGGGAGGGGGGGGGGGGGGGGGACATGCTCTTCTGTTATTGTCTTGTCTTTTTAGCTGTCCTTCTCCTTTTTAAAGAGTTTTTTTCCTTCCCCCACCCCCCCCAAGTCAATGCATTTTTTTATTCTCTTCTTTCTGGTTTTGCTATTATGGACTACTTTAGAAGAATCTTCTTTGGTAATTATTCCCATATCGTTTAAAGCAGCATTTATAAGAACTGATGCTGATCTATAGGAAAAACCAGTTCTGTTACAAGCCTGTGCTACATTTGGAAGTTTAGTTCTTATTTGCAAAGTTGAAGGGAAATCTTGACTTATCATTCTCAATCAAGTCTTCCATTCTAGTCTTTTTCATTTCAAGTTGTTTATGTTTCAAAATCTTCATTTTCATTTGAAGAATGTGAAGATTCCAAAATCTGTTTTATATCAGAACTAGAAAGTCTATTACTTGTATTTTCCACAATGTCTTGCATTTGAGCATTTTTACTTAATTCTGCTGCCTTTTTTTTCCCCATTTCAAGCTCTTTTCAATCATTTTGCTTGCTTTTATATCAACATTTCCAATTACCCTTCTACGAAATGTTCTTTGATTCGTAAAAAAAAAAGCTCTTTTAGCTACAGATACAATTTTGTAATAAAACCTTAGAAAGTCCTTTCATTTTCATAATGAAGTATCAAACAGATTTTTTTCAGCTGAAGACACAACATTTTTCGAAAAAATTTAATACGCATACTCTTTTGGAAGGTTTCTTAATATTACAATATTTTTTATGGTATTTTCTTACCTTATGAAGTGAACTTTTTTCCCATGAGCATTTAACATCTTTTTTAAATGGGAACACACATCAGCAAACATGAAAAAAATTGGCATTCACGAAACAAAATAGAACACTCTAGAAAGACAACCAACTGAAACAAAGAGCGCAGTTGATAATAGTGACGCAAAGAAACCATTAGCCAGTGTCAGAAGAGCATGCGCGTTAGCAATGCACATTTGAAGGCCATCCAGCGATTTCCAAGGTCATTCAAGCATTGACTGATTATTTCTTCTAAAATTTAATTTCAACTATTCGTAATTTCAAATGCGAGATAATATATTTTATCATTCCGTTTTGGCCAGTTTGGTGAGAAATTGGACTAAAACCTTGAAATTTTAAGTTATTTGGGCAGCCAAAGATATTATTTGATTTAGCTGAAATTTTGTATGATAAATAGACTTTGTAAGAGACAACAATTTCCCATATAGGCTTTATATATTTCTTACTTTTAATTTTTTCACTCCACCCTACTGTACATATAATGACAATCTATTTTAAGGGCATCTTATAATTTAGTTTATTTTTTCAAAGTGGGCCTTCTATTTTTAAGTTATTCACCGATCTTCACTTTAATTCAAAAGCTTTCCCACATTATCGACAACCTATTTAAGTGAGATTTGTTTAAATCAGTGCTTTCCCAAGATGTATGTTAATTAATACTTAGTATTGCTCGTCATTGCACCATACAGATTTTTTTCTCACACCCGTGGTATTTTAATTTTTTGTTGACCTAGGCACTAACACCCACATTTTAAAGTTTAACTTCCAGGAGTTCTCAAGTAATGATCAATTCTTTCATTCAATTGCTATCTATTGTGCTTGTAACATCCTGTCTCTCACCCGAGTAATTTAATAAATTTCAATTTACTTGGGAACAAGTAACTTAAAAATACGGGACAGAAACATAGAGACTTTTATTTCCAAGACTCTTCACACTGCCTAACTTTTACAAATGATGTGAACATTATATACATGAAGAAGAACAAATCAAAATATTAAATTTAGATAAATTTTTTTTATAAGAAAATGTTTTATTAAAAAGTAAGTTTTCTAGAAATTAATAGCAAATCTTAATAATCTAGTAAATGCAATCCATTTTAACACACATATATGTAATGTAGATTTCCTAATTTTACAAACAAAAATTTGTAACAAATATACTTACTGAATGTCTCTTTTTTCTCATGTATATCTTTGGCTGTTTGCTTTTCTGCATCTGAGATAAATAATAAATTAAAATAAGCTTTTTTTGTAGTTAAGATAAAATTGATTACTTTTGTATTCTAAAAGGGAAATATTAGTGCAATTTAAGGGAATAAAAATTATGCTTGTCACTGAAAGGAAGACAGAGCAACAACAACAGAGTTTGGACAGAGCACTAACATCAGAGAAAACTATTTGACTGTCGAGCAAGTTGAATTGTAATAGTAACTATCACTAAAAGGATTTTTCTACAAAAGTAACCAGGTCCAGATACCAAGCATGTACAATTTGATGACCCTAAATTTTGATTTTTAATTTACAACTAACTTTTAACATTAAGACGCTTAATATTCGAGCTGATTTTAAATATAAATACCAGTCTAAACAGTCAGTTGTTTTATTACTTTTCCTATGCAAACAAAGTAGCTTAGATAGTAGTGTTTTAAACATATGTTTGAACGGATCAAGTTCAAAAGTCGCTTCTTTTTTTTAAAACTCTTTCTAGATCAGTAACATCATCCAAATAATAAACTTCTCATTACTATTTCAAATATAAATTTTTTAAAGCCACATAATTTATTAAATTTATCTTGAGAAACTAGTAAAGTGTCAGTAATTATCAAAAGGTTATTTCATAATTCTATTGTTAAATTATCCATTGATAAACATGTATACGAATGACCTCAGAGTAAAAAATGTTTAACTCAGAAAATAATTTGTTTATTAACTGCCTGGGGAACAAGTTTATTGTGGGATAGCATCTGAGTATTGATACGCGAGTTTTCACATTTAAATTTTTTTTTATACAAACAAATTTGTTGTCAAGTTCATGAGTTTAGCCACAAACTTGTTAAGGAATATTCAATTCCAAATCCAATATTTGTACTTATAGTCATAATGGGAACTTCCCATTTATGGAACCACTTTTCCAGTCAAATATCTTTACTTTTAACTGAATTTGAGTACATGAACTTGTCTTGACAAGACCTTTCATTTGATATATTACAAGTCAGAGACATATATATATGTCTCTGACTTGTATTTTAGTTTTATATTTTCATTTATAGTTTTGTCTACGAAATTTGACATCAAATAGACAAAGCCTTTCTATAGGCTTCAACTATACCATTGTTCTTTAGAAGCTAAAAACTATGAGATTAATGAAATTATATATTTTCAGAATTACTTTACATAGATAGTTATACATACTTAGCATTTGCAGCTCACTGAGTTTGCTAACAAGGGCATTCTTTGTAATGCTGAGCATTGTATTGTCCTCCATGTGTTCAGGATCATTTTGAAGCCACTTGTAAGTGTTGAGTACTTTATCAGAATTTGGAAGCTTTTTTGGAGATTTGTAGAGCCTATGAAGACATAAATAGAAAAATTTGTTAACTGCTATTTTTTTTATATAAATACTTGCATACTTGAGGATATATATAATGAAAAAAACATGTTATCTTTATTTACTTGAAATCTTTACCTAAAAAAAAAAAAAGACAGAAATGTTTTCACTATTTAAAAAATTACTGGCAATGTACTTTGAAAATCCAACATTAAGAAAGTAAACATTAATAACAAGATAATTTTTTTATTTGTTAACTTTATATTCCTATATATCAAGTAAAATATAATTTCCACATTTAAATGTTTCTATTGCACTTTTGGGAGATTTATTTGATTTTCTCATTTCAAAGGGCTGGTAGCAACAAAATTGAACATGGTATAACATTTTTCAAAGGGTAACTTGAAGAAGCAAAGCATGCAATTTTTTCAACAATTAGAAATTATTAGCAATTTAAGAACAAAGTATTAAACATAAGTGAAACTATTTGCATTAGTGAGATGAAGCCAATTTCTTTTATTGTTGATTATACTAATTATATGGTTAGTAAAAGATTAAGTTTGAAAAGAGTAAAAAAAATACAATACTGTATGTTATTAAGAAATATAAATGACAATAAAATATATATTATATTTCATTCTTTTCACATTTTGTTACATCAATTCTAAAATTATTCTTTTACCATCATATTTAAAATTATTTGTAGCTTAAATATGAAGACATTTTCAATAAGAAAAAAAATTTGGTTTAATACCAGGATTCTTCATCAGAAAGCTCAATATCATCAACATCTATTATTTCGGTCTCGGCTGCGGTCGAAATTTCGGATTTATTTGTGTGAAATGATTCTACCGATGATTCACGATCACTTGTAAGCTCATTGTTAATCTTTTTGTCGTGGGAATCGTCAGTTTTCGCTGTTTCTTGAGACATTTCCCCGCATGTTTCCATACTGTGTGGTAAATTTTCTTGTAATGGACAATACTTTTTGCTTGTTTTATGAAATATGTTTTATGATTGAGCAAAAAAAGACTAGAACTACATGTAATTGGATGACTAATAGACGTCATTCAGGAGAGCTATGTTGAATAAAAAGAGCATTCATTCAAGCCTATTAATTGAAAACTAAAATTAGTAAACATGTTTGAACATTTAGTATAGAACAGCACCAATTTAAAAGTATAATTTTAATTTGGCTACGGATCAACAATACAATTAAAAGAGAGGAGCAAGAGGAGGATAAACTGGGATAAACACTAAAATCAAAATAACTCAAATATATAGTCAAGTTTCAGAGTTGTTTATATGCTTCTAAAAGAAGTGATGTAATTTTAATGGGTATCTAAATTTATAAATACAGTAATAAAAAGATTAGAAAACAAACTTTCAATCAGTTTTCATCAAAATAATCCAAAGTTTTAATTTGTAATATTTATTTTTATTCTAACAAGAAAATTATAAAACTGCTATATCTTTTGATGTAACCGTAATTGTGACTTTGTTTTCATTTCTTGTAATGTAAACTGATCAGGAGGCTGCACTCAGTCAGCAGCACAAATTTTTCAGTACTAACAAACTTATCCCCTTTCGTTATCTTTGACATTTTGCCTTCGATTAAGTTTCTGACAATTTGTTTCTTTTTTCTCAGGACTTAATTACTTCAAAGAGTATTAAATTCTTAGGTGTACCATGAGAATTTTTTGTGAAACATTATTTAGAATGGATTAATGGTATGCTGTGTATAATTGTGTTTGCAATAAATGTTATTTATATTTTCTTTTTTAAAACTGTATGAATTTATTTTGGGTGTTTTAATTTCTTAAAGCTGCTATTGTTATTACGTTTTTATTTTCCGAAGCTTCAATGCGATAGATGTATAAATTGTAATACTAACCGGCTAAGTTCCTTTGGCTACTTACAATGTTTTTTATTATATATTTACTTTCTAACCAACACACTTATTTTTAATAGTTCTTCTTCAAAAACATTATGTATACTTTTTGTTTCTTAAGTATTATTATACAGTGTAAAATTTATTGTTTTCTAGGTTGGTTTTAGTTTCATTTTCTAAATTGGTTTCTCCAGAGGTTATAATTGCAAAATGTGTGCAATGAAAGTTGACATTGCTTGGTCACCAACTGAATTAAATAGGTAAGTGTAATTTTGTAAATGACAATTCAATTATAAATATTACACTAATAGAAAATGTGATTTTGTATGAGTTTTCATGTAATGACAGTTGATATTCATTTGTGTGCATTAAGCAAAATATGCAATACACCCCTAGACATCTTTTGAGCGTCTAAACCATATTTCATTTGATTTTTCTAAGTTATATTGAAAATGACCAACTTTTTCACTTGGTTTGTGACAGGCTACATTATTCACAATTATGTTAATATGATATTAACATAATTATGAATAATGTGGCCTGGAATAATACTTAAGTTATTGAAAGCTGTGAATATCTCGACCAATTTTTTGTTGAGTTAATAATTTTTATTATGCATGTGTAATTTCTTTTTAAGTTTGAGAAGCAGATGGATTATAGGGACCTGGGATTTTTTTACAACTTTAATTGGAGTTCAAATAAATCAGCTGAATGATATTTATGCTTGCAGTAAATCTATTTATTGATATTAATAGATTATAATTTGAAAATATATGAATAAAGCCATGGTTATTTGCTAAACACTGATAGGTCTGTATAATGCATCAATGTATTACACTTGAAAAATATCAATTGTATATTTAATTACTATTGGGAAATTTTGTCTCAAACTTAAACATTGCATTATATGGTGATTTTGGGAATGACTCCAAATTGATAACCGCAAGTGGATGATATGATGAAATTCGTGGCATTTTCCAGCTTTGAGATTTCTTGCTATAAAATACAAAAAATTCATATGTAGTAACTAATGGTCTTGGTATTTTTGGTATTGTTTATGATAGATAGTTACATAAATAGATAAGTTATTCTTGAAGTGTAATCCACTTTTAATTTGTAGGTGGAAAGTCTAAAAAATAAAAGTTTTGTAATTTTGAATGTTTTAAAAAAATTGTGTATGCAGTAAATTAAACCTTTTATAAGATGTTTAAAGTAGAAATGGATTTTAATGGGTTTTAGTTATTGTTCGTAAATATTTATACTGCAGTGAACAAGAGGACACAGTTAAGTGGTTTGTGCTGGACTGGCAGTTTGGTTCTTACTTGGTGGAAATTCAGTAACTGATTATATAAATTACTTTTATAACCAAAATACATGCTAAATCAGCATGAATAATGTATTTTGCATCTTCTGCATTGGTATTGATACCATACCAACTCCTGGCCTAGCACTTTGCCATCTTAGTTTTCAAATTATGCTAGCATGTTGATGATTAGGACAGATTTGTGGCGGTTATTGGGCTATTTGGTGTGAGATTTCCTGATATTTTCCCCCAGCACAGTGTTGCCTCATTTAGATCTTGCATCTGAAAATATCTACTACTATCAAACATACTTCGACCTGAAATATATAGCTTTGCCCTTGTATTTACAAGGTTTCCTCGCATATGGAAAGTCATGAATTTGGACTTAGGGTAAATTTTGTCATGAAAAGTTAGGATTTTGAGCAAAAAAATGATCTTAAGTCATAGAAATACAATGAATTTTATAGATTTTTAACATTTTAAGTGAACTTATGTAATTATGACATCATTAATACCATGATCGCTATTCAGCAGATCAAAAATTCATCTTTATTGGTTTGGAAATTCTGACTGTCTATTTCTGCCACTTAAGTGCTTAACACAGCCATATACATCTCATAATTTTGAACATTTAGAAGAATACGAGTTTGAAATCTACTAGTGTAAACCTCTTCACTCCAACCCTATCACACCTATGAGAGGACATTGAGGCCACTACAGATTTAATGTGCACCAGCCTCCATTAGGTACTCACCGATATTTGGCGGACCAAACCCACAACCTCTCAAGGATATCGGAGACTTAAAAAAAATTAATCTTCTCATTTTTATTTACGTTTTGACAGAAACAACGGTCACAGTTAGAAACTGCGGCCAATGAAAACATTCCTGAACTTTAAAAATTTGGGACATCACATGAGTTAGGTATCGCAGGTGAAAAAAATTCATAATATAAGAACTGAAATGAACTGATTTGATAAGCTTGTGTTTCATTTTGATTTTTTTTTCGTCTTCTTTCTTCTACTGTTTTGCATTGTTGATATCAAAACAGTTGATTTTTTATTATATAATTTATTATTATTGACTTATTGTTTCTTTAAATATTTCTTTATTAGTAAAGATGGATTTTTGGGGAATGGAAAATTATTTTTTTTCCATTTTCTTCCGATTTAGAAGAATTTTCTTTGCTGAAACAAGGATTTTTTACTTAATTTAAAATAAAACTTTATAAAAATCATTTTATGATACATTGATTTACTTACTATGTTCATGTTAGTAAAATTCATGTAGATTATTATTATTTTTGTGATTTCATATCTTGAGTCATGGAAAATTATTTGCTTCAGTCTTGGAAAGTCATGAATTCGTGACGTTTCATTTTGACAGAAACCTTGTATTTAGTGCCTATAGATGCTCTGTATTGTCTCAATGCTATACAATGCCCATTTTTTTTAACAATTGATGATGAGCAGTAGTGAGTTTAAGAAACTATGCTTCTGCTGTGGTTATTTCTATAATAACATTTCTCATTTGTTATGATTATTTGATAGTCCAAACTCAAGATATTTCTACCACGAATCTACAGTTTCTGCCTGGCTCTTATTTTCCTTAAAGTTGTTTTCATTAACATTTTACTACAGAATAACATATTGTGTTGGTTAAAGTCTGCTTATAAAGCTCATTTTAAAAATTTATATTTTATCTATGATTAACAAAAGTGCCTATCCTAGCTCAGGCTGAAATAGCTGTGCATGACTTCGCCTTGTACATCCCAATTCAAATGGTTCTGTTGATTGCAAGTTATCAACATGCACCATCTTAACCGCAAAACTTCAGAATGAAATTGTGTTCCTGTTAATCTGGATTAGGCAAGATACCTATTGAAAAACTCGTTCAAACTGTTTCAGTAGGTCTCAAGTTCTGATCCTATCTCCTTTTACATCTTTATTCCCAATTTCCCCACCTTAACTACAAAGCAGCATGATGAAGTACTTGTCCCCAATAATCTGGATTCGTCAATATACCTTCTGGGGAAAAACATGGGTGTGTTGAGTTTAAGTTATATTGTATTTTTAACTTTTAGTAATGAATGTTAAATACATTTGCATTTGTTTGAAGGTTCATAACTGTTGGTACCGACATACAGTTGTATGAAGTAGAAGAAATAAAAGATGGAAATACAAAGCCTCCAGGTACTTTATTATATGTTTTGTTGAAATATGTCCTTGTGTGTTCATATTTCGTTAAATTGTGGAAAATAATGCATTTTGTTCTTCTATATTAATCCTGCTAACTTGAAGTTGCCAAAATAAGATTTTAGGAAATATTGTTCAATTTGGATTATTCTTTAAAGAGAATATATAAATTTATGTCATGTCTGACTAGAAAAAACTTATGTGCAATGTTCCCAAGCAAATCATATGTTCGTTGTTATGTATAAAAGAGAAATTTTTTAGATTAGCTTTGCTTCCAACATTTTGGAAAGCATCTTATTTGCTTCAGAATTGGCTAATTGCCAGTATTTAAACTGTCTTGCAAAATTTCTTTGGTAAGAAAGCTTAGTTCTCAATTTTCTTTTTAGCTACATGCTAATGATGTTTCGTCATTTTTAATTTTCTATCTAAAATAGGTAAAAAACTTTTTAGTATAAATATCAACTGATACAACACTTTTCAACCATCAGCTTGTTTGTTCTTTTAGGTTGATGACTAATTTTCGGATAACAAAAATTGGGATTTTGCTAATTTTAAAGTCTAATGTTTTAACAAAACAGCTAAATAATTTTTTATTTTTTTTTAATTTTAGCATTTAAGAAAGTTATTTAGTAATTTGCTAAAAAATCATCCATAGCTTAATCCCCGATTTGGTCAATTTCACTGTTTATTTTCCAACTTTTTTTCTCATGAATTCTCTGTTTAATTCTCTTTTAAAACTTGTGCTAATGATGACTTTTAAGATTTTATATTTGCTCAAAATTAAGGGGATTTGTTATTTTACATATTTTCATATTCCATTATTCCCTGTACATTTTGGTTTGAAAAATGTACTTAAATTATGTTTAAAAATTTATGATATGCTAATCAACTAAAGCAAGACCTAAGGATTATAGATTTAAATTTATACCTTGATTCTTAGAATTATACATGGAGTAATTCTTATTATTTATATCTTAACTTATTTTATGTATTTTATATATATTTTTTTTCTTAGGCATTTTAATATCTGAAACTTCTTGCGCCAGTTTGATATCAACTAGCTCAGATCACCAATACTTAAAAGTAAGAACATTTGCTACTTTAATGATAGTTTTAAAAAATACACAATGTCAGATCAATATTGAAATTGTAAACTTTATGATCAAGATAAAGTTTTTTTTTTTTTTTTTTTTTTTTTTTTTTTTTTTTTTTTAAAAGAAAGAAAACTGGCATTGTTTAGCTAACATTTTGTATTTTAAACTAATTCTTATAATGTTTCTATCTTAAAATACATTATTGAAAATTTTAAGTATAATGTATTTGTAACTGCAATTTTGTTGAATGGGAATTTGTTAGTATTTTATAAATTTTTTTTAATAATTTTTAAACCTTTTTTTCAACCAATATTTTGATTTTTAATAAATTACACTTTCCAAAACCTCAAAGTATATGTAAGTGATATGTTTATTTTTAGTGTTTTTCATGGTATCCTAAAATTGAGCATCCTTTGCTATTAGCTGTTGGACTGGCTAGTGGACGTGTTGTACTTGAGAGGTATTTAATGTGTTTTGATTTCTGATGATTATTATATTTTCACATTAATTCGTGTCTTATCTCTCTCTCTTATTCTCTTATATCTCTATCTAATCCTAAATTAAAGTTAAACCTTGTGCCCACATAGTGTTGTTTTAATTGTTTCTGAAATTTTCATTGCTATATTTTTGAGTTGTGGTTACAAAAATGTGCCATTTTATATTGTATGTAAACATTATTTTGTACGTTAAAGCAATGTGTTTTTGTGAGATTTTGTGAATTTTCTATAGTTTCTAGAGAAAGATCCTGTTCTATCCCTATTTTAATAATATGTCCAGAATTGTAATCATATATTTCCTATGAGTATTGATTATTCCATAATTCCTACATACTCATTATTTAAGCGTTATCCAAGTAACAGGTGCTGCATATTTATCTATAAATAAAAGATGCAATAAACTAAGTTTGGATTTCTTTTTTGCCATGACTGCCTACACCAGTTTAGTAAAGACACATTTCATTTATAATAGTATTGAGGTTTACCTAAGTAAAGGTGTTTCCTTAACATATGTGGAAGGATAAAAAAAGTTCACATTATTCTGCTTTATTCTTCAAGTTAATTTTGGCATAACATTCTGTCTGTGTGGAGAATAGCTCCTTCCAGATAGATGGTGGCAGTCGGTACTGAAATAAGCCTCATCAATAGAATAGGGTTGATGCATGTAGCTAATTGGGTTCCAAAAGAGTTATGTGGCAAATGTAGAAATGAACTCCTGTAATCTCACATGAAAAATGAGGCTATTCTTGTTTCCATCGCTATAGACAATCCTCAATAATGTGCTATTCTTGCAATAGAAAGTGAGTAATGGCAATAATAGTTTATTAGGTTTATATGGAATAACTATTGTACAGTTTATTTCTGTCGGAACAGCACAGCAGATTTTCAATTGTAGACTAGGGCTGCATATTAGTTACAATGTTTAAATTTGACCTAAGTGTAAATATTGCGAATTACGTGAAATCCTACAATGGACGTTCTAGAAAATTTCTTTGTTATTTAGTGATGAATCCTTAAAAAAATCATCCGAGTATGAAGGGTTCCAGAGGTATAAAAATGAGTGATAGTCACTGGAAGCCAAGTAACAAAATAGACCACTGAAAAAAGTTTCGAAATGAAAACATTGACACCTTGATTTGATTTCAGAGTTTCCACTACAAATTTTCCAATCTTGCACAAAAAATTGTGCTTGTTGCTTACATTTAGACAATACCAGATCTGCAGAACTAGCCCTACAATAGCAACCCACTATACTGTTCTGACTACACCAAATTTTACAAAAATTGTGCTATACATGCTTGATAAACCACAATTCCTGTTAATAGTTGCCATTACTTAATGCATAAATCAGCTTAACAAATAGAACAATATTCCGCCCTTTTTTTGTCTTATCTATATTTAATTTTACTGTTTGCAACATTTTGTCTTTTAATTTTAGCATGGATCCCATCAGTTCTCGAGATGTTGATTTAGTTGGCCGAGAATTTGGTGAGTTTTATTTTAATGAAAAATATGCCTTGTGAGTAAACTAACTATTTATACAAGTATGCAAGTTGAGTAATTTGTGTTGATATATTTTATATTTAATAAAATAAATGTATTTTGCTTTTTTTATTTTAAGACATCTTAAAATTTAATTACTTTTTTAATACCATGCTGTAGGTTGAGACTACTTACATGCTTCCATATTTTTAAAATGTACCATTCTGTAGCAGGGTTCCCAGTCATTAAAAATACTAAATATTTTGTAACTGGTTTTCCAGGCTTTGAAAATGTTTAAAAGTACTTGAAAATGCTTAGAGGTTGTTAAAAGTTCTCAATTTTTTTCACTTATCCACACCAATTTTGTTGTTATATTTGTATTAAGCATGCATCAACTTGTACATCCTTTGGTTCGTATTTACAGATTGGTGGCGTAGAAATCAAATGGTTTTAGTTACACTGTACTCTATGAGACGAACACTGGAGATTAGTGTTTACATTTTGAGAGTCAAAACATCATAGACCATCATCAAAGTCTGATTATAAGGCAAAATGTAAATTGTGCATGAAATTTTTTGATATTAACGCTTTGGGCAAAGTAGCTGTAAAGTCTCACATTAAACACTTGATGCATGAAAACAAATTTTCGAAAGTCCTTAAAAATATATTATTTGGGTTCTTAAAAGTCCTTGAAAAGTCATTGAGTTTCAATCTAGAATTTCAGTGGGAATCCTGTGTAATTATTTTGATGGAATTTATTTTATTTTCATACCGATTCTATTTTATGCAAATGTTTTTCAATTTCATTAACTTTTTAGCACCAAAACAAAGCAGGTCTTGCAATTGTATAGCTTGGAATCCTATTGAAGCTAATATTGTAAGTATGTTTTAATAGTTTATAATTGATTATTTAATAGTTTTTACTGATATCTATTGTATAGTCAATGTTGATTTAGAAATTGTATAAAGTATTTCATTTTGCCTTAAAATAAATATTTCTTCGCTTCCTTGTTGGAATTAAATTTTCAGTTTTAGAATGTTTTTTATATTTTATTAGTTTGCTAAAAAGACTATCAATTATGTTTAGAAGAATTATACTTTGTTATAATTTTAGTTTCAAAAGAATTCAACCTTTTGTAATGTTATACTAAGCCCAATGTAATTTTAATGTACTACTAATAAACCATTGCATTCAGTTATTCAAATTTAAAATAAATTTCAGTTACATTAGCACTGTATAGTATGGTTTGATTTCCAGTAATTTTTTTTTTATCGAAAACTAATGTTTAAGGTTATTCCATTTTAAATTGCTTCTTAGTTTTTTATTTCATCCTAGAAATTATGTTAACTAGTAATTTGTTTCATCATATATTTTTTTTAGCTCATTTCTGGGCTAGAGAAATATCGAGGTGATAATTCTATATATGTTTGGGATTTGACAAGGTCTACATTTAACCCAAGTGCCATTGATGCTGTAACAAGTTACGAGCGTCGACCTATGTTTCCTTTGGATACCCCTAGTGTTTCAAAACCCATATTAGAGTTAGGTATAAATTATCTCATTAAAATATATATTTGCTTTCCTTATACATAGGGGCCACAGAACCTGGAAATCGGGGAAATGTTAGGGAGCTTTCTGATTCTGGAAAAAAAAAGTCAAGCAATTTTTTTTAAAATTTTGCTTAAATCGTGGAATTTTTCTATTGTTTTGAAGGTACATTTCCCTGCTTATCCATATTTTGGTGCTATTTTCCTGGAGAATTGTGGTGATCATTAAAAGTTTCATGTTTTTGGTATTATTTAAATTTTTTATTAACTGCCAAAACTATTTAAAACAAATTGTGAATTATCTCTTTGGCCTAAATGTTCTATTTGATCTACAAATCTTGAAAAATTGGGAAAATTTGAAAAAAAGTTTGCTGTGAAGTCAAGGAATTATCAGGAAACTTTTTTTCCTGAATTTTGTGGCTACCATGTTGTAGTGTGTTTTCAAATATTTTATAAATTGTTGATTTTTTAAATTCTAAGAAAAAGCTTGAAATTTTGATTTGTTTAGGTTCCTCGGAGTCTACCCAGTCAATTCACTGGTTTCGAAATAATCCTAAACTATTTGCATGTGGAATGAGTATGAAAAATCTTCGGTTATATGATACAAGAGGTAAGTAAATAAAATTTTAATTTCTAGCCGTATTTTTTGGTGTTATTAAACTGATTTATATATTTTTTTTATTAATTTTTTTTCACCAATGAGTGTTTCTGAGTTTTTGTCAGTATTGTTTTCATATAGATTCTTCTGAGCTTCATAAGTTTTAAGTAAAAAAAATTAAAAAATAATGAATTTGTTAGATGGATCTAAACCCCAAGAAAGCACCACTACAAAAGCTGTCTACAATTTGTGTGTGGATCCTGATGTTGAACATAGACTCGCTTCTTCAGTTGATGTATGTTTTCTTTTTTCAATTGGTTAAATAATTAATAATTCTTTAAGAACTTACTTTTTTAAGTGATTTTTGTATGAACGTTAAGTAAATACTGACTGAATACATTTTATGTGTTATATTTTATTTGAAATATTAATATATATGTAGTAATAGTCCCTTTTTAGAATCAACATTAATTTATTTAATCTTTTCAAAGCTTAATCATATTTTTCTTTCTTTCTCCACTTCATTCAATAACTTAATTTGATAGCTGCCCACTCACTGCTAATTGTGTGAGAAACGTTTATGTCAGTATCTTTTTTAACAGTGAGTCCCACAATTTGTATTCCGTTTTGCTTGCTCTTGCATCAGTTATTACTTCCCAACCATAGTATTTGAATTTCTGTTAAGATCAATATGATTCCCACTCTTTCATACAATAAGGGTTACAGTGCTCTCTTGGACAACACGCCATTCATTCTTTTGATATCTCTCATTCTGGTGAAACGTAACTTTTTAATCATCTTTCTCTCTGACATCTAATTCAATAAATGCGCTCACTGCCTAAAAATGACTGTTTCCTGACTCGACACACTGCATTAACTTATGCTGATATGCGAGAAAATTACATTATATTTATATTATATTGTTTTATTTTTGTTTGTGTTAAAATTTTACCTACTCTCAAAATCATATGCAATATCTTATTATTTATGAAGCTCATTTATAATATTCAATATATTTTTAGAACTTATTTGTGCTGTGGGATGTAAGGAACTTTGAAAAGCCTGTATCCTTTGATAAATATATTCTATAAAAAAAAAAGTTTAAAAATCAGATGTTAAACCTTCTGTTTTTTGGAAGTGCTTATCCAATGTAAAGTGCATACTGTATAGTTTTTATAATGATTTATTTTATGATGGTTTATTGTCTTATTATATTCAAAATCTTAAGAGCTTCAATTTGAAAAATAATATAAAAGAGTTATGAATTTAGAAATTATGTATTTTATGTGCAAATCACTAATACATTTAGTAAATATTTAAAATTTATATTTTTAACTTTTTATAATCTTTAGTATTCCTTAATAAGTAATTTAGGTGGTTACCATCAATGAACCTAGGCCTATCTTAAAATTATCTTGGTCACCAACAAGGTTAGTAATTTTTGCATTATAAATGAAATTGTTTCGTAGTATTTTTTCATTGCATTTATAGTTCCAGTAGCAAAATTTGGCAAGAGAGTTCACTAACTAAAATGTCATTTTTATTAACTATAATTATTAGAAATTGGATTTATTGAAAATATGAAATTAGAAATGTTTTAGAGTATTGATTTTTTTCTGTTAAGTTAAAGCTTTGCTATAATTTTTAGCTTCTCTATACTATAATGTAGAGAGAAGTGTTCGCAAATGTCCTAGGTCCACCCGTTCAGTTAAATTTACAAATGTTAAGGCATGTCTTGGGTCTTGATAGTACAGGTTTCTTAAAAGAAGGGATTGGTAGATCCGGCTAGAAACTCTAAAAATTTAAGCCGAAAGTTTATCCACAACTTTTGCAGGTTAATCTACAAATGTTAAACATGTGTCAAAGTTAAGTTTTAATGTATTTGTTAGAATAGTTAGTAAATTAAAGGTTCAGCTTGAAAGTGCGTGAAAACTTAACCAGTAGGGTATTTCCGTTGTAACTCTATAGAAAATTTTCATATTTAGGACTCCAAACTTCGACATGATGTTGGATCTTTAATCTTTGGCAGCTTATTGCTTCGTTAAACTTGCTAAATTAGTGATATTTTTGGGAGCTAAATATTGTCAAAATTGCTTGATTATTGTTTCTAAATACTGTAATTTATAGATCTGCATCTCTACTTCTAATTCAGAATTTCGCATGCAGCAAAAGTATCTCAAATTTAATACAATTTATGTTCAATTATATTTGATTATTAAAGCCACATATCATAAAAATGATTTATTTTGTGAGTTTCCTGTGAGATTGTAAATTCAATATTAAAAAAATAATTACATACAGGGTTAAAATAAGTAACTGAACACTCTTTTAGTCAAATATCAACTTGAAAGACTTCATATACCAAACTATAATTTTTATGTAACGACCTTTTTATCCAGTATTATGTTTAATCTTGTATTTTCACAAAAATGTGCAATTTTTGAAGTTTTTTCCCCCTTGTACAATTTTTGCAGATCTGGTCTCTTAGCAGTGTTGTGTAAAGAAAGCTCAACTATTAATCTGTATGACATACAGTCTCCTGCTGGCGATGAAGTCGAACCGGCTGTTGTCGAAAGGAATCTGCAACGTAAGTACATTTCTTAAATGAAAAACTTAATTTTTACTATATTTGATAGTTAAAAATGAAAAGCTTATAATGTTATTTTGTGAAACTGAGTTTTCCCATATTTATAAGAAACTTTGAAAAACATAGATTATGAACATTTTGTTTCATGCTTGGTTAAAATTATTTTCCGGTGAGATAATACATTTGATTTCCAGATTTTCCATTTATTCAACACGATTGATATGAGTAACCTTAATCCAAAGTTTCAGTATTATATCAGAGTGGCCACAGAACCAGGAAAACCTGGAAATCAGGGAAATGTCAGGGAATTTTTTAGAATTTCATTAAAATCAAGGAAATTTTGTATAGTTTAAGGCACGTTCATCCATATTTTGGCTCTATTTACCTGGAAATTTGTGGTGGTAATCGTTAGAAGTTTAATGTTACAGAATAATTTAAACTTTTCATTACCAGCTAAACTATTTAAAAAAAAAAAAATTGCATATTTTCTCTTTAGCATACATGTTCTATTTGATAGGGGTGTCTAGACATATGGAAAACCTAAAAATTGGGGAAATTTGGAAAAAAAATATGCCCTAAAATCAGGGAATTTTTTAGAAATCTGTCAGGGAAATCAGGGAACTTTTTTTCCTGAATTTTGTGGCCGCCTTGTATATGATTAGGGTCTTAAAAGGGAGACAAAAGTAATTTTCCCTCTTTTTTTTTTAATTTGTGACTTAAGATTTTACTAAAATATTTTTTTTTCTCAGATTGAAAAATTTACTTTAATTGATCAGATTCTGACAATATGTCTGTCTCAATAGTTTTAATTTCTTGCAACATAAGAGTTTTTGTTATCAGTTAAGTAATTTATGCTGCATTGCCTCTTTTTAATAAAAGTGTTTTTTCCCCATGAGTTTTATATTTAGTTCTCTAATGGTCTGTTTCTTTCAGCCTTTCCATCGCATTCAATCATGTCCTTCACATGGCATCCCACTCATGAAAACAGAATGTTAACTATCTCTCAAAACAACCAATTACTAGACTATACAATATTTGATCGTATTACTCTGGTAAGTATAATTTTATTAAGCTCAGTTTTGCTTTTACCTATTTATAAACAACTCTCCATTTTAAAGTCGTGCTGACAAAATGTAATCTAAATCTATCGTTTAAAATACAATCAAATTTAAAGTATCCAACCTCAGAGAAAATGTAGGAAGGATTTTTAATTAACCGATTCTGGAAATATCGGTTAATTAAAAATTATTTTTTCATGAAATCAGTGAAATTCTGAATTTGCAGAGAAAAAAAATTAATTTTACCAATGATCATTTCAAAAAATGAACTTCAATAACCTCTCAACAATTTTGAAAATCTTGCAACTTTTTTTTTTGTAACTTCATCACCATAGTACAATTGTTGTAATGTATGAAAAGATAAATGTGAACTGTTCTTATATTTACTGTTGCTGATAAAAGTTCTTTTATAGTGCATCTATACTTAAAGGAATAATTGCGTTATTAAAATATGTTTAGTTTAGAAAGTAGTAGACAATCATATATATGAGAGTAAAGCAAATGAAAGTTAATTTGGATATCTTTTTGAAAGATTTAATCATGTTTTTTATTTGTGTGCTTTTATTGGCACTTATTAAAACAACTGATCTTAAGCTTTTATCAAAGCATTTGTACACTGGGGTACAGCACAACCCCAATGAGACATTTAATGGAACTAGATTGAAAGAATTAATAACAAAATATTGGAACACAATCAAGCTAAATTGAAATGCAGTGTTTAGCATTTGTGATGTATCATTTATATCATACCCTCATATTAGTGATTGACTAGGGTTTAATAGGTGGAATTTTATTTTTTATTTTGAGATTAGATTTTTAGCATTTACAGAAGTGTTTTTGGTAAACAAACACATTTTTTTTTATTTTTACATACCTTTTATTTAAAATATATTTAGAAATTTAGTTGAATAATTTAGTGTTTTTCTGTAGACAGCTTAAAAATTGTATACAAAAGCTGTAGCTTCGTCTTCTTATAACTATACTAATTTAACAATATTTTTTCATTAGAACTGGTCCCCAACATCTGAAATTGTGTGGACATATGGCAGGAAAGTTTTGCAATGCTTGGATAGTAGAGATGAGTTTTATGCCTGTTTAAATGATATTTCTGTTAAAATGAGAAAACGAGCTTGCCAAGGTTATGGATTAAAGGTCAGCTGTTTATGTATTTTCGTGTAGCAATTATTGCGAATATATTAATATTATAAATTCTTGATGGCAATCTTATAGTAGAGTATTTATTTAAAATTTAATTCAAAATACTTATATCTGCAAAATAATAGCTCAAAGAAAATACAATCCTAGATTTTATCGAGATAATATTCTAACATTGCACTGAAATCTATTACTCTATCCAGAGTTCCCACTGTCATTAAAAGTGCTTAATATTTTTGAACTTGTTTTCAAGGCCTTGAAAGTACTTGAAAATGCTTTAGGGGTGCTTAAAAGTCTTTAATTTTGGTGGATATTGTGTGCCCAACTGCAAAATTTATAAAAATAGAACTCAAACTTGCTATCCCCGTTTAACTGTCACTTATCCGCACCATATTGGAATTCTCTGACATATTTGTATTACACATGCGCCAACTTGTAACTTTTTTGGTAGAATATACTTTATAATCAATTTATATGTAGACATGATGCCTGAAAAAAAATTTCAAATGTTTGTAAAAACATTACTTAGGTCCTTAAGTCATTGATTTTCATTCTGTGATTTGAGTGGGAACCCTGTGTAAAAGATTCCAGTACAATGTTAGAAAATTATCTTGATAAAGTCTGGTATTGCAGTTTCCTTTTGCTACTGTTTTGCAAGTATTAATATATTATACAATGTTTCTGGAGTTATTTTCTTTTTAGACAATCCATTTATCTTCCTTTATACTAAACCAAAATTGATAAAAGATGTAGTACCATTTAAAAACTAAGACTTCGACTTCTGATGAATAGTTTTTTTTACAACTGCACTTTATTGTGTTGTGTGTTTTAAATTTTTTTTTTAGTACTCTATTTAGAGAGTATTTGGGTTCTATACAAGAAGATGTATCGGCTTGGTCTGAAAGAAATGTCATTTTGAATTTAGATTAAAAAAGCTACATTGGTTGCTATGGCAGTTGTACGGGATATGATTTATCACCAGACCGACTAGCTATACATGCCTGCTGGCATAGTTCTGCTTTCCAAATTAAGTTTCACGATATCTTTCAGAAATAGAATATAATATCTAACTTTTATGAACTTCTGAAAAAGTAATTATTTTAAACAATCTTAAATGTGTGGGCTGTGCTAAATTAATTAATATAAATAGCTCTTTAATGTAAGATTGCTGTTAAGAATTTATAATATTAATATACAGAGCCTTAAGGTATAGCATTTGATGACATGAATAAATGTGTGGTGACAGTTTTACTTTTGTAACAAACTGCTTTTGCAGATGTCGAAACTATGGCTGAATGCTGAATTAGCTGATGACACAGGGTTGCATGGTGTATGGATGTGGTTGGATCATATCCTTTTGAACTGTTAGTTTATTAAAATATCTATAGGCTCCGTAATTTCTATATAAATAAAAGTTAAGTGCCTGTTCAAATCTGCTTTGTTATTTTGATGGCAATAATATTTGGTTTTCACAAAGAAAAATTTTTTTCTTATTAAGAAGCCTTAACTTATATGTTATTTTTAAAAATCCAAACAACTCAAAATATTGTTCACTATTAAAAGGTTATTGAATTTTAATTGTTGACAATTTAATAAAAAATAGATTTGAATAGATTGATTGCTTAATCTCTTGTTTTAAGTGTTTTGGTTAAATATTCTTTAAAATCTGTTTTCATATGGCTACAGGGTTCCCACGGTCATTGAAAGTCATTAAAAGTGCTTCGTATTTTTTAACTGGTTTTCAAGGCCTTGAAAGTACTTGAAAATGCTTAGAGGTGCTTGAAAGTCCTTGAAAATGCTTAGAGGTCCTTAAAAGTCCTTAATTTTTGTGTATGTTGTCCAACTGCAAAATTTATAAAAATACAATTCAGACTTGCTATCCCCTCGTTACCGCCACTTATCCCCACCGTATCGGAATTTTTTGACATATTTGTATAAGGTATGCGCCAAATTGTAACTGTTTTGGTAGAATTATACTTTATAAAAAATTTATATATAGACATGATGCCTGAAAACAAGTTTTTAAGGGTCCTTAAAAACATGAATTAGGTCCTCAAAAGTCATTGATTTTCATTTTGTGATTTGAGTGGGAACCCTGGGCTATCTAATCCATTTAGAGTAAGTTATTTAGTTATAAGATGTTCTGAGAAGAAATTGACCTTAATTCTAAATTAATGGTGAAAGGAGTGGCTGAAACGGATGCTCGAAAGCGTTCCCATCGACAACCTCAGGCCAAATATGAAGGTGTTCACTCAGTCATTTGTGGGGAGAATGGAACTTGTACCCTCAGTCAAAGTGAGCCAAATAAAGTTCAGTGGATCGGGATCAACACAACTGAATGCAAAATAATTAAGTACATCAGTGATGAAAGGTTAATATAAATGTTTATTAGTTATTTCATTGTGTTTTTAGTTTCTATTTATTTTATTTATGAACCTCTCAAGATCAGTTGAAGGTAACATATTTACTTTTCATGATGTAGATATTGAATTTGTATCTTGGGTTGGCTTGGGTGTTAGATGTATGTGACACTTAAATAATAAGTATTGTTTAAATTATATGTTTTAGTATGGTTAGTATATTAAATTTTTATCTTGAAGGGTATATAGCAAGTTGGAAAAGTGTTTTATTCAACTTACTGTTTAAGCTTTTTAAAATTTACTTTTCAATATTATACTTTGAAATATATATGTTTTCATAATTTTTTAAAATTTCTCTTGCACAAAAATGGTTTATTAAATTTTTTAGTTTCTTAAAAATTTTTCTCTTTGCAATTGTAATTCATATCAAAAGGGAGTGTAGATTGATTGGCTTGCTTGGTTATTATTTATAGAATTTTTACCAAACTTATGAGATATTTTGGCATTATTACTTAAAACATTAATACTAAATGTTAGAAAATACTCAATTAATTAAACTAATACACAGTACTTGAATTATAATACTCAATTAAACTAATACAGATTATGTGAATTGTTTTGGTGTTGCCTGTAACACAAAGTCACATAGTATTTGACAAACCAAATGTTATTGGTTTGTTGCAAACTAAAATTACAGTAATTTTAGTCTGATATACAGGGTTCCCATAGTTATTAAAAGTGGTTAAAATTTTTTTAGCTTGATTTCAAGGCCTTGAAAATGCTTAGAGTTGCTTAAAAGTACTTGAAAACGCTCAGAGGTCCTTAAAAGTCCATAATTTTCGCGGATGTTGTGTCTGGCTGCAAAATTTACAAAAATACAAACTCTGACTATCCATGTGTGACCTTCACTTTTTTAGGTAGAATATACTTTATTACAAATTTATACATAGACATGATGCCTAAAAAAATTTTAAAGGTCCTTAAAAAATATTATTTAGCGCTCCATAAAAGTCACTGATTTTCATTCTGTGATTTGAGTGGGAACCCTGGATATGTTATTGCTGCAGAGTGCATCAAATGAGTTTTCCTTGAACCAAAGTTTTTTTTCTAAAGGGCTACATTTAGATTATTTGTTTCATATCCTGTAATAATCACATCTAAATATTGATTAATTATTTGCTTTTGTGTAAAATTTATATTTTTACAGACTCTAATCCATATTTGATTGAAATGTAATAGGAATAATTTTTTATGTCTGAGCAGGGACAGAGCTTTACAACTTTGTGGGTGGAGTGGAGATGAGACTAATACTTTTGCAAAGTTTTTGGATAGGTAACATTTATTTTGTGTATGATTACTTCTTACCATTAAGATTATATTAGTTATAAAAAGAAATGTATGAAGGGATGCGGCAAAGATGGTCCAAATTTTTCGAAATCGAAGTTTTCTTGCCATATAAGGGGTTATAGCAAATAGTTTAACCACATGGAGTCCTCTGGCAAATAAACATTATGTTTCGTGAGATTTTGTGCAACCATTTATCTCCCGAAGACTTGAAACTTTAAATCAGCCTTTCTGGGGCATTGAGAAAAACAGACTCTGATCGTTCTTTGTCGTAGCCCTTCATATTTGAAAATATATTTTTATCTAATAAATTTTCTTTACCGAAAATTCTTAATATTTTTATGTAACCACACATGTTTTTTGTATTTTGCTGCGATTTTGGAATTCTACAATATTTCTCATTTGAAACTTCCATTGCTTTTGTCTTTTTATTACCATTTTATTTTTATTGATGTTTTTTTACTGATGATATCTCTGAAGTATGCCTGACTTTTGGTTATAATCATTAACAAGATAGAAACAAAGTTTAGATTGTTAGCGTCGTTTATGTGGAATTCGTAAACAGCATTAAGCTCCAGCTCTAGTGTACTTGACAATCATTTTGAAAGATGTCATTAAACATATGACAGAAACACAAATGTGTACACTAAGCACATACATATTAATTATTTGTTATGTTATTTTTAATACAAGTATATTTATATAAATGTTGATCCTGATGGCGGATTATGTAATGTACCTTTGATAAAAGTAAAAGTGCTAGGGTTGGAAAAATATAAATATATTTGTATTGACTATGATGGTGTTATTCATATTTGTAACGTTGTTATTATTATCCTTCAAAAAATATATTAAATATAAAATTTTATTCACTCGGCTTACTTAACTTGCTTTGTGTCCTTTACCTTAAACTGCCTGTCGCATAGTGGTACTACAATTAAAAGTTTTCATTAACCAAAAACTGAACACCAGGACTTAGAATAGCATGACGAATTGTAAGGGAATGAGATATTTACTTATCTGATTTTAAACTAAAAGGGGGGAAAAGAACTTGTTAAAAAAGAAAACTATTCCCAAAAGACCTGTGACACACATTTGGATATGCTAGATGACAGCTGGTGGCACAATTGATGTCCGGGTGTAACTGGTTGATAAGGCGAGGAGTTGAATTTTAATTTAGATCAGTCTCTTATGAAGAGGAATAATCAAGTCCTTATGGTTGGGAAGCACCCAAACTTGGATCTTTTCTTTAGGAATTAAGTTCCCACTGAAATAGAGGACGGAGGAGGAATGGCTCCTAGAGTAGAAGAGGGGATGTCTGGACTAGGCCGGATTTTCACTTGCCGGTGGTACAATGGAAGTTCGGGGGTATCTGGCTGATGAGGCGAGGAGTAGAACTTAGTTAAGCTCTAGTTGTGGAACTGGCACCGAATCATCCCCAGATCATCCAAAACGAGCGACTTATTGAAGAAATATGAGGTGGCTAATTGAAGCGGAACTTGCACCCAAATCATCCAGAACGGGTGTCCTATTGAATTTTGCAGCGGAACTGGCTCCACATCATCCAGATCGGGCGACCACGGTGAAGAATTATTCGATGAAGGAAGTGGAAGTTAGTTGCAGAACTGGCACCGAATCATCCTGGAACAGCCATGACGATGAAGAATTATTATTTTTACAGGCCCAAAATCATCCTGGAACGGCGACGATGATGAAGAAGTATTTGAAGAAGGGAGTGGAAGTTAGTTGCAGAACTGGCACTGAATCATCCTGAACTAGCTGAGATCTAGTTGTGGAACTGGCACCGAATCATCCTGGAACAGCGACGACGATGAAGAATTATTATCTTTATAGGCCCCAAATCATCCTGGAACAGCGACGACGATGAAGAATTATTATCTTTATAGGCCCCAAATCATCCTGGAACAGCGACGACGATGAAGAAGGGAGTTGAAGTTAGCTGCTGAACTGGTACCAAATCATCCTGGAACAGCGACGACGATGAAGAATTATTATTTTTATAGGCCCCAAATCATCCTGGAACAGCGACGACGAAGATTTAATGAAGGGAGTTGAAGTTAGCTGCAGAACTGGCACCGAATCATCATCAATATCTCCAACAGAGATTCCGCCGAATCGACATCAGGTCGCGCCATTTCTTCCAAGGGGATGCTACCGAAGAGCACCCGGTTAACACATCTTCTCCGTTCCACGTCTGACCTCCAAAGAATCACGGAAAGCAGCCCCGTACTCCTGTCCTAAACTTGCCTCCTCCAATCACAAGCTCTCTACTACGGCGCGTTTCTCCGGCGAATTGAAAGGAGGGATCCCATTGGACAAAAGTTAAGCGTCCCTTTTCGAAATCCGAAACAACGCCAGGGAGAAATTCCTAATCCCGCAGCCGAAAACAGGAGCCATATACGAAAATCCTCATGCTATTCCGCGTCCCGATCTCTGGTTTTCTTAATAAAAAGGATTTATAAAATAAAAAGGTGAATTAAACATCACCCACTTTTAATAGGGCATTAATTACCAAAAATGATTGACCAATTTTACACTGATAATTCCAGAAGAACATGACAAGAGAGAGATGCTTCCATTATACAATAACAAAACCTTTGGGGAAACTCAGCATTTTTTTTTCAATCATAACATATTTTTAGGTTGGAAATGGATGGGCAATTTACAAGAGCAGCAACAATTGCAGTTTTCCATTTGGAAATTAGAAATGCTATTAAGATTCTTAGCAAAGGAGCTTTGTCTAGAGGATATACAGGTATAATCACACTTAATGTAAAGTTTAATAAATATTTGTAATCTAATCTTTTAATTTTTTTTAAAATTATAATTCAAAGAATATTTTTAATGATACTATCTATGAATTTGCATGAATTTCTCTCTAATTATATTTTATTTTATATATTTTTCATTGCTTTTCTATGATAGCAAATTTTCTTTTCTTAATGTTGTAAATATTGTTCATAAATTTCTAGTTGCATGCATTAAAACAAAGCATAAAAAGGTTTGTTTATACATTCCATCTTGTGTATAACAATGGTTAAACTGGGTACATATGCAGAATTTATTTTTTTTATTTTTTTATTTTTTGTTTATTGGAGTGATAGTGATTTAAAAGGCCTTTTCCTTTTTGAGGATATTCCATGAAAAACAGTAAATTTAAACTTAATTTTTTTTTTTTTAACTAAAAAATTAGAATACTATGTTATTGTTATTTATAAATTCGTTTTTAAGAATCTAGCTCATGAAATTATTTTAAGTATTACCTTTTTAATTATCTGAATGAACTATCTAAATGAGCATCTTTTTTCAAATGCTAGTCTTCATTTCTTCCAGGAAATGTAGATCTAAACACTGTAGCCATGGGCCTTGCTGGATATACTCAGGAAAGAACAGCGCTATGGAGAGAAGTGAGCAGTTCACACAAATCGTTGTTGACAGATCCGTATCTTCGAGCCATGTTTGCATTTCTCACTGTGGAGGAAGATAATTATGAAGAAATACTGGTTAGACTGTTTTTTGGAAACAAAATTTACTGTTATCTTTTCTTTAGTAGTGCATAAGTAAAGTTACTTTTTTAGTCCAAAAGTAAAGTTAACTTTCCTTCAGGCACAGTATGTTGTCTGCTGTTCGACCACAATGTGCTTGATGAATCACATAAAAACAATATAATAAACACATAAGTTAATTTATGCAACTGCTAAGTGAGGAACATTACTGAAAAAGGTGTTAAGAGAAGAAAAAATGTACAAGTTTCTGCAAAAAAAAAAAAAAAAAAAAAAAAACCTGCCATACATCTATATAAATAAAACTGACTTTCTGTCACACGGATTTGGGGACCGTTTCACGTAAAAACTACCTAACGGATTAGGATGAAATTTGGTATATCGCTTAATTAAACGACCAGGAGTAAAATAGGCGATATATTTTTAATTTTAATTGAGTTTTAAAATTTCCGAAATAATTTTTTTTGGTGTTTTTAAGCAGACACAATTTAGTATTTCCTGAATGGCAACTGAAATATAAATAAAACTGACTTTCTGTCACACGGATTTGGGGACCGTTTCACGTAAAAACTACCTAACGGATTAGGATGAAATTTGGTATATCGCTTAATTAAACGACCAGGAGTAAAATAGGCGATATATTTTTAATTTTAATTGAGTTTTAAAATTTCCGAAATAATTTTTTTTGGTGTTTTTAAGCAGACACAATTTAGTATTTCCTGAATGGCAACTGAAATATAAATAAAACTGACTTTCTGTCACACGGATTTGGGGACAGTTTCACGTAAAAACTACCTAACGGATTAGGATGAAATTTGGTATATCGCTTAATTAAACGACCAGGAGTAAAATAGGCGATATATTTTTAATTTTAATTGAGTTTTAAAATTTCCGAAATAATTTTTTTTGGTGTTTTTAAGCAGACACAATTTAGTATTTCCTGTAAAGTAACTTATTTTTATGATGATATTTTGTTTACCACAAATAATTTATTTTTTTACCAACAATAAATAATGAAATTTTTTACGCCAATAAATAAATAATATCTGCATGAACATCCTATATCTGTTTAAAAAATTTACTGTAATTTATAAAGTAATTTTGTAAAAGATTTAAACTCAAATAGTGCTTAAAACTATTTTCGTAACATATTATAAACAGACTTACTTTATTGTACTTATTTTTACATATATATACTTATACATATTACTACAGCATGCTTTGTAAACTTTCCATTTATTAAACTTTTATATTACTTTTATTTAGTACCAAAAACTGAGTTTATCCGTCAACAACGGGCCACGCAGCTAGTTTGACATATAACTAGTCAGGACGTTAAGACGAAAAAAATACCTGTGTCTAGACCTGAAAATTGTAATTTTTAAGTAGTAGCAAGTGGCCGGTTGACACTTTTAGTTTAGTAGCCACGTAATCGCAGTCTTTTTTTTTGTTTTTTTTTTGACCAATGGTCCAGCCAGGGAAGAGGAGGCTGGGGTTTTACTTTTTACCTGAATGTATGGCGCATTCAGATTTATTATTATTATATTATTTTTTTGGAGGAGGATATTTCAATTCTTTATTTGATTTGTATTAAATATATAAATATAAAAATATATCTAAGTTAATTGTGTTTAATAAAACTTCAATAAAAGTACAAAAAAAAAAAAAATCAAGTACGGGATCTAAGCTTTTAAATAATCATGCCTGTAAAGGATGCAGTCAGATTCAAGTAAGAGAATTTTTTTCAACAGTAAGGCTACCACTGGCCACACTTTTAAGTTATTGGATTTCTAAAAATATAACAAATAATATGCAAAGAATTAAGGTTCTAATATATTTTGGTGACAAAAACACCTGGCAAGAAGAAAATTAATCACGTCTGTAAAGGATGCAGTCAAATTGAAGTTAGAGAAAATTTTTTAACAATACCGTTAGCCACGCTTTTAAGTTATAGGATAACTAAAAATATAACAGAAGTACGCAAATAATTAAAGTTCTAATATATTTTGTTGACAAAAACGCCAGGCAAGAAAAAAAAAATCGCCTGTAAAGGATGCAGTCAGATTGAAGTTTGAAGATTTTTTTTTACCTAGGTGGCGCCCACACCCTCACGGGGAATGCAAAAAGGGAAACTCAAGAATTTCAAAATTCCCTGACACTTTACCAGGGTTCCCACGGTCCTTGAAAGTGCTGGAAAGTCCTTGAATTTTTTTTGATGAAATTTGGTCCTTGAAAGTCCTTGAAAAAAGGATAAGGTCCTTGAAAGTCCTTGAATTTTTAAGTGACCAATGACAGTGGTGTAGTGTAAAATAAAAAAGTGCGGGAACGCTATGTTGCATCGTTACAAACTTATATATTTTTTTCTGTGTATTAGGGAAGGGGAAGTAAAAAGGACAACTTTAAATAGTTTGTTAATATTACTATAATAATCTCAAAATAGCTCAAGAGTACCTCAAAAAAAAAAAAATTGAAAAAATTGCGTGTTTCGACTTATTCTTTTATTCAAATAATTTTTTTAAACTATAGTTATATGGATTTTTAAATAATTTGCTTTGCATAACCCATTTTAAAAGATTGTTTAGCACTTTGTAAAGGATTATAACACATTTTCAAACATATTATTGACACAAATTTTTAAACATTTTTTACAATAATTTTCCAAAATGTCAGAGATGCAATGGGTTCGGATAAATTCCTAGATTCTGTAGCTCCTCAAAATAGGTTTTCAAAATGAATGAAAAAGATTGGGATTGTTACAGAAGTTGATTGAAAGTTTTATGGCTTTTCTCCTTCTCAAAAAGAAAATGTAGAGAAGTTCCTTTTGCTTGATAGATCCTTCCTTTCCTTTTCCAAATTTGCTCCATTAATAAAATAATTGGAAAATTCAAATCCATCTGTCGATTTAAAATTTCTTGATAAAATATTAATTTGTGTGCTATCTCAATCATCTCTAATTTTAAGCAGGATATTTCAATGTAGTCTTATTACTTGCCAGATTTGCATGGGCTGGTTTTTTTTATCTTAATCAGTTCGATTTTGTCTTTTCAACATTGGTGACAATAATAGTCAAAAATGGGCATAAATCGGAGGAGAAAGCAAACTGCAAAATATATATGATATGAATAATTTGCCATCAAAATCGCTAGATTTTAAAAAAGATCGGGGAAATTCCCTCCCCTTATTGCCGCCACTGTATGATTTTTTTTTTTTAAGAACTGCTGCTACATTTTTGGAGTAAATTCTGTAATAACTGTAAACGTAAAACTTTCCCATTCTCAAACCGAAAAGCAATTTAATTTTGTATTTTAAAGTAATACATCTGAATTGCTTTCCTGCTTCTTCGCAGCCCAATTTCGATGTATTATACCCATTTGCAAAACCATTAGCACTTTTATATTAAGGAAAATCAAATATACAAGACGGGCCTTAGAGTAAAATGCTATGTGTGCAAGAATGAGTTTTGGCGCCCCTTACAATGAAAATGGGTATAAAAAACACTCCAAAAATGGTAAGGGTGCTTTATATGGTATGGGTGCAAACTATTAAAATCGTAGAGTTTTCTGCACTAAATAATATTATTTTAAGTCAGCTTTTATTTAGGAACCCGTGGATTCAATTTTTTTTTATAAAACATAAAAATTGTAATAAAATTATTTTCATAAGAATTGAATAAAATACATGTTATTAAAATTACTAATTTTTGCTACGTATTACTTTTTTTAGTAGTCCTCTGCTCTTAGCGCAAGCCTTGGAACCCCTTTTCAACACTGGGTTGTGAAGGGCTGCAATTTGGCTAATGAAGCATTATCAGTACTGCCAAGTTAAAGTGAAACAAAGTTAACAACTGTTCAGTTCTGTCACAACAACGTAGCGGAGTGCTTGAAGCCAGTCTCTTTACTATACATTCAAGCAACATTTTATTTGTTGAACTAAACATATTCAAATTCACAAACATACAAAAGCGAAGTTAATATTAAGGATTTAAAAATCAATACTATTTTGAACATATTTTTCCAAGTTCAAACAAGTTATCAGTTTGATTTTCCCAATAACTGGGAATAAAATAAATATTTCCCAATATCTGACAAAATATAAATGCTATAATTCCGTGATCTCAAAACACCTTAAAAGCTAATACAAAATATCAACATTCTGCTCTTACCTATCTGGATTTTTAGCACTAACCAGTTGATTCCGTCAGAACCGCAGGTTTGCTTAACTTTTTTGGATTGTGTCATTTGTTTTTTCCTTTTGAACGAATTCATTTGTTAGGTACGTTGAGAGGTTTACAAATAATTTATTAAATCCGTGATATAAAAATTAAAAAAAAAAAAGTTACATAACTTTTGTAGATAAATCGGTTAGTGTTCCCGTTAAAATTAGAGGAGGGGAAATATTTTTTAAGGAAAGCGCACAAATAACTGTATGTGTTAGGCCAAAGTTTTGTTCTTTAAAAATGTAGATATTTGGCGTGAATTTGTGGGTGGAAGTTTTCGACTGTATATACGACGAACCATACAAATTTGACATCTGGAATTCCTCCACAAATACAGATCATTCATTGAAGAAGATAATTGCTATTGAATGAATCATAGCTAGATGTAAACATATATTATGTCAGTTCATTTCTAATCAAGGAGAAATGGCCATGTGTGGATTGCCTCGCCTCTTTCAAGTGTTTTACAAAAACTAGAATTTGCCTGCTCAGCTCTGAAGTTGTGGATCCCAGACGAAAGCAAATTCCCACGAAATGACTTTTTTGTTTGCTTACTTGGCTTTGAGTTCAGTATCACGTAAAGAGAGGGTGGGTGGGGGGGGGAATTAGATGAGGGAACGTCATTCCGCCTTCTATTAATGTAAAGGATCGCCTTTGCCTCGTGTTTCCACTCCACTACATCCCTGACCACCGATAATCTCCGTTTTGTAATTTTACATCTGATGTAGTATTTAAAATTATGGTGCTTAAATTTTTCTAGAAAGGTCCTTGAATTTTCTTAAAAAGGTCCTTGAATTTTTTTCTTCAATAAGAGTGGGAACCCTGCTTTACTGATTTTCCTGAATTCCCGATTCTGTCACCACCCTGTCAACTCGTGAATCCATACCGTGGAGGAATGGATTTTAATGGCCTATATGCACATGATTACAGGAAAAGAGAGATTTTCATTAATTTGAAAATTTCGGTACATTCGGTAACAATAAAAAAAAATTGTAGGTGAGGGGGAAAACGAAAGGTGACCGGTTGATTAGTTTATTAAGTCGCCTCATCACGTCGTTTCATCGACCTGTGGCGACTAGATATTTTCAGGTCTACCTGTGCCTGTCAGTTCAAATGCGCTTGATGGATCGTTAAAGACAAATTACCACAGTTACGACTAATCTCTCTATGTAGTGTTATGTGTTCAAACTATGTGGTGCTATAAGCTCGTAAGGGTGCAAAAAGGTGTAAGCTAAAATTTTATACAAATTCAAAGAACAGAATATTTTAGGAGCAGGTAATAAATTCTTATAAAATTTGTAAGTAATTGCTCGTACTTGAATGAATTTGTTTTTTATTTCTAGAACGATGATCAAATTGCAGTTCAAGATCGTTTGGCCTTTGCTTGTCTCTATTTGAATGATAGGAAGGTAAAACTATTTTTCTTTCATTTTCTGAAAATGTAATTGTCATTTTAAAAATGGTTTGAAATTTGTAAATATATTTGTATAAAAATTGCTTGTATTTCAAATTTTCTTCTATTCATTGATTGTTTTGAAGCAAATGTATGCTGACAAAAATTTAAAATATATTAAGACGCTTAAATTGTACCTGGTTTAATCTCTTTTAGACAATATTTGGATATCTGATTTTATTCTTGCACCTTTGCACCAATTTTAATAATTGTATTTATCTATTAATGAGTTTATAGTAGATTGCAGATTTCTTGGAAAACTTGAGAAAACAGATGACAGAAACTGGAAATTTGGATGGTGTCCTTTTAACAGGTATGCACTCGCTAGTCTTCTGATGCAAGTTTTTCAATGTTTTAAAAACATTTAAACAAAATGAAAGTTTGACTGATGGGTTATTTTCATAATTGACAATTTGTAATCATAAAAAATATATAGAAACATCTATCAGGGATGCCATCTTTTACGGATTTCCTGTAGCATGTAAATTTTCTGTAATATGCATGCAAAAATGCACACCCGTGTATAAGTTTCTTATTCATTCCTAGTCATTTATGCTATTTTTAAAAATTGGTATTTATTGTTGATGCTGTAACTTTTCAATTTATTAGGAAAAATTAGTTTTCTTCAAACACGTTATCAAGTAATTAAAAAGAAACTTTTTGCTTAGAATGAATCTTCAAGCCACACTTTTCCTTGACAGTCTTGCTTTCCACAGCTGACCAAGCCAACAGTAAATAACAGACCCGAAAATCACTGTTTAGAAGTAATACTTTATTTAGTACAGCGTTCGCCACTAACTTTTAGAGAAGGGCTGCATGACTTATGTTGGAATTTTTCGCGGGCCGCAGATTTATACTGAGTACGCCAATAAATATATTGCTTTACTACATAAGTTCAATGTTAGAAATGTGATAATTACTAAAGATTCAACAATTTTTATCTTCATTTTTCCAATTGATGCTAATGTTTTTGTTATATATTTTTTCCCTAATCACTCTCTCAAAACTCAATGCATTCACAATTTTCGAAGTACAGTAAAAAAAATAGAAATTTTGATTTATAGAAATATACAATCTTGTTAATTAATTTCTTGGATTGATTTCTTATTTTATATATATTTCAGGCTTAACAAATGATGGTTTGTCTCTAATTCAGAGGTATGTTGATACAACTGGAGATGTGCAGACTGCAAGTTTGATAATTCTCCATACTCTTCCCAGCCAAGTCTGGAAAGATCCAAGAGCTCAAGGTTGGGTTTACAGTTACAGAAATCTACTAGACACATGGAGACTATGGAAAGAAAGGTACTGTACTTAATTACTTGCAATTAGTAATGGTTCTTAATTTAACAGGTACATCTCTTAGGATAATATGGTGAAGTTTTTAAAAATATTATGAAAAATGTGTACAACTTTATTTTAAAATTTTAATAATTATTTATCTGCTTATATATCTGTTCCTCAGAAACAACTGCAGAGAGGAAAAAGTAGAACTATATAGTTCTCTGCTATAACTCTTGATAAAAGCTTTAAATTTTTTTTTTTTTTGGGGGGGGGGGGAGATTTGTTATGTTATGCTTTGATAGGAAGCAAGTTTTTAAACCAATCTGCAATCAAAGGAAAAAAAAACAAATTTAGATTTTAGGCTTCTTTGGCTCTGAGGAACAGATATGAGGCAGTGTTCAGCGATAGGATGTGCAAAAGGAAACAAATCGAACATCGAGTTATTGTTCCTAATAAATAGTTTCATTACGTTCAGACCTAAAAAAGGCATTGCTTAAAATTTTGAGTAAATTTCTTTAATTTTACTTCCCTTTAAAGTTTATGAATATTATATTGAATGTTTTACATATGTGATTTGATTTCAATTGTTATATTACAACAATAATTTTTCTTCATATGACTGGTAGGCTAATTTCATGTTTTGAAAGATTATACAAAGCTTTAAAGATTGAAACTCATTGATAAGACTCAAGTCATTTTATATGCTTGCTTATATTTTTTATGGAATTTTTCACATTATAATTTTTAGTGAGTAGGTTTTCTTTATCTTCGTAAGTGAATTTACAACAAATATTAAAGTAATGCTTACCTATAAATTATTATAAAAATAATATCGAGTATAGTTGAAGTACCCAGTGTGCCTGAGTTTTAGGCTGATTCATTTTTTCTTTGGGACATTGTAATTATGCTGGAAAATAAATAAAACTGTCTTATATGATTCTTTATTACTTAACATTACCACTAACAAATTTCTGGGAAAGTGGAACGAATTTGTATTCCTGATAATCTGAACAAGTCCAGTCAAGATGCCAATAGAAAAAATATTCCTTGTTCACCTTGGTTCAATAGCAGGGGCGTAATGGCCATAGGGTTGTCCTGTGCAGTCACTGGGTCAGTCAGAGTCTGTAAAAATGGGCTGGTCCAATACTGAAGTTATTTAAAAAATAATAAAAAAAATTATAAGTAGTTGCCTTTTTAAATTTTTTTTTTTTTTAAAGCCCAATGCATTCAGATCCCAATCACTCCCTCTACCCCTCACTCACATGAGGCTTTTCGTTTGGTAAGGATCTAACGCTTGACCCCTACAAGAGCCCTAAGAAATTGACTAATGAGAACACAAAAAAGAAAGTGACGGTTATTTTGAGGAGTGGCTATTTTCATTTTCTAAATTGGTATGGATCATACACAAAGACAAGTTGGAAGTATTCAAGTCATAATAAACAAATTATGTTACATTGTCAAGAAATTAAAAAGATTATATTCGTAATAAGTGTTTATTTTAATACTTAACAATGTAATTGGCAATTAGATACAATAGTGTACTCCAAACAAAGATGTTAAATTGACTTAATTAAGTTAACGAAGAATTCAATTATTAAAATTAAACTATTTAATTATTGAAATTAAATATTAAATATAAATATTTAGTTGAAGGTTGGAATTATTTTATTATAAATAGTTAATAAAATTTATATATATTATTATAAATAATTTATTATTATAATTTATTATTATAAATAATTAATAAAATTTGATCCATGATTATATCAAAAATTTGGGCTGTCCTGAAACACCGGCTGGTTTTATGTCTCAGTATTCCCCTGTTCAGTAGAAAGTTTGTATCTTCTTTCACTGTCTCTCCCCGATATTACCACTTAAAACACGAAACACCAAATTGAATTGTGTTCCTCATAATCTGGTTTAATCAAGATTTCTTTTAACCCTTTGCACTCCAAACCATTCCGAACATTAGCTACCTGCTAATCAGTGCCACTTTGTGGCAGAAACGTGCATTTACCCACATATTATTTAGTATAGTTTTGGAACCAAGTAATGTTTTATAATGATATTGGACTTTTACGAATTGGTTGACATCGAGAAATATATACATTTACAAAAAAAAAAATCAATATTTTATTTTTTGTAATTTTGTACAGTAGGCTAAATTTTGAAACGTAGCATTGCCCTTGTGGCAGTAAATTTAAACAAACCTAGCCAACAGCAAACTCGCCTTATCTCTCCTTTCAAGTGGTGAATATAAGTGCTTTAACCTTCGTGACTATACTTCTTGCGTTCTTTTTTGACACAAAACCTGCTGACATTATTTTTAATATATCTTAGTAATTTTACCATATTTTGATTTAATATCTTGTGCCACTTTGAGAGAAAAACATGCATTTCTCAAAAAGTTGTGCTGGGATAAGTTAATTCCCTATAATCACTAATAAACTTAAATGTCCCCTGAGAATGAACATCCGAGTGATATGCTAGAATTACGATGTACCCTGTGAGGTTACAACGGAGTGCAAAGGGTTAAAAAAGCAGGTTCAAATTGCTTTACTAGATGTCAAGTTATGATTATATCCCTTTATGGTAAAGGGGGATGGGCATAGTTTTTTTTAAATATCCATCTTCTGCTTGTTTTAAAGGTTAAATGTGCAAATTCTCATTAAGATCATTGTCAAGAGATTTGAATAAGAAAAATTCACAACCACTCTCAGACAATCGTCTTTTTATAGAAGAATATATACACTATCTTTTATGCCACCATATTAAACTTTTTTATTCTTTATGTGATTAAACCATGTTTTCATATTTTGATAAACTGTTTTTGTATGTTAAATATCCCATTGTTTTAGGGCAACATTCGATGTCAGTTGGTTCAGCAAAAACTCTACTGCTACTAAACCCACACAGCAAGTTTTTGTGAGCTGCAACTTTTGTAGGAAGTCAGTCTCAAATTACTTTCAATTCCGGCCAACTGCCACTGGGCAAAGGTTTGCTCAAGCTCCTGTGATATCTTCAAACAGAAAAGTAAGTCCTTCTTTTTTTCTTTTAAAAATCATAGTTATAAATTTATTCAGCTATTATTTTTTTAAGTGTCCAGGTGACAGCTCCTTATATTTGTTAAGTAAAACTATTGGTTAATAATTTATTAGATTCGATTTCTATTTTAATGTCTGCTAGCATAGTGTTTATATGTCATAAATGTGTTTGTTGGTTAAAATTCTTCACACTATCTTAAGTTATATCACACTATATCTTAACAGTAATTTTTTGATATTCCTAAGTTTTTTAAGTTTTGTAAAAGCTAATACTTAATTTAAAAACAATTTTTAGCAAAGTTAAATTTTTTAAACTTTGACAGAACTCAATTATGATTGTCATGTCCTGAAATTCCTTTTGTGTTTTTAAATTGATGTGGCACCTATTCCACTGATTTTCACTCTAAGCTTCATCAAAACCCTAATTATCATCCAAACTGCTCCATTTTTTTAAAAAGCTTGATGTTTGGCAGTGTTCCCGCAACCTTTAAAATCGATAATTGTCAACTTTCAGATTTGATAGATAGTTGAATTGAAATAGTGATGTTAAAAAAATATTTTCAGGATATATGTTAATTTTTTCATCTACTTTGATTTTTGCTGTGTTGTGGTGCCTAGAATTTCATGATAATTTTGGAAATTCTAAGCTGTCATAGCAGTATTGGTTTAATTACACATGTAAAAACACCAGTTTTGAATTGTTTTAACTTTAGTCCTAGCTTTTTTCATCAGTTAATACAATCTATTGTATTCTTGTCAATTTGTACAGTACCAAAAAAAATATCAGAACGATGGCTATATCTTGTGCTCTAATTGTTGAAATAACAAACAAAAGGTACCGTTGTAAATCGTGGAAGGTTTTTAATAATTGCATGTAGTTGTTTTTTTTTGTCATGAGGGGTCATCTACATATTAAAACAGAACCAAACTTTTAAAAGTTCAATAGCAACCTCATAATATTATCCCATATTAGGATTCAGCATCCAAAAAAATATCGAAATACAAAAATTCGTAATTTTCTAATGAATGGTTTGTAATATAAATGATAAAAAGAAAATGATAAATTAATGTTAAATAAAAAAGTTGGTTTTTTGCCCAAAAATACTTAAATAATTAAAATATTTCAGTGATTTTTTTTTCAAAAATAGTTGTAAATTGCCAAACATAAATAGCAATCAACTTTTGCATCCATTTCTTTTTTAATAATTATTAATTAATAAAACAATTTAAAATTTTTTTTGAATAGAAACATACATTTTTTTTTGCTTTCATTAGATTTACCATGGTCTCAAACCCCCACACAATTTTTTTCTTTTCATTTTGACTTTTAGTTCTCGATTTTTTAGAGAAAATGTAAAAAACGCTCACTTTAAGGGACCGTATAGTAGACGACTTTTGGAAAACTATCAAAGATTAATTCAAGGTAAACTAGAGGGATGGAAAATCGCACAACGTTCAATTATCGTAAAATGGGGCGAATTGGAACAGCGAGGTGAATTGGAACAGAATTTCTTGAAATTACAAAAAGAAATATTATTTTATACAAACAAAGCAGTTTTATTTGATATATATATATATATTTTTAATCTGTCTAACGTGTTTGGAATCGTGGAACATATGTTTTGTGTGGTTTTCAACAGTGTTCTTTTTTTAAAAAAAAAATTACTTTCTTAAATTACATTTATTTAAAGCAACATTTTTAAAGCAATTTCAATAAGTTTTCCTTTAAAAATTTTACTAAATCATGTGATTTTTTTATTTTATAAATAATTTCAACGATTAAGTTACATTTGTGCTAACAGTGAAATGTTTCTGTAAAATAATCGCGCTTCGCTGAATACTGTTTACTAATGCCTACATTTTATATTTATTAATTTTCTAATTATCAGTAGTATACTTTATACTTCTGCAATTGCAGTTTTCGATATTTATTTATTTCGTGTGAAGAATGCACATCTTTAATGTTGTAAATAAATTATGTTACTTTTGCGTTTACTTGCTATTTGTGTATTAATCTTAAACATGACACTATAAATCCAAGTAGTTTCTATGCAGTTTTAGACTAATATTTGTATTTTGTAACGTCGTAAAACGCAGCACTGACCGTTCGATTTCGACCGTTCTGTGAAGTAGAACCTTAAAAATACCTTTCGTTTTATGGAAATTCTCCCTGAAGATCGGTCAAAAAATGGTCGAAACATTTTCGCCTCATAAGTGATGTGTTTTTCAACGTATTGCATTGAAATTTCGTATTTAGAGTAAATGATGAAAAGAGTAAATCGAATGAAATGATAAAAAATAGGGGTTCGTATTGAAATTTTCGAAGATAGCGTTACTTTTACTTAGTAAATGGTCCCTTAAGAAAAAAAATTGCATCAGATATATAGAAAATCGTAAGCAAAACATTTTGGTGCAAACTGTAAGATTCTACGATAATTAGAACCGAAGATATAGCCATCGTTCTGATTTTTTTTTGGGTACTGTACATAGTTGGTAAAGCTAAAAAATACAGATGTTCTTTAAATTATGCTTACGAGTGGTTTCACAAATGGAATTCTATGACGAATCTGCTGTATGGTGCAGAGGCAATTGGTTTCAAAATGTTTTTTTTACAAGCTAAGAATGATCGACACTTATGAAATGATTTTTGAATAGCAGAATAAAAAATACATTGTTGCTTTATGAGAAGTAATTTTAGTTCTATTCAAGCTTACAGTAAATGTTGGATTATCTATTGCCCAATTTCTTTTCTTAAAAATTCTGTTTTTTTCTCTTTGCAAGTAGATATCTCATGTTTTGAAATGTTCATGATGTATTTATTTGTTGTTGACTTCAATATTCATCATCAATAACCTTTTTAACAATATGTTGATGGTATTTAGTCATCTCTGAAATTTATAAAATAAAAATTTCAATTTTCTATTTCTGAAGGTATTGATTTGGATTTCTTGCATCACTGAAATCCTTAAACTTTGGTTTCTGTTTTATTTTCTCTCTTTGATACTTTATTCATGAGAAATCATCCTTTTAATCAACTGATCTTTCAAAAACTCCTAATTTTAAGAAACATACATTGAACATGCCTCATACAGAATCAATGCATAGATATGTAATTGATCCTATTACCATGCAATGTGGTCTGAGGTATATGCTATTTCTTATTGTTATAAAATCTGGATATACCTTGCATAAAAAAGTATATTGACATATTATATGACGGGTTAGTATAATGTCATGTGGTATGGTTTTGGTATGGAATACTCAGACATATGTTTCAAGAGCCTCATTGTACCATATCAAAATATCCATTTTGTCATGTTCTACTTTAATAGGAAAACAAAGGTATTGCATATATGGCAGGCATTATATTTTCTAGTTCTATCTAGCAGTTTGTTTATCTGCAAATTATTAAAAAATTCACCCTACCCTCTATTATTCTTATTTCCTTGACTTAATTTTTTTACAGGGTTTGGTGCCTCATAGATAATTTTAAGTCCATATGCATGCCATTCTGAAGAATTGTTTTTATACACTATAACACATAATGTATAAAAGAATATTCTATCATGGGAAATTGGTGGAGGACAATAAACATCTTCAGTATAATTTAATTATTCTAATTTTGTATCTGATATTTTCATGTGAATTTTTTCAAGACTCTCGATAAATCAAAGGAAGTCGATCCATTTCAGATAAACTGCTGTCCTGGCTGTCGTAAGCCACTTCCCCGATGTTCATTATGTCTTTGTCATATGGGTACACCTTCTGGTCTACATTGGCAACGACAAGTAGATTCTGGATCAGGTATTTTAAAATTTTATTTTTGAATGTATTACTTCATCATATCGATAACCAAACAGTGAAATCCTATAGCTTAAAAATCCCACTGTTGTCCTCGGTCTTTTAATTTAAGAGGTTTTACAAAGGAGAAAGTATGGTAGGCACTACCCTGCATTCAAAATAATAATAATAATAAAAAACGAACGAGATGCTATGTACAGGGTTGCCACTCAAAATGCAAAACAAAATTCCCTGACATTTCCAGAATTTTTTTTTAAATTTCCAGGTTTCATTTCAAGCTGAAGTAAACAAATTTTTTTACATAGAATTGCTGTTAAAATCGTAATTTTAAAGAAGGATTATACAGAAAAAAAAATTCCGATATTTTAATGAGCATTTTTATCAATTAATCAAAATTTTGAAAAAAAAAAAAAAAAATGGGAAATCAACTTTTTTTGTGGAACTGTGAAATGTTTGCAATTAGTGTCACCAAACACTTATGTAATTACACACTGAGACAAATTGATTATATGGTAGAAGTAGCAAACTGTGCACCTCCCTCCATTTTTCTCAAGGATAAAAACAGTCAAAATATTAAAAAAAGGGGGAAATATACCTACACTGCATTATTTTGAACTGCAAAAATAGCGCTGAATAAGAATATATTTATGTACAAATGTATGTACAGAACAGTGGTGCAGCTAGATTTTTTCAAAGGGGTGAGACTTAAAGCTCTACAAAGTCCATTAAAAATGATAAAATTGTAGAAAAAGTGAAAAATCCAAGAAAAAAAGTTGAAATCATAGTAAGAGCGAAAGACTTTCACCCGTTTTTCAGTCAATTTGTTTTCAGAGTGTGCATTTTACACATTGTTATAAGGAAATATCATATGAAATATCAAATTTTCAGAATGCTGGCATACATACTGAAAAAAAAAATAAAAAATACTGGACTTCTTGGAAGAAAACTTGAATCTGAAAGAAATTCCCTGACTTTTCCAGAAAATACCAAATTTTTTAATTTTCCCTGACCTTTTTCAGGCATTTTCATTTTTCCTGACAATTCCAGGTTTTCCAGGTGCGTGGCAACCCTGTATGTATCTCTAGAACGATATAGCATTTTTACTGAATATTTTGTTATCAATGTCTTGAAATTGATAAATTTCTAGTTACAAAGTTTCGCTGTTTGGTCATCAATATTAAGTTGTGAAATTTCTAAGTTGGCAGCTCTGAATTAAATTGTCCTGAAGCTGTTCCAAACTTAGTTCTGGAAATCTGACAAACATTTATCAGATCCATAATTTTTTAACTTTAATCAGTGCAGCAAAAGAAAAAGGGTGGTTCTCTGCAACTAACTTTTAGATCTCAAATTCATTTTGCAGAAAAATATCCCAATTAAAAAAAATTCTTTGGATACTTATTACTGTTGTATTGTATTTATAATGCTAGGAGATTAGTTTTAATCATTGGATGACATATGTGAGTAATTTAAAATTCAACACACAACAATTCTTTTCAATAAAATGGATTCCAGTACATTAAAAAACTGTGCCTCGCTAAAAACAAATTTACAAAATAACCTCTTAGATACTTGTTGATTTAGTTTACAGTTTGCTATATTATAGACATCCTTGTAATTATTGATGCCTCTGTAAAATCATGTGTTTACAAAAGAAAATTCTGTGATAAAATCTTAGTTAACTATGTAGTTTTCTCAATAATTCTTTCTCATTTGAAACTCTTCGTGGCAACATAAAACATTGAAACAAACAGCCGAATAAGATTGTTTTACAACAGTGATTTATAAGTATGTATATCTCCCAAATCAAATAAAATAAATTTGGTCAATTTTTCTAAAGTGTTAATTGTAAAAGAAATCACAATATGATAGAGGTCGGAAATATCGATCAAAATAAATATCAATACTATATCGTTGCATAGAAAAAAAATATCGATACATGATTTTTTTTTTTTTTTAATTTGATTTTCAATTTTGCCAGAAACGAAGTTTTTCGGGGCAAATTTCTACTTTACATGAATTCATGCCAAAATTGTTTTAATAAATTATGAAAATATATAAATAAATTATATTATCAATCAGAATAAATAAAATACATTTGAATGTCGCTGTATAAATTCACATTTATTTTTAAAGAAGAAATTTTGAAAAGTAGTTTACCGCATATTTTGCTGATCGAGATGTTTTTAATATTTAAAATTAGATGCAAATTCAAGGCACACGGTGGCAACAGAAACGGCCCTATGTTAATGACTACTAATAAATTATCTTATCTTTCCATTACATTATGTTTTTGCCGACTAAACAGTATAGTGGTAGCGTGCTAGCTTCTAGACTGGGGTTCGAGTCCTTTGTAAGGCATGGGTGTTTTTAAATGTATGTTGGCTTGTCAAATGATGAATGTTTCGGCGCATTATAGACCTCGTGTTGCTGACGGCCCAGATAATCTGAAAACAACCAACCATTATGTTTTCTTTTTGGTAAGGGTGCCATTTTAACTGTTTCTCAGCCAAGTCCAAACTTTAGTTTTGAAGTTTTTGAAATAGAAATAAAGAAAATAAAAAAAAAAACATAGAACTACAAAACGGTGACTTGTATCAATGTTCTTGTGATCGATATTTTTTAAAAAATATCGTCGACCTCTACAGTATGATCTTAACAATTTAGCCTGAAATGGGCTGGGGCTCTACCAAATGTCAGACAGACTGCAACTATTTACCAAATTTGTTCCACTACTTTAAATGTAGGTACTCTACTACAAGAATTTCCATTTCTTCTTGCTGCTAAATAGAAAAAAACCCAATGGCCATAAGTAACAAATGTATTTCTCTTTCAGAGCGAAAGAAATTAACAGACTTCAATAATTGGATCACTTGGTGCCAAACGTGTCGACATGGTGGTCATTCTGGTCATATTTTGGAATGGTTCAAGTGAGTGTAAATGTTTGCATCCTTTTCATGTGGGCTAAAAATTTTGAATAGGATGTTAGCTAAGGACTCTTTGTGAGGTCTTTCTTTAATGGGTAAGGACATTTTCACAATTGGGTGTTAATGGAGTGGGTTGTTTTTTGCTTTTGTAAGATACATGGTGTGGTGCAATGCAGCCGTTCATCCTTGAAGACAGTCATTCACACCCCTCTTCAAGATTAAATGGGTTTGGGAAAACAGGTGTTTCAATAAAGAATAGGAATTTTAGTTATTCTGTTCTAACTAGAGTTCTCATAAAAAAAAGAGAGAGAGAGAGAACCTTTAAACTATACCTTAGTTTGGTATCAAGTATTTCTGATATAGAGCAGAATGACATTTATATGTTTTAACTATTTATATAAGTAGTAACTTATTGAAATATTGAATGTACTTTTATAAAATGTAATTATTATTGAGTAATATAATTTCAGATTGCTGTATATTTATTAAAATCCCATATAAACTCCAAGACTTTCTTAACCCTTTATTTGATAATTTTCAGGTCATTAATGTTAAAAATAATTTTTTTTTATGATACAAACTGATTACTAAAGTAAGAAACAACAAATGTTTACTATACAATTGACTCCAATACAGAACAGCATAGATAGAAATAGTTTTTATGTGATACTTCGGGACAAAAAATGTAAAGGTGGTACTATATTTCCTGTCATTACACAAAGGGTTAATATAAAATTACTTTTCGTTATTATAATGAATGCTGCACCTTTTCACTTGAGGGCGATAATCACATATTTAAAAACAGTAAAATATCTGTTATTTATGTAAAATCATACTTTTCCTAAAGTGTATGGATATCTTTTTTTTTATTAAAAAAGATCAAAACTTAAATTCTGTAAAAATTCACGAAAAACGTTCAAGACTCAATTGAAAATTGTATAACAGTGAAAACAGTCTTTCTCTAGCTGCTACTATATTTATTTAACAATAAAGTTTAAGTTTTTAGGTAACCTAAACCACCTCCCCAACTTAGTGATATTTGTGTTGCTATACATAACCAAGATTGGAGAATTTTTTTAAAATGAAAGAATGTAATCTCAAATGATAAATTATATCCCACTTCAAATTTCAAGCAGTGTCTACTAGTATAGAAAACTCTGATATCTAACAACCTTCTGTCTAGAAAGTTGTGTGATATTCCACATTGTACTACTAGAAAAGAAATGTGGAATAATATCTCTAAACACTCAGTATTTATAGAAACATGTTTTTATTGGAAATCACTTTATTTTTGGAATTATTTTTCTCACTTGCTGAAAAGCTGAGATGTGATATAATTCATCGTTTGGAATGTATATACCCTAGATGAAACTATCATAATGTCTGTAATGCTTCAATCTTATATTAACAGTTCATTGAGGACATCGGAAATAGCTCATTCATGCTTCCTTCACAATCGAATTAAAAACTGCATGTTTCATCATGACAGCTTCAGAGGTCAAAAACAAGAATGAATAAAATAAATCATAAAGGTTCCTGAATATTTTAACTTTAATTTTTCTCAAGAACATAATTCTCCCAAGAATGTTCACTTGTGAAATTGAATTGGAAGTTTTTTCTTTATTTAGTTGTATTGAGAATATATTGTTATAATTGAATTTTATTTTTTTATAGGCACCACAATGAATGCCCAGTTACTGGTTGCATGTGTAAGTGTATGGTACTAGATTCGACAGGAAGACTCGAGTCGGAGACAAGCAGTTGAGATTTTATTTATTTAGAAAATGTTAAATTAAAGTGTAAAAAATATTTTGTAAATTTTAATAAATTACTTTGATAATACCTTGTCTTTAAATCCTTTATATTCAGTTCGATTTTGTGTGTCGTTGATGGCAGAATCCGAGGAGGCCTAATTAACCCCCTTGCCGTCATCCAATTGGTCTGAAACTTGACAGTCATTGACATCGAATCTATCAAATTTTGGGGGTACAACTGTCACTAAAAGGTCACTTTTACGGAATAAACCAACTTTCCGTCATCCAATCGAGCTAAAATAGCATTCAACCAACCATTGAAGAAACTTTTTCCTGTAGAAATTTAAAAAAATAATAATGTTGTTTTAATCGGATTAAATTAAAGATAATTGGATGCGAGTGTGATGTTCATTTTTAATAAATTTTGAAACGTAGTTTACCGCACATTTTGCTGATAGAAATGTTTTTAATAACTTTGTTTTTATGGGTTATATTATTTCTGGTATAGATGCATAATGTGAGGAAGTGATTTTCTAATATTACTTCATCATGTAAAAAAAAACCCTATTGGGTAATTCCACATCAAATCAACCAATGGTCAAATCGGCAGGTCAATGAATTTTATTCATTTTTGGTGTAAATGTAGTATTAGTACATTGAATTAAAAAAATAATATTTTGAGATTTTTTTCAAAGTTATGTATTTTTGAAAATTTGAAAAATTCACAAATTTTGCATCATTTAACTATCTTTAAATGGCTGTAACTCAAGAACTAATCGACCTAGAGAGCTGAAATTTATGTCAGTTTATTCAGTTTTATATTGTCTTTGATAAAATGTATAACACATGAAAAAGTGTTTTTTAAACAATATTTATTTTTTTAATTAAAAAAAGTTTTTTTTTTTTTAAATTTAAAATCGGAATTTTAATTTCTTTTGAAAAAAATATATTATATTTAACCATCTTTTACAAACATTCTTGCAAAATTTCAAGATGGTACTCCTATGGTATCATAGAGAAAAAAAATTCTGTGGGTAACTCTCTGGCTGACGCACGGGACATTTTGGCACTTTTTTCTACTCGTAAATTGATAAGATTTATAAAACTAAGGTGAATCTAATAGTTATATTTTCATTTTATATTATATTACTTGGTGACAAAGTTATATGGAAAAATAATTATTTTAACTAGATCAAATATGCATTTATATCGTCTGACGCATAGGATACGGACGTGTCCCGTACGTCAGACGATATAAATGCATACGTGACCTAGTTAAAATAATTATTTTTCCGTATAACTTTATCCCCAAGTAGAGCTATATAAAACAAAAGCAAAATTGCTAGATTGATAATGATTTTAGAATTCTAATTTATGAGTAGAAAAAAGAACTAAAATGTCTTGTGCTTAAAGCCGAGAATTGCTCATGTATGATTGTCTGCACAATTTTTAAATGAAAAAAAATACATTTTGTTAAAAATTAATTTAAGTATCGAATGTGGCCCATTTGAGTGTAAAACACTGTTTTCTAGTCATGTAAATAAATATCAAAATTCAGATGAAATAATAGTCTGCCATTTGTTACACTATTTGAAGAAAAAGGTGTCTTGTCGATTCCAGACTCGAAACTTGGTAAAAGTTTATCTCCTCAAACAATTATTTCAGTAAAGAATTTTTATGACAATGATGAAGTAAGCAGACAAATGCCTGGGAAAAAGGACTGTTTCTGTGGGGAAGGATGCTTTAGGTAAGACAGTTCATATACAAAAAAGACTAATTTTGGGAAACTTACGAGAAGTTAATTGGCTTTTCAAAGTTTGTAGAGTTGAGACCGAAAAACTATAAGATTGCTGGTGTCAGTGGTACACATTCTGTGTGTCTGCATAGCACACCATAATATTAAATTGATGATTGCTAGAGGTAATTTACGTAAAATCAAACTACCTAAATATGATAATCCTCTTGCAACATATAATGAATACATGGCTAACATTATGCGCAATCCCCTCCAGCAGTCATGGATTTTAAACAATTATGAAAACTGTTCCAAAATTGATGATTTTAAAGCTCTGATGGGATGTCTTGCAAAAGTTATGAATGAGGAAAAATATTACGTATAAACAATGGTTTACTGTTGATCGTTGCACCTTTGAGACCATTGCTAAACCACTTGAAGATTTTATGCAAGAGTTTGGTAACCAAATAACGCATCTAAAACGACAATCCATTTTTTTTTTCTGAAAAGAATTGTCACTGGAAAAAAATGATTCTTTTAAAAGATCAAATTAAAGAAGAGGTTAAAGTTTCTTTCCTTCATCCAAAAGGACTATCAATAACATTCACATATCCAAGAAAAGCAGACATTTTGACAGTTCCAAAAAACTTTATTTTGTGTAAATTGAATTCTATTACTGCAACAGGTTGAACATGCTAAGTCACGAAACAGGAGATGATAAAAGCTACAAAAATGTTGCTCTAGAAAAAAAAAATATACTGTTTTAAGATGGCTGCTTCATTGCAGCAATGTGGGAGTTTAACTTAGCACACTTTTAGCATTAGAATGTAATTAAACAGTTTATTTTTGAAGTTCACCACCTTATATTGTTTACCTATTACAACCCTTAAGTTTAAATGGAAATGTGCAAGAGTTTTACAGAATTTACAAACATATAGAACAGATATTTTTACTACCGTAGAATAGTAATAAAAGTACTGTAACAGTTTGGAAAAAATGTTGCTATAAAATGGTTAATTTAACCAAATAAATAAAATATAACAAAATAAACACTCATATTTTTGTTTGGTAAGTAAGCTAAACTTGCATAAATGGAAAATATTATTATTTTAGACATGAATTTATACTCAAATTACTTTTTAACATCAGATAATAGGGTTTTATAGAAAAAAAATAGCCAAACCTACATACAGATATAATTTTTTTTGTTTATGATAAAATAAGAGTACCATCATGAAATTTGGTGAAAATGTTCCTAAGAGAAGGCCAAATATATGTTTTTTTCAAAAAAATTAAAAATTCCGTTTTAAAGTTTTTGAAAAATGTATAAGACAAATTTACAAAAAAAAAACATTGTTTCAAGTAAGTTGATCATGTTATACATTCATTGAAAGACAGAAAAAAACTGAACAAAATGACACAAATACCAACCCTTCAGGTCAAATAGTTCCAAAGTTACAGCCATTTAAAGATTGTGAAACTATGCAACATTCGTGAATTTTTCAAAATTTAAAAAATTCGTAACTATGGAAGGAATCGACGAATTTTTTTTTTAACCTCACTGTTTTCATCTCAGAAGTAAGTTCAACACACAGACAAAATATTAAAACATTCCTACACATTGAGTTGAAAAATTATTTTTTTATTGGTTGATTTCGTGTGGAATGACCCTATTCTTTCAACTGTCAGCTATGGCAGTCTGGGACAGTGACTAAGAACAATAAGCTGTTCATTTTAGGGAGGATCTAGTGATACATTTTTATCTTGTACTAGAATGCCGGATGTATAGTCCAATAAGCATGGCCAATAAGAGCACTTGTTCGTTCAATTGATACCTATTGGTACTTTCCTCAATGTGAAAACTATCCTGATACATTTTAATTCTTAATTTTAAATATGACAATTTTTAGGTGCACTTTTTTTAGCTAATGATTTGCTGTTTGAATTCCCTATCAATTTTGCTGTGCCATAGCATCAAAAGTTAAATTTTCTTTTTTAAAATAAAAATTTCACAAACAAAATTACTGTAAAAAAATCATCTTATGATAAGCCTGATGAGTTTCGAATTTGACACATGGCAACAAAATTTTGATTCCAGTTCAATGGTGATCACTAATCAGCCTCAATTTTCCTTTCTTGTATTAAAGCGAATACTCTGGTGGATGAGTGTTAAGGATGCCAGATTCTTCTGATTATATTATATCAAGCACAAATCAAAAGTTGAAATATACCATATAACGTTGAAGGATTATATCCGAGAAAACAACTCCTTAAACATTTTTATTTTTTATGATGAATTTCGTGTTAGAAGAAGGTTTATAAGCAGAAGTATAAAAGAAAATTTTGGATGGTGTGAGACAGTTTGCCTTTAAGAGTACATGATAACCCTTAACAATGGCTTTATGTACAAGTGTATATACTAGATATTTCAGCAATACAAGAATGCAAAAATTGTGATTTTATTAAGAAAATGTTCAATTTAACAAGATGAAAATATTTTTTTTTGCTATAAAGTTGGTTTTCTTATGCCATTGGAGCAGTGACATAATGGGATGGATGTCCACCAGCCATAGTTATAACTTGATTGTATAAAGCAAGATCTGAAAGAAATTTTTATATTTTATTTAGCATTCTGTACATAAACACTTCAATGCAACTAAAAAAGGTAAAGCAGTATGCAACAAACGTTTATCCTAAGTTAATTTTTTTTGGTAAGAAATCTAACGTCTAATATATTGTTGCGTGGATGGGTTTGAAAGACTTGAAGCCAAAGCAAACAATGTAACAAAATTCACTTTCGGAACTACTCTGAATGCTCGCTGAGATACAACTAACTACATCACCCGCCTTTTTGGCCTTATATAGGAAAGCTAATCCTTCGTGAATCTTCTAGAGATAGAAATTTGGAGAATTTTCCAGATCGCAATCAAAAAGCCCAATACAGGTACATCCCCATGTACCTGTATTGGGCTTTTTGATTGCGATCTGGAAAATTCTCCAAATTTCTATCTCTAGAAGATTCGCGAAGGATTAGCTTTCCTATATAAGGCCAAAAAAGCGGGTGATGTAGTTAGTTAACATAAAATTCAAAAGTGTAGCCAAATTTGGCGACCAAAATTAGTCGCCAAGATTGCCATTAACTATAATGTTAAATCGCTTTCTCCCTGTAAAACTCGTTTTCCAGCATTAGGAGAGCGAAGTAAAAACAAACTCTTGCACTGCCTTATGCGAAATGTACAAAAAAAAAATTTGTTTTACATAATACTACGAAATATTTACAAATATACAGAAATTCATAACAATATATAGAAATGGCATCTATCCCAGGAATAGACAAAATTACACAATATCATAAAGCATACAAGTAACTATTCGGAAAAGGGCTTCTAGTTTCTATTAATCACAATTATATTGAGTCTAATAATACAATGTATTAACACTAAACCTACCAGAGCGGCCAAATGACAAATTTTGAGACTTTAATCAAAGTTGTTTAATTCCAGGTATTCATTTTTCTTGAACTTACGGCACGACTTTTTTTATAATAATAAGCTACTTCAAGGGCTTAAGTATCTATTGACACTGATAGGTTTAAGGTAGCTAGTTAAGATATTTCAAAATGTATTAAAAGTAACAATAAAGAATTTTTTTATGATGACAAGTTTTGGAAAAAAAATAAATAAATAAAATAAAGTGTTTCATACACTTAAAAGGTAAATTTAAAATGCTTACCAAATTTTTCGGTTAAACTATCAGGAAAAGTAACCATTTGTTCACATTGAATCGTGTTGTTATTCTTCACAATCCCTTGAACTTCAATGTAACCTTCTAGCAAATCCTGCACCTGTATTGTACAGAGAATGATTAGATTTCCAAAGCATTAAGGTGGGTGTATTATCCATCGTTAATATTCATAGAGTTAACTTTAATTTGTGGCAAACACAAAAATTTGATTTTAAAACAAATTTAGATTTCTGTAATACCAACACAGATAACTAGAGAAGTTCCAATATATCTTCATGTCAATAAAAATTACTCACTTCACCTTCATTTCAATTACCCATTTGTTTACATAGGGTAATTAAAGTATAGCATTCAATAAAAAAAAATATTTGCATTTCTCTATGTTTTGGGGAAAAAATGTTGGCCTGCGGTCAGCATAACTCTCGAACAAATTGACCTAGGAATTTAAAATTTTGTGAGCAGGTTAATAGTGGCCATGGGACCTACCATTAAGGAATTGTGCATGTGCATAAGGTTGAAATCATAAAAAATCATGTTTTTCAGCAATGAGGAACTTCATGCATTTTGGTTTTATTTTTAAATAAAAGTAGAGAAAAAATCATGTAAAACAATACCATTTTTTCAAAAATTTGAGCTTGGACAGATAGTTAAAAAAAATATTTAGTTTTCCACTTTGCGATTTGGCAGGAAAAAGCTACTTTTGCGTGTGATATCAACGCGCAGATGATGAACCAGCCTAAAACCTGTTTTAGACCAGATTCCTCCTCGGAATCTATGCGTAACTAGGTCACTTTTGTTTATGCGCCTTTGGTCACGTGACTTTTGCTTTGATTTCAAACTCGATTTTTGATTAATTGAAAGCATCAAGATAAAAAATAATTGCACAGCTCAAATATATTCGTTGGATGACACTAGAAAATACAAAAAATATTCATTTTCCTCACTTGTACAAGTTCTTCATTGCTAAAAAATGGCTCTAATGATTTTGATTAAAATTTATGTGCCAATGCCTCTTAAGGTGTTCTAACGCACCCACCTTTAATATTCTCATAAAAATGCTAGAAATAAGGCATAAAAAGATGAAAAGTGCCTTTAACACAGAGTTTTAGCTCTTCAGCATCTCCCATCAACAATTAAATTTGTTCTGTTTCGCCAACAAGAAAAGACAATGTAAATCTATCAAATAACATCAAATTTTTTTCCATCTTGAAGTGTTTTTTTTTGCCCATGTAAAATTTACTGCCAAAAATATTGCCAAACTGGAAATTTTTATTAAAATGAGTGAAAATATGAAAACGGTAAATAACCCTATAAATTTTAATGCAATGACAGATATTATAGTGTAATTGAAAGTTTTGCAATGTTCCACATCCCTAGTTCAGATAGACTTTAAAGTTAATATTTATAGTAATAAAAATAGTTCACTAAAAATTCTTAAAGTCATTCTTTCAAAAAAAAAAAAAAAAAAAAACTTTTTTTGGAAATTTTAGCTTCTGAAAATGTTTATTCAAAATAAGTATGTGGAATTAAGAATTCCATCCATAACTGAATAACCAAAGCTTTTCTTATAGAACAAAATTCTATTTCTGTCTAGCATTGTAATTTTAAAATTCCCATTATATCAAGTGATTATTCAATAATAAAATGAATAACTGTTGCATCCCATTGCTTTTAGTTTCAGAACAGCTTATAGTGGACTCATTAATAATGTTAATAAGTTTTTTTTTTGCATTCAACAAACCTGTAAATGTTTTTAAAATATCTTTGAAAACAGGAAATATAGAGCTTTCCCATGGGCAAAGCAGGATTATTTACTAAAGTGTGCACAGCAGTAAAAGTTTGTGTTCATATTTTAATTTTTAAAAAATAAAAATGGCCTACCAATGAAATGTTAATAGCTATGCAAAAATTTTCTGTTCAAATTAAATTAAAATCCATATTATGTTTCATTTGCTTTTGAGTTAACCACTTTTATTTTATTCAGTTTAACATATTTACACAGTGCAAGTACACATTCCATAAAGGCACTCATGAGCTTATCTTTCAAAAAGATTTTGAAGTGGATAGAAAATATGCTAAGGATGAGAATGATATACATTACTGTTTTGTATTACATATTTGTAATTGATAGTAGTTACATCTAAGATATAAAAAAACAACACAAGAACAAAAAAAAAAAAAAAAAAAAAAAAAAAAAAAAAAAGACACAAGAGAACAAAAAACGCATCATAACACAAGGAGCTATTTATTTGCTGTTTAAGTTTTGTAATTGTAGGTATGCATTTTGCTTAAAATAGTGATAATTTAGAGAAATATTTTATTGAAATGGAAAAATTATTTTATAAAAAACTATTGGAGAAATAATGTATGCAACCTATCAAATCATACAGGCAAACATTACATTCACAGTAAATAACCCAAGTGTTGCGCTGACACTTCCCAATTCTATTTAAAACATTTTACATTTTTTACGAAATTCAATAGAAAACAAAATATATTCTTTTCACACACAATTAATTCTGGCATTGAATTGTTCAACAAAGAAGTAAACATGTTTAGATAGAACTCAAGTTTTTGAATCTATAAATTAGAAAACTTAAAAATCATTAAATGCTATGAATTATATTCAACTTACTATATTCACTTAGACTAGGGGAATCAGGATTGAAATATCTATATAATAATGAGTAACACATTTGTACCTTCGGAACTCGTCATACTTTATTATCATAATATATGATTGGCCAGTAATAACAGTTTTAACTCATAGCCATCAGAAGTTTATCAGATATATATATTAAAAGTTTTTGTGGGTTATTATTTTTTTTATTTAAATTTTACAATAATAATGCCTACAAGATTTTTTTTTGCTATGTAAAATTTGACGCTTCTAGAGGATATTCAGTGAACTTAGATACAATTTACTTGTTAATGTAAATAGGAATTCACAGAGAAATTATCAAAGGTGATTTTTTTTTATCATCAAAAATTAAAATAAATCCTTTTAACAATTATTCAATTAATGTAATGCTTATTTTTACAGGCACAAAGGTTAAAATTAATATTTTGAAGCTTACGGTAAAGAGCAAAAGTAAAAGCTCTACTTCTGTTATTAAAAAGAAAGAGAAGGAAAAAAAAAAAAGAACTTAAACTATTGTAAGAAAAACCCCACAGCCATAATTGAAATCAGTACAATTCCTTATGCCGAGCGAACGGTAATTTTCACTAAGTTTAAGTCTGCCAATCAATACACCTTGAAAGACAACTCTTCATTTAACTGTGACGCAGCTAGTTCATCACTTTAGATGAGACTGAAAAAAATTAATAACATAGTTAGAATTATTAAAACATGACCAGCAATATTAGCAGGTTACCTTTTTTTAATTAAAAAATTAGCACAACATATGCCTATTTCTACTGTGGAAATATTGTTAATAAATTAAGTGGTCAGTGTTCTAAAAAATAAATATTTCATTAACTATTTCAAACTATAATTAAAAATTATCATCAGCTTTAAAAAAAGCAATTTATAATTTTATTTAAACTTATGAAAATGATATAAATTTAACAACTCTATTATACATATTGGTTAACCCCTTGCCATGCTTTGACGAATCTGACAAGCAATAACAATTTTGGCCCAAACATGGATATCACGAGTCAGACCGGTGAAAAGAAATGTGGGCCAAACGTAAACATCACGAGTCAGAGACGTGAGGCTGAAGAAGTCACACCTGAAGTCACCCAAGATTATAATTTCTATTAAAGCATTGTTCGTATATAAATCAGGTTTTGACACTGTTATTCCTTGTCTATTATGTAAGATTTAGAGTAATAATATTTATATTTTTAAGTATTGACCGAGATATTGTATTAAAAAGGAACAGATTAAATTAGTGTTGACGTCCACGAGAACAGTATCGCGTGGAACAAGCATATAGCTATATAACAAGTATCGCAAGTCGGCTTCTATTGTGATTCTCTTGCGCATCATGCTGCCTGTTTAGTGAACATCGTCCCCAACCGCTTGGGTATGAATTTCGTTGAGCTAAATGGTACGGCAAAGGGTTAATTGAAAATTTTGATTATTTTGCCATTTGCTTAATAATTATGTACTGCTTCGGTAAATTTAAGGGTAGATTCGATAAATTTGAATGTAGATCACAGGGAATTAGAACAGAATTCCAAAATCAATAAGTAGGTATTCTCAGATTTTGTAAAGGTCTGCAATGTGTTGAAATGCAAACAACCTGAGAAGAAGGAAAATTCATTTAAAGATACAATAATATTTATACTCAAAAAGTATTCGTCAAAAAAACTGAAAAGATTTTTTAAATTCGTTTTAAATACATATAATAAATTCAAAATAAGAAATTAGAGATGCCATTTTAAAATATCCAACGGAAATTTTATGTTTTTATACTTAGTTAAGGAGTTTAAGCATTCTTAAAGAAGATTCAAGTATAAAAAAGAAAAAAATTAATTAGAAGTTTACAACTTACCAAATAGTATCTTAGAAATATTAAGTCTGAAATTAATAATTCTTAGTGTATTGATCTTTTTATCACTGCCAACTCTTTTACTACTTCGTGATGACCTAATAATTATCTTCGTGATGATTTAATATATCATACCCAAAGTTGTGTTGTAAAATGAAAGAAATTTTCTACTTGAACTGAAACTCCAATATAACATTGAAACAATTATTTTTGCATTCACAAATCAAGTGACTTTAAAGATGAAAACACTTAAGATTTGATAAAGCTTAAATTTTTAATTTATTTAAAAGATATCCTTCATCTACCATTCTTATTTTGCAACACTAATTTGGAATTTAAATATATTGCAATTAAAACTAATTTGGAATTTAAATATGTTGCAATTAAAACTAATTTGGAATTTAAATATAATGCAATTAAATATATTACCAAACTTTAAAAGTTTACAATTATGAAAATAAATATTTCTTTCTCGATAGATATAAATTATGTTTTGCTTATTTTTAAAAATTATTTAAAACTTCTTGACCATGTTCAAATATAAATTTATATGAAAAAATTCAAATGAAATAATTTACTATAAAACAGAGGAAAATTTGATAAAAGACAAATATATACTTCTATAGTCAGCGCATTAGCCACACAATAAGCAATATTGAATTAGAATACTATCAATTAAACTATTGTAATAAAAACAAAACCTAAAATTATGTACAATGAAGTCCTGACATGCCTCTCATCAGGGGGTTTGACAGGCCAGGGACCCCAAAGGAGACGTTTCTGCCTGGGTAGCCAGAATAATTCTTAACACCTATACAGGAACATCAACACCTCTCAAAACCTTGTTGAGAAATAACACGAAGAAAAAATGCAATTACTGAAATTATGATAAAAACAATAATTTTTTTTTTACCTAAATTACTTGGGAATATTTGTACTTGTTTCGGGAGCAATTTTATATTGTATTTATCATATTTCCAGTAATTGCATTTTTTTGCTGTTTCACCATGAGGTTCACGGATATGCGTTAAGGATTATTCCGGCTATTCAGTCGAAACATCTCCTTTGGGGTCTTCAGACTGTCAATCCTCTTGTAAGAGGCAGGTCAGGACTTCATTGTTCATTGTATTCCAAGTTAAGAGATTCTGTTTTAATTACAATAGTTTAATCGACAGTATTAAAATTTCTAATGTAGTTCAACCTTATATATAGTACCAATGATTAATTACTAAAAGAATACTCATGGTTCCCACAGAAATCATAGATTGAAAATCAATTACTTTTCAAGGGCTTGTAAGGACCTAAATAATATTTTTAAGGACCTCGGTAAATTTGTTTTCATACATCAGGTCTTACTTTATAGCTGCTTTGCCCAGAGCATTAATATCAAAATCTTTCATGCATAATTTACATTTTGCCTTATAACTTATAAACAGACTTTGATGATGTTGATTTTTTGGCTCACAAAATGCAAACACTAATCTCGAATGTTTGTCTCACAGAGAACAGTGTGTAACTAAACCATTCGATTTCTACACCACCAATCAGCAAATATGGACCAAACGATATACAAGTTGATGCAAGCTTAGTAAAAATATTCCAAAAAGTTTTGGCGAGGTGCGGATAGGTAAAAAAAAAATTAAGGACTTTCAAGCACATCTAAGGACATTTTAAGAATTTTCAAGAACTTGTTTTGGGTAACAAACCAGTGTGGAAAACCAGTAGAAAAATATTAAGTACCTTTAATGACCGTGGGAATCCTGTTACTGAAAAGCAAATACGAAGGTGTTATAAATATATATTAGCCGTATAAATGCCGTACACTATGAAATATTACCATGTACTACAATCTTCAGTGAATCTGGTTTAATGGAGAAGTAGAAAATTGTTACACATTTGACCTCTTAAAATTGGCTAGTCAAGATAAGAAAAGTTCAATTTTTCTAAGGTGGTCCTAGTTGAATTTGAAACAAGTTTCTGAACTGAGTGTATGGGAATCAATTAGGTATTTGAAAACATGTTTACCAATTTTCAAAGTGCTGGCTTAGTGGGAAATAGGATACATCACAAGTGGAATGTTTTACCCTTTTTGAATTTCTAATGGATGGTGATTTGAATTCATGATAGACTTATTACCCTATGTTCAGCTTTGTGGTCATCTGTATGAATTTTCCACACCCTGGCTTTATGGGATATTTAACAGTTTTAATCCTTGAAGAATTATTAAGATCAGAATAGCTTACTTTTTCTATGTTTGTCCTTGTTGACATTTAAACCAAATTTCAGAGTTGTAACTATATGGGGAGTGGGGGAATTATTAACAAGTCAGCAAGGGCTTTTATATGTAGAGATATTAGGAATAATTTGTATGAGCCTTGCAATTTGATTATTCCAATACATTACATGAAAGGCCGTCATGGGAAAAGCAAAAAAACAACCAATCAACCTCTCATCTCCATTTTAAATTTAATATATCATCTAATAAAATCAGTTAATTTGTTTAGCCACCAAATTGTTGTTCATCATTGAATACATCAAGTACATTGTTGACCCAGTACCTGCACATTGACACATAATTGCTTCTTTTTTAGACTCAGCTTTAAGAGGAGAAAAAATTAATAATTAAAACTTCAAAAGAATAACTTTTAGCATTGCAATTCTTAAAAGAATTTTTTCATTTTAATCTTTCAATTTGCAATCCTTACAAAATAATTTAATCAATTAAATTACCAAAAACTATTAAATTTAGAGTACTCAGCTTTAGAGCTATGCTTTTTGTGTAATATCAGCAAAGTATTCATAAAGGACACAATTTGACTTTTTGATATTTCATGGTCACCTTACTTTTACAATAATGTAAAAAAAAAAAAAAAAAAAAAAAAACTATTACAAATTTTAAGGACATGCAATGCCCAAAAATCTAAATTGTTTAAAAATACAGTAAAACCCCGATTATCTGAGCCCTGGTTATCCGAGTTTCCGCTTTAACCGAGCCAGGTAATATTTCTTTTACCCCTGATATTTTCCTTTGTCAAAACTAATACTGAAAAAAATTGGTACTTGATCTCTCAAACACTCTAGAAAACAAAATGTTTACATTCCTTTTCATTGTATGACACTGCTCCTCTTATCGCGTCGCTCAAGGTCTTAAGGCTTAAGTAAGAGAACTCTTTAAGCATTACTATATATTATTAATTGCATGTGGTTTACCTATAGTATAACATTTGTACTTGTCAAAACATACATTTAAACCGATACGATTTATTTTATTTTTCGCTTTAACCGAGTTTTTCGGTTATCCGAGTTGGTCTTGGTCCACATTAACTCGGATAATCAGGACTCTACTGTACTATTAAAGTTATTAATGAAAAATGTAATCTCTTTAAAATCTTGTGAAATTTCATTTCATTAATTTATAAATAAAGAAAAATAATTCCCCCGATTTAATCAAAAAATGTTCCTGATGTTGAATTTTAAAATTTCCGGTAGTAATGAGTTTTCTTTGTTCAAACTTTATTGAATATAATTAAACTAATGACTCTGATATGTCCAATTATTGTTTATAATAAGGATTGTCATAAAATTTTTGGTAAGTTTTTTTGCAGACTCACTGGACTATTGTGTTTTGAAATTCTCACCACCTCAATAGCAATTTTAAGAAAGTAATAAATAAATATAAGAAAGTCTTACGTTTTGAATATAATTTTTTTTGTAAGTCAAACTGCTATATAACTAAATTAGTGTTGGCAATATAAGTTTGGTTTGTTGTTTTCAGATTATCTGGCATCGTCAGCAACACGAGGGCTGTAATGCGCCGAAATATTCATATTCAGCCAACATACATTTACAAACACCCATGCCTAACACAGGGCTCGAACCTGCAACCAAGCGATCTAGAAGCTAGCACGCTAACCACTATACCCAATATAAGTTTTGACATACATAATTTTGCATACTTAAGACTTTTTTTTTTAATTCTATCTGCATGCACTGCCCCATCAATGTGTATATGTCTTAGTTTTTGACAAATGCAAAAAAGTCAGCTTTGCTCACTACTGTTAATTCTTTTTAACCACGTCCCAGTTAATACAATCGTCCCAACACCCTCCAAGAAATAATTTTAAAAACTTTTTCCCTGCTAATACAAATTTCCTCCATGAGAAAAACAATACAAACCCCTCCAAGAAAAAATAAAATAACATTCCCACTCCCTCATGAGAAAAGCACACAGAAAATATGTTTTTATAACCAAAGAAACTCGCAGAAATCGAATCTGCACAAAAATGAACTTAATAATAAATGCTCTTTCCTTTCAAGAAACAAAGACAACCGTACACATAGAATAAAATAGCACAGAGCTAAAAAATAAGTAAATAAAAACACAAAAAAATATAGTAGAATATGAATATACTATTCTGCCAGAAGGAAAATCACTGAAGCTATTAAAAAATCAACTTTGAATGAGGCAAGCTAAAACGTTAACTGAGAGCCAAATATGTAAAAACTTGCCAAAAAATAAGCAATCTTTCTTATTTGGTAGCCTCGACATTTTTTATTTTGCAACGAGGAAGGGTACTTATGATTTCACTTCTCCGGAGGATTACCAAATAAAGCAAATTTGCTCATTATTTGGCCAGTTATGATATATTTGTATATCGAGTTTAGAAAATTAATAGTTTCCAAGTAAGTTAGCTTACTAGTTAATAGTTTCTTAGTAAGTGTCTACTTTCCAAGCAAAAAGGAAATTCATTAAAATTTTACATATTATCATTAGTAAATGTTCATTAATTTAAGTTGGCATACAAAAGACTATTTTCTTTAAGTGTGTTTAGCAACAAAAAACAAGAAACTGGATAAAATATGTTTATTTTTAATTTAAACATAGACAACTTAAGCCACTTAACACAATATTGTCCAGTTTTTTTCTCGTTTTTGTTGCAATTGCAACATACATTTGTCAAGTTATAAAAAAAATTATTTGCTATCTTAATTTTAAAATAGCAGCATTGCCACTTTTGAAGGGTTATCAAACATAACAAAAGTTATAGTATAATAAGAATAACCATTTAATTCAAATGAAGTACATTTTTTTTATGTAAAAGTATATTTTTCCACCAAACTTTGCAAACAACCATGAAATTTTTATATAAGGATCAATATAAAAATACAATATGCTTAATAGAGAATACTAGTGAAGCACTTGAAAAAATATAAACATAAATAACAAAATAAATAAATGATTATAAATAAAATGAATAATATTTTTTTATTGAAAAAGCTTCCTATATAATACTAATTAAAAATTGGCAAAATGTTTACTGTATACTTATGTGCAGCATATTTTTCAAAAAGAACTTCTAAATTGAAGAAATTTAAAATGCGTTTTTGAAAGATTCTTCAGTGTAAGAAAATATTCTTGTACATGGGAAATGTTAAATAGTGTTATTCAAGAACATTTCGGAAAACATTCCTACTTTTAATACTTTCATTATTAAGAAGCAAGTACATTATCTTTAAAATTGGACTGATATACTTTTTATTTTAGCATTTAAAATGTGTGAACAATAGGAATACTTATTATTTCAGTAGAATCACTGCAAATGAAAATATTTTTTTAAATAAAAAATTATAATGAAATACATGGAATATTAATGAAGCAGACGCCTTATGCATGTATTCTGAATTCACCCAAAAAACAGTTACAATATTTTTTTTTTTACATGTAGAGTGAAATCTGAAATATGTGCCTATAAAATGAATATGGAATAAACAGTAGATTATTATTAAATATGACTTTGCAAGGAGGCAACAAATCTAATACTTTTCTTCCAATTAAAATTTTGGATGTAAAAGAAATGTATATCTACAAGGTTATGCATCAGTAAACACGTGGAGCGCTCACTAAACTTAAAACTTTAGCAATTGTTCTTGGTTATATCTTATCTATTATTAACATTTAAATTTTATAAACATCAATTGACATATATTTATCACAAAATGTAGCAATAGCAATTACTTACTGGTGCTGCTATTGTTATATTTCTTTTCGTAACCCCTAAACTATTGGATCAATGTTTTTTTAACACAAATTATTGGTCAAAATAGTACTGTTTCATCTAAAAATATTGTTAACTTAGCTTTAGGCAAATTATTATTTTTTGGTAGGAGAGCCAAAATTACTTATCTTATCACAACAAGCTAAGGGGTTACTATCACAAAGAGAAGTTTTTAAGCTTAAAATAATTGTCTAAACCCTAAAATGGAAACAAACATTTTAAATGTTAATACAAAATCATTTCTTGCTTTTCTTTAAGTGTTCATCTCTATGCGATTCTTGCCAATCATCCACTTGGCATTGTCTAGAACAGTAATACAGTTGTTCAGGGAAATTCTCAGCTTTGCATCTTGCACACCTTTTGAAAGTCTTGTAAATAACTTCCTTCTTTGCACAAAACGCACAAACTTTCAATTTCCTATCCAAGAGGTGAGAATCGCCTTTTTGATTGGTGTCCAATTCACTGCAGGTGGGAGTGGGTAAGTCTTTTGAACTTGAAGGTTTATTTATGACTCCAATGAGTGTTAAAAAGTCCTCAACAGTTTTTTCTTCACTTTCAAAGGTTAAGCCATTTATAGCTTCATTTTTATCCAATGTATCAACATCTGAAGCATTCATATCAGGATTCAGTACATTACTTTCTGCCATTTCCACACAGGCTTTTTGCTCAATCTTTAAATCACAAGAACTTGCATTGTTAACCAGTTGTTGCTCACTTTTTTGATTTACTATGGCTTTTTCTTTCAGGTTAAGAGAAGTTCCATCTTGTGAGTTACTGGAAGTAGCAACTTTTAATTTGATTGCTTCAACAGAAACTTCAGAAAATAAATTATCAGAATCAACACTATTAACATTCAAATTGTCTGTGGTAAGTTGCTTAGAATCCTCAATATTCTTGATGGATTGAATTGCATTATCTGTTTTGGAATTCTTTAATTCAGTTGTGTTAACTTTGGAGGTCTTTTTAGGTTTTTCAGTAATAATTACACTAGAATTACTTTGAAAAGTATCATTTTGGGTAGGAAATTCTTTTTTCTTGCATAATACACAGGGACAGCACATTTTTGTACTACTTTCATTGCAGGATTGGTTTTGGAGAGTACATCTACTAAAACAAAGTCCATCACCTTCTTTATCTGTATCTTTTATAACACCATTATCAGTAGAATGATTGGAATTGCATGTTGAGGTGGTGTTATAAGATTTATTGGGCTCGGTTGGTTCTTTTTCAATTCTAGTTGATTTCTTTTCACTTGTCTTTAATTTCATATCATTAACTTTCTTTGAAATCGTAATGGGATTATTACCCTCTAAAACTGAACGGGACATTACATCATTAGTCAATTTATCTCCTCCGTTATCAGGAACTTCAGCAGAACATTCCTTTGTCTCGTCAACAGACACTACTTTTTGTCCGATACTGGTACTAACAGGAAAAGCATCATTTTTTTCATTGGAAACAGAATTTAATTTGCTTTTCTTTTTCTTCTTCGATTTAGATTTTTTGGACTTTGATTTTACTTTATTGCCGACACCGGTATCAACCACCAATTTTTCATTTTCAACCACCTCGCTTGATGATGCTGAATGACCAACATATCGGACTAAAGGCATTACAATACGGCCTGTTAGTACACTACTAGTGCCTACGCCCACTGTCGTCTCTGCACTTTCCCTAGTGTCAAAAAGATTTGTTTTATCCATATTAACCTTTAACGATTTAAATCTAGCAAAGTTTTCCTCAAACACCCCCATTAACCATAATTTGCGGGCACTTTCATACAAGTTCAAACAATAGGAAGGATCTTCAAAGTCTTTGGGGCTAGAACAATATTTCTGACGGAATTTTGTTCTTAGTCTATTTTTGTAATCTTCTTTGCGTTTATGTTGGTTGAAAGAGTTCATCATTTCGGGATCGTGCAACATGTCCATCATAAATTCTACCTCTTCTTCATGATGCTGGCAAATGATTTCAGCGTTTTCAGATTTCTTACTATGAAAAAATGTTTCGATCTGAGTGTCATGTGATTGGGCCAGTGTGGAGGCATGTCGCATATTCGGTTGTTTGCAAGAGAATGTTTCAACATGAACTTTCTTCCAGAAAGTAGTAGAATTGTTTTTATGGTATAACTTTGAATTCTTTTCACAAGTGATTTTACATTGCTCGGATCCTTCACACAGGTAAGGTTCTAGACATTTGGGACTGTGTAAGACTTTAATATAGCAATTGGAGTGAGAATTACAGCTTGCGACATACGGCTTTAAAATCCCCTCATGACGAATGCAATAATCTGAATCGGTATCACGATTTGCCGTGAACATTTGAAATATGTTAACATTTTCACCATAATCCTTACACAAACAATCTATATCATGATTTTCAACAAAAATATTATGAATATTAGCAGTAAGCAACAGTTTAGGCAACTCATCTTTATATGTGTCAGCAAGGTGTTTCTCAAAGCAGGATGCCCAAAAACATTCGTCCATCCAATCTGGAGGAGGTCTCCAGTAAAAGTAAGTATAATCGATACCTTTTTTGGCATCCTCTGACAAATCTGGTTCTTTTAGCCACCTTTTCAGAAGTATGCAGACAGCCCCCATAAACATACCGTAAATAGATAATGCAAAAGCTGTAAGGGCCGGTGGGAAGTCCTCTTGGTCATCAGGTTGGCCTAAAATCGCTCTGAATGCTTCCCGACTTTCCTTAGTGTAAAAAAGGTTCTTTATCTTGCTTGGTTCTGTTAAATTGTGTAAATTTTTTATAGCTACAAATACATTACCCACAAAGGTGTGCACCAAATTGTAAGCGCAATGCACAAACATGTTATGAATTGAAATGAAAACAAAGCTGACTAGCTTTTCATCCTCGTCCTCTTCAAATATGAATTGATATTCCGGTTGAACCATAATCGAAGCCTCAAAGTTTCTTTTAAATGCGAGTAAAAATCTTAACCAGTACACTTTCCCTTCTTCTATCCACATCCTTTTGAATGCATCCTGATGTAACATGAAGAATGCTGTTTTCTCACCATCAGCAATATTTTGAAAGAGTTCACGATCGTCGGGTCGAAGAGGAAGACCCCGCATTTTATTACTACTAAACTTCAGCACACAGTAAATAAATGCTATGCAAAATTAGGCTTGTCAGATAAATTATAGCTGACTTACAGGTTGTTGAAGCTGTACTGTCACAACATCACTGCTAGAAGTTCTCAGGGTGAATACTTTGCCACTTGGCTCCAACTATTAAAAAAAGATACCATTAAAAAGCAAATAATGAAGTAATATTATGATATTAACATTCAACCCATCACATTGCTTAAAACATTTTTGTTTTTACATTGTCAGCTAGTGAGTTTTCTTCTCTTTACCAACAAAGAACGAACTTAACCTCGTAACCAGAGTTCGATTTAGATAACTATTCACACGTTTCTTAGTTGGAGGATAACAAAAAATCTAATAGAAATATTACGCAAATAATTGTTCCAGGCATAACAATGATCCCAGATAGTAAAAAAAGAAAAAGCGGAACATCAACAGGTGGCTGTGGAAGGGAGGGAGGGGATTGGCCGGTTAAGCTTAGCTGCTGAGAATAAAAACAGGTTGGAATCTTAGTACTCCTAAATCGGCCAACAAGCCAGATATTGAGGGGCTTTTACAAAAGCACATTCAATAATTTTTGTTCAATGACAACCGCACCAGGAATGCGAGAACGGAAAAAAAAATTCAAAATTCTCTGATTAAAGAGTAATTTAAAGAAATTCCCTGACATTTCCTTGATTTTTCCAGAAGAGTGAAATTCCCTGAATTCCAGGTTCTGTAGCCACCCTGTAGTAAACAATTACCATTGTATTATACAGTATACATTGAATTTAAAATATAGTACCTCTGAATAAAACACTAAAATTATGATTTGAATGGCCGCATAAGTAGCAACAATTGTTTATTTATTTAGTTTAAATTATTTGCTGAAGGAATATTAATAGTTATTTGAACATTAATTATGGTAGTTAATGTTAAATTTCATTTATAAATATGTATCTAAGTAATTAAAAGGATTTAAAAAAAAAAATACCTGGTTTAAACCAAAAAAAACCCAGTCTTATTGTTTTTTTTTTTTTTTTTAAAAAGAAGTTTTTTTTTTTCCCAACCCTGTTTGGAAGTACGAAACACTAAAGCGAAATTACGGAAATAAATTATATATTTAAAAACTCTGCAACCGAATTACAATGGTATTTTGCTGTCAGCAATGGTAGTAGTAGGATTTTGAGCTTAAATTTCTTTTTTATATTTCTATTGCAGTTTAGCACTATCAATCCGATGTGAGCATTTAGATGGAGAAAGTGTTGCCTGATGTTTTTCGTGATTATGAAGAAAAGAAAGTTTTTAATGCTGATGAAGCTGGGTTATTTTATAAAAGGACTCCAAAGAATAACTGTTTTGTATACACATACATGAATGATACGGAAAAGAAAAAATTGACTGCAATTGGCAATTCGCTAATGCCAAGATGTTTAAAAAATTTCAAATATCTACTTGTGACTTATAAGGCAAACCAAAAAGCATGGATGACATGGAAATTGTTTAAAGAAGTAGTGATCATAGGATAAAAGATTGTTTTAGGAAAAGAAAAATTCTACTTTTAATAGACAATGTTATGAAAAACAACAACAAAAAAAAATAATGAATACAACATCAGTTTCCGTTATTCTGGACCCCAGAAGCAGAAAAATATATAATGTTCTGCAACGGGACTTTTGACAGTTACAAATATTCTGCAGACATTTTTTCAAAATTTCCATTATGACATAAAAGAAAAAACCCATAAAATTAATACTACACATTTATTGCAAAATGACAATGACGAAAAAAATTATTTTTCAAACCAAGGCATACATTCAAAATTTTTAACTTTAGCAATGACTTTCAGCAAGAAAAGCGCCCCAGAACGGGAAAAGGACACATGATTGATCCCCCTACGAACGCGGGGAGTTTTTTCTATAAGAAACTGAAGCTCGGGGAAATGTTGTTCCGAGAAAATTGGGGGAGGGGGAAGGGTGGACATTAAAGTCGTTTTGTTCTGCAGAACATGTCATCCCGTAGGTGAAATTCTTTTTCTCACTCGCGGGCATTTGTTCCAAACTTAAAATTGTTCTGCAAGGACTCTGATTGTTCTGCGACGTACGTCGCAGTTTTAGGCACTTTCTGCTTTCGGGTTCTGGACTTACATTTTAATTTTAGAAAGCGAAATTGAACATATTGAATGTTGTGATAACGAATTTGTATAGGACTTCTGATGTCCTAAACAATGATGACATAATTTGTAATTAAAAGAAAAAATAACTTGACTGATGACGTCAGATATTGAAGATGAAAGTGATAAAAAATTTCAGTATCTTCAATTTCTGATGTGAAGGCAACTTCAAACCTTCTAAACAATTTCTTTGTAACAGGAATTGTGGATAAAAACCAATGGACTTGTTCCTAATCATTGATAAAAAAATATGAAATTTACCTGAAGTCTTGATGTTTCCAGCAAAAAATAACAAATCATGTTTATATTGTAGAGAAATAAATGTGTTATTACTATTCCGTTGTTTGATTCCTTACTTTTTAGTAGTAAAAGATTTTTTTTAATTGGCTATAGCCCGTAAAAATAGTTATAAGTAATTACCACTATAATACAGATGTCAATTCGAGACATTTACCGTTTATTTACTTTCATCATTCATTTAGAAAAAAATGGCCAGTTTGGCAATAGTTCTTGTATGGATCTTAAAAAAAAACAAAAAAAACCCCCTTTATTAAATTGATGATTTTGGCAATATACTTTTCTACAATCCTTATGTTATCCTTTCTTATAAGTGAAACTGAGGAGATCAGAAAAAACAACCATTGATGAGATCTGCTCAAGGAAAAAGAACTGTGTTAAGGCATTCGCTTTTAAACTTTTTACGCCATTATAGTATTTTTACGGGAATTTTGTAGGTGGGATGTTTAGATGTTAGAACACCTTAAGAGGTATTATCACAATGATTTCGATCAAAATTGTTAGAGCTGTTTTTTAACAATCATTGAAAAACATGGCAGCTACCTTATGTGCATGCACAATTTTGACAAAAACCTTAATGGTAGGTCTCATGGTCACTACTAGGTTACGCTCTTTGATAGAGAACACAAACACAGGTCGAAACAGGGTCAAATAAAATGGATGTACTCATGCAGGAAATTGCCATATCCCACGCGAAATTAAAACAAAACAGCGTTTTTTTATTATTATAAGAGCAAATGTAAGCGATTTGTATTCTGACAATAAGCTTTTCTTCTTACTACTACAGCTTTCCACTTGATTCTTCTAGGGAGATCTATCTGCATCTTCAGCGATTTTGCACTTGGCATAATTTTCCTCTTTATTTTTTCTTTTGATTTGAATTTCTTCCCCAGATTTTTTCATTGTAATTTTAAAAACATTTTCCATTAAATGAAAAGTTAGCTTTCCAAACAAGACGAGAAAATAAAATGATGTATAGAAACAAGCAAAGAAGAAATGTTAGGAGAAAATTATTCTGCCTATTAAAAGAATAAAGATGCATTCAGTTCGGAATGGAGACATACTGAACTAGCATCACTATTTGCTTTTATTTCCAAAGCTCAATCAACTCTTTATTAGTTTTAACAAAATATCTTTAATGACCTAAAAATTATGTTTAATAACTTATAATGCAGTATAAAAACAAATGGGTGCCAAGAAGGTTTTGAATTTAAGTAATTAAACAGTAAATTCTTAAATATTAGCTATCTTTTATTTTTCATCTACAGGAATGTATAATTTAAAGCGAACAGAATTACAGGAAAATGTTGATCATGACTTTTACGTGTGCAGAATAGAAATATTTGTCTAGAGTCCTGAGCAGGAGTTCACTATACCAGATATTTCTTATATGATTTTTTACTCTCAATTACCCACATGTATACATAGAGTAATAAAAGTATAGCATTAGGTAAACAAAAAAAAATGTGATTTTTTTTTTTTTTTTGCATTTCTCCGTGTTTCGGAACATCCTGATTTCAAAAAATTACATAGCAAAAATGTGTGTCTGTGTGTACGTGGTCAGCATAACTCCCGAACAAATTGACCTACGATGTTCAAATTTGGTGTGTATGTAAATAAAACCTTTGACGTTGTTATAAAAATGTGGACTGAACAGTAAGACTTCTGAATCTGGTACGAATCTGGCGCCAAGTGTTGCTTACATACCAACGAAAACTTGTGAAGTAGGCCAATAAAAGAAACTTATTAGCATAAAAAAAAATATGCAAATATTCATCAAGAATAAATTTTAAAGAGTCGCGTTTTTTAAACACTGTTTTTACTTCCACAGCCACCGTAAAAATAATCTGTTATTGACAGAATAGCTTATAAGAAGTGTTGATATACATCATCTGTCCATAAAAATAATGCTTCCATGATCACAGTAAAAATGAACAGCTAAACACAGCATGCGTAATGTGGAAATTTCTACTATCTGTTTCTGATAAATCCATAAAAATTAATTATTCACAACTATCATTAAAATGATTATTTTACCGCTACCTTAAGAATCAAAAAGTTTCCAAAAAAAACCAGCACATATGTCTTGCAGTCGATAAAACTTAAAAAAAGAAAAAACCTTAAAGAAGTAGGACCTAGAGTCAGATACCTATTTTCAACATACTTTAATAGCTTAACATTCTTGAACTCCTAAGTTCATCTTGCAAATATTTCAATTTTTCAACTCTGACAAGGGACTATTAGAAAAAAATAATGCAAATCTACAATGAAATCCACAATTTTGTCCTCTAATTCATTAACCACTTTTCTGAAGATATTGAGGATTACGAAACCCAACACTTGCAAAGTGACGAAATTTTTTTGATTTTCGAAATATTTTGAAAAACTGCTTTATTTACATTGAGAATATCACAACTTAAACTAATTAAATCTGCTAAAAGTAGTTTGGCATCATTTAAAGATTGTATAATTTTTTCAACAATGTTATGAGATTTCGCCTGACCCACAAGGAATGTAGCAAAATGATGAACTCTAACTTCCTTTTACGGCAAACTTTTTTTCAAATTCCCCCAGTTTTTCCAGATGTGTAGACATTCTGAGCAAATAAAATATGTATGCTAATGAGATAATGTGTCAATCCTTTACAAAACAGTTTTGGCGATAATCAAAAGTTTAGATTATTCCGTAACATTATACTTGTAACGATTACATCCACAAGTATCTGGGTAAATGGTGCCAAAAATATGGATAAAAACGCATCTTAAATAATAGAAAATTTTCCCGATTTTCGTGAAATTCTAAAAAGTTTCCTGATTTCCAGGTTCTATGGCCACTCTGAAGATCAAGTTTTTTCTTTAATTCTTTTTTAGTTAGTTCATCATATTCTATAATGTACGTGAATGCAGAGTTTCCGACTTCGGAAAATAACACTTCATGAAAGTGTAGTTTAGTTGCCTAGTTAATCAGGCAAGATAACTTGGAGTGATCTTTAGAGTAATCAGAAGCAATTATGTTCTATCAGGGGAACATTTCTCGAAACAACTTGTCATTTGTTAAAATGTAGAAAAAATTGCTGTAATTTCAGAAAAATAGTCTCTTAGAATAAATCGATGAATAATATTCTGAAATCTAATTTGTGAATGAGTTTGGGATAACTGACGACTTATAATATTGTCAAAGATACCAATGACTTTAAATAAATGTCCAACAAACATTCAGACCCCGATCAAAAATATTTGAATATTCCTTCAGAAAATGCTGATTGTCAAACTATCCAAAAGAAAGCAAGAGCAATACGAATGCAGCCAGCAATAGTAATACAAACAGCTTTTTTCAGTTAAGATTTACTGTAAGGTGTCGGATGAATGGCAGTGAAACTTTGGCGATTTAGCGCTGAATGCGGCTTGGTTGGTTGTTTTCAGATTATCTGGCGCCGTCAGCAACACAAGGGCTATAATGCACCGAAACATTCGTCATTAGACAAGCCAACATACATTTACAAACACCCATGCCAAACACGGGACTCGAACCTGCAACCTCGCGGTCTAGAAGCTAGCACGCTAAGCACTATACCGTTTGGTCGGCATGCTGAATGCGGCAACCCATTGACTTGATTTTACGGCAACTCAGCATCATTATGGATTTGGCGACACAGCTTTTAGATGTCATTTTCAATTTTGGCGACTTTTTTTAAAAGTCGGCATCCAACACCTTACGGTAAATTTTAACTGCTTTTTCAACCAATGATGCTTTGATTCCTCCAAGCTAAAAAAAATGTACACTACTTCTCTTGCCTATCAAAGAAATCGTTAAATAAAAAAAATTGAGCTTGTTAGTAACACGGTATAGGGTGATTCTACAGTAATTGACCACATGTTAGTAGTTGACCAAAATGACACAAAAAGGGAGTAAACGAGAATTGTTGTGATGGTATTCTAATTTTTATTGGTCAAAATATATCCAATAACCAATGAAAGCCACTGCCAATATATATAGGGGTTATAGATAGGGGTAACCAAGCTTCCGATTGGATGTTAAAAATTAACAAACACAAAGGTATATCACAGGGCCTCATATGAGTGACTGGCACTATTAGTGAAGGGTGGTTTAGCTTCTCTGTGATTTTTTATCATCATCATGAATAATTCCTAAATGGTTTAATACAAATAATGTATGTAGATCATTTATGTTTGTTTTATATTAATATCCAAGTAATTTTTCTTTAAACTGATAAACAAATTATGAATAACAGTTGGTTAATTACTGTTCAGGCTAAATGTTATATTTTTAGTAAATGACCAAAATGATCAACTACTAAATTTGACTTATTTGCATGTTTTCTAGGAAAAAACAAAGTGATAACAAAGGTTTATGCTTTTATTGCAATCTTCACATACTATTTGTCCAAAAAAAAATAGATTTTTTCAGTAATTGACCAATGCAGAGCTCCCACTCACTCAGAAAGATTTGGAGCAGGTAAAATCAAGTTTTGAAGCAGGAAAAATGTGTTTCGGAGCAGGTAAAATTAAGTTTTGGAGCAGAAAAAATGACTTTCGGAGCAGGTAAAAACAAGTTTAGTAGCAGGAAAAAAGCCCATAGTAGCATGTAAAAGCAACTTTTGTAGCACAAAAAAAAAAAAAAAAAAAAAAAAAAAAAAAAAAAAAATTGCAGCAGGGGGGGGGGGGGGAAACAATTATAACAAAAATATCGAGACAAATGTCACCAGATCGGCGTCGCAAATCTCGGCAATAGCTACTATTACATTACCATAGATCTTGGCAAAAATGAATATAACAACATAAATGATAGCATTCACCATACCATCGCAATCTCGGCACAAAATCTCAGTAATATCGTATTTTTTTTGGCCACCAAACAGTGTTGCAAATCTCGGCAATATCTGCAATTACATTACCATTAGGACCTTGGTGAAAACGACTATAACATCAATGTAAGTATCGAGGATAGCACCCACCATACCATCGGAATCTCGATAATATTGGGGCAAAATCCTAGTAATATCGTACATTTTTAAGTCACCAAACAACGTCGCAAATCTCGAACAACAGTTGCTATTATATTACCAAAGATAATTGCAAAAACGAATGTAACACCAACGTAAATATTGGGGATAGCACCCACCATACCATTGCAATCTCGGTAATATCGGTGCGAAATCCCAGTAATATCGCATTTTTTTTAAGTCACCAAACAGCGTCTCAAATCTCGTCAGTAGCTGCTATTACATCAATGTAAACTTCATTGAAAATGACTACAACACTTGCGCAAATATTAGCGATAGCGCTTACAATACCGTCGAAAATCTAGACAAAGGATATTACGTAAGTTGAAAACTCAGCAGAAATGACCATCGTAAAAACGTACATATTGGTACAAATGTCGGTAATATTGAAATTTTCTCGGTAACGCTTGTGCAAGATTCGGTAATATCGGATGTTAACAAAAGAGCAGCACTCTTCGAAAATGACCGTCACATCAACGAAAATATCAGCAATAGCGCCGAATAAACCGGAGCAATTCTCAACAACAGCTCTAATATATCGGTGAAAGACTCGACGAAAATGACCATCACAATAATTTGCAATAATGTCTGCTTCAGCGTAGCAAATCATCGAAGTAACCATCTGACATTTTCTCAGTAATATCGGGGCAAATTTCGGATATTGCAATAACATAGCACTTGGCAATAATTACCATCATACCAACGAAAATATCAGCACTAGCGTCGAATTAATTAGAGCAATTCTCAATACTACAGAGCTATTATATCGATGAAAGACTCGACGAAAACGACCGTCATAACGTAAAGTTTGACAATGTCAGCATTAGCGTCGCAAATCATCATAGCACTCGGAGAAAATGAATACCACACCAACGTAAATATCAGCGTTAGCGGCAAATATACCGGATTATTTCTCAATAGCGATATTACAGCAGCGAACAATATCAAATTTTGACGGACAAAAAAAAAAATTGCGTTCTCGTGCAAATATTGTTAAAATAAAGGAGCAGATTTTTGTATTTGGCGCAGGTCTGAGACCCCTGCCTATGTAGCTAATTGGTGTCGATAAGAATGTAAAGTAACAGTCTTTCAACTGTAGAATATAAAAGGTAATTTTTAAACACTAAGATGGATTTTCTTATTGCATGTGTATATTAAATCTTTTTTAAATACACTAGGCTTACTTTCTTAACAATTTTTTTTAAAAAGTCAAGAAATGGTCAAAAGTCAATTTTAAGTATAATTCCACTTTACCCCACACAAATATTATGTTGGTTAATTACAACGTTTATTTAAACTATAACTCTGGTACATTAAATATTGTCTAATAGAAACATTTTATAAATTGTTTTATTTCCTGAAAAATTCAAAAAATTACATCAAATGGTCTGTTGAAAGAGTGTTGAAGCATCGGTCAAAGTTAATCCGGAAAATTTCCAGATCACTAACACTCTTGTAAATACCAAAATTACTTCTCACACATTAATTGAATAAGATATATGTTTATGTAATCTCCATATCATATATGTAGATATATGATATTGTCCTTTTTTATTACGAACAGGAAAAAATTAAGGTAGAAAACTAACTTAAATATTGATAAGAAATTGAGTTAAATAAATCATTAAGGAAGTTTTTTCTAGGTTTAAGCATATACCTAGGCTATAAGAATTCTGAAATCATTAAAATTAAACACTCATGGAAGGGAAGATATCCTTTTTCAAGTACACCGAAGAGGACTTGAAATCTACACTTATACAAGTAAGAGAAAAAAAATGGAAAAATATGAGAAACTGCCAGAAAATACAACATTCCTCATTCTACGTTGATTAATAAGCTAAGAGGGAAATCCCAGAAATTCGAAAAATGGGCCCCCCCAACAATTCTTACACCATCAGAAGAAACTCTTCTATGTAATTGGATAAATGCCAATGCAAGAAAAGGATTTCCATTAGATAAACGGATGCTTTTTGAAACTGTTCAAGAAATAATATCCACTAAATTCGATTCTTTTCATCTAAATTTATTCAGAATTGAAAGTATAGGATTAGATAGTCTTTTCTAAATTATTTAGACTTTCTTGTTTTAATTTTTTGAGTAAGATATGCATAATTACCTACCAGTCTAACTAACTTTGATAACCTAAGTTTATAAAACCATCATACTATATTTTACACTGATGTTCCTGTATTTTCATTGATTATAATTATCTTGACTTCTTTTTTTAAATGCATTTAATGGTAAATTTATGAATATTAGAGCATTTTAAAACAGAATTTAACAATTAAGTGTTGGTTTTATTCTGGAAAAGAAGTGGTTAATTACTAGCATGGCTGTGGTCAATTAGTAATGTCTACTTGGTCAATTACTGGCAAAATTGCTTTTGGTAAGAAATTCTGATGATATTTTAAATTGTAAAAAGGACTGGAACACCATGTTAATTTATTATTGAACTTCATTAATCAATTGATATTTTGGGAAATTTTCACAATATTCCGTTAATAATTTTTCCAAGGAAAAAAAAATAAAATGTGTAGAAACTTGTACTAAATAGTCAATAACTGGTAGGTTCACCCTAAATTAAATTAAGAAAAAAGTTGATTAAAAAGGATTTTTTTTTTCAAAAAGAAAACTTCTACTAAAAATTAGGACTGCTGTGAGCTCTGGAAATTTCGACAGATGGAAGATATTTTTATGTGAATTTCCGAATACGAATATGTTTTCTATAGCATAAAATTTCTTATTTTTAAAAAGAAACATTTCTCTTGGTTTTTGTACGTACACATACAGTTTAAGTTTTTTAAATTACACATTATTATAAAATTTAATACATGATTCTAAAAAATATGTTATACCTGAACGAATTCTCCAAGGAGAGTAACAGATTTTCCAAGATGTTGTGACAGTGAAGACCCAGTTACACGTTTACGAGTTTTTTCAAGATGATGCATGTTGGACAAAGTTTTCAGATGAAAATCGTATTATTTTGACCAATGTTGCAAAAGTAAACACCTGTTGATTCACTGTTGCAGTTTTAAGTGGAATATTTACGTAGTTCAGTTTTCAGTTCGGAAAATTAGTACCAAGAATTGGCGGTTAAATGTCGCATTCTTCGATGCGCGAGCAATGACTTTAAATTAAACTGAAGTGAAGCGAATGTAACTAATTGCATTCAAGTTCTTTAAATACTGGTTCGAGATTATTAAAATGGGATTTTTTCAAACTCTAATAAACATTAAAATTTTAATGGTGAACAGCAAAAACCAACAAAACCCCCATTAGAAACTTTAATTCATTTTTTTTAGATATATACAAATAAAGAATGCTTTTATTACTTTCAATTACCTTATGCAGGGGCTTCGAAAAGTCTTCGTACTCTTTAAATATTTGTAGAAAAAGTACTGTAATTTGGAATTGAATTCGAATTCAATAGAACATCAATATTTTTTTGTAGAATAACTATTTAATTCTGAATGAAACATAACAACTTTAAAAGAAGTATTAAATCATTTTATTTTTATAAAAATATAAATTCATAGAACAAGAGTAAAAAAATACCACAAAAGTGTTTGTACACCGTAACATTTTCTGGATCAAATTATTTTTTAAGCATAAAATTGTTATTTTTTTTTTTTTTAAATTTTTGTATCGTGGCGACATTTAAAAAATTGATTGCCAGACTAAACAGTTAAATGTAATAAATTTAATATATTATAGGCATACAATAGGTCAATGGTGGATCCAGCCAGGGGGCGCGCACCCCTCCCTCAGATTGAGTCTATTATTTTATTTACAATTTACAAAAGAAAAAAAAACAACACTTTTTTTTAATAAGTTTACTCAACAAACATATTTCGACCTTCATCTAATTTACGTAAAAAAAAAAAAAAAAAAAAAAAGGAGAGAGAGGGAGCTTATTTTTGGATCAAGGTTCTTTTTATAGCCTTCTCTCTTTCTCTCTTCCCATTCAAACGGACGTTGGAAGTAAAAGTAATCAAACCTCCATCCCCTTGACCTTGCCGTCTTTACGACACTTTAAAACACATATCCCTCTCTGCTAAAAGTATCCTGGGATCGAATTATCAATAAATATTCTTCCCATCCTACAGGACCCCTGGTACCCGATCCCTTTGTCCATCCTTATGTCCAAAGCCAACCAGGGGAAAAAAAGAATAATGAGAAGTTGACTATTTGAGAATGGTGAAAAAGTCTGGATTGTGCTGTATACCTGTGTAGTCTCAGAGCAGTGCACTTGGAGCTCGTAACTTCGTTGTCAACAGAGAACTTTCTTCTTTCATTTCGACGCTTTATCGCACGCAGAGGAAGACCTAAGACAGTGTATTCAGACAATGGTACTAACTTTAGGGGTGCTGTAGCTGAATTCAAAAATCTTGATTGGGAGAGTATAGAGCGCGAGACAGAAATTCAACAAATAAAGTGGAAGTTCATCCCACCCACCACTGCATGGTGGGAGGGGGGATGGTTGGAGAGACTTATAAGAGTGTTTAAAGATCTCTTAAAGCTTACTTTAGGAAACGCGATTTTGTCGTATGAAGAGCTTCTAACTGTTTTATGTGACTGTGAGTCTATCATAAACTCTCGCCCATTAACTTACATTTCAGAGGATTCCGAGGATTTTGTGGCAATTACGCCAGCAATGTTTTTGATGAGTAATTCTTCTCTTGATGTCACTGACTTAGATTTAAGTGATTTTGCCAAGTTTCAAAAACGAGTGAAGTTTCAATCTAAACTTCTTAAGGATTTAAGGAGCAGGTTCCGAAAAGAGTATTTATATAGGTTTGTTAGTAGAAAAAAAGTCAAAAACCATCATCTCGTTTCTTTACTGTTGGAGAAGTTGTGCTCATTGAGAATCCTAACAAGAAGCATTTATATTGGCCTCTAGCCAAGGTATTGGAATTTATCCCAGGTAGAGATGGGAAAATTCGTTCTTTACGACTCTAATGTGGTAACTCAATAATAATTCGTCCTATCCAACGAGTATTTCCCTTAAGAGATACAGTCTGAAGAAATTCCTGTGGCGGTCACTACCCCTTTTGATGTATCAGACGTTACTGATGATCCAGTTCAAGGTCCTGTGAATACCGAGTCAATTACTGATGCTTCGGCTGACGATATCCACGGGATTTCAAGATATGGGAGAAAGGTGAAACCACCGAAGAGACTGGACTTGCTCAATGTGATTTTGTTTTTTGAGTAAATAAATACTCAAAAAAGGTGGGAGTCTGTTACGTCATCATGGAGTTGCTTATAAGAATTGACTTTTGTACTATATTGTACTTGTTCTGAGTTCTGTTACGAACTGAAAAAGTGCAGACGATAACTTTTTTTTAGAATGTAAAAACGGTTATTTTATATATGTTCTTGTTCTTATTCTAAACTTTTTGTAATCAAAGAAAGACGTGAAGGATTTTGCTCTCGTCTCTTAAGTGTAAGTGTGTTTGTTATCTTCCATAATTTGAACCTGAAAAGTAGGGATGGAACGGATATCCGGCAAATATCCGATATCCGGCATATCCGGTTGATTTTTCAATATCCGAAACCCCGTCGGATATCCGATTTGAAATACCGGACATCCGATAATTTCATTCGGATATCCGGCTGTATATCCGACCACCAGGTATCCACAAGAAATAATTTTTTGAAAAAAATAATGATCTTTTTCGGACAAAGGGAACACCGCATCCTACACTTTTTTTTTCAATTTTTTTTCTTGGACATAAATTGCAGTCAAGTTAGAAAATGAAAACAGAAAGAGGCGCCGTATTATTGACGCCGAGTTGATAAGCATAAACCATTCCTCCAATCTTTTTCCATACACATCCTTCATACGTGTTTTGCAATATGTTCTTTTCATTCCAAGTTTATGATCTGATTAATTCCAGATGTTATATTTGAATGCTTCTCCGTAAAACTCGAACCGAAATACTAATAAATAGTACTTTTTTCCATAACATAAGAGACTTCTTAAGAGTTTTAGTTATTATCACTTCCTCCTTTTTTTCTGACATTTGCTAGCGAGTAAAAAGCAATAAATAGCCAATGCGCAATCCTCAATGCTTTTTTTTTTGTTCTATCGACGATAATACCCTACACCTTTATGCTGTGAATGGTATGGTATAATTTCTGATTTTTCATTGGCAGAAGTTGAAAGTTGGTATATTTTTTCTGACGTAAAATGAAGTATTGTAATTTTTAGGTCTTTAAAGCAGCGCCACAATGTGGAATTATATTTAGCTCTCTAGAATGCATTGAATTTTATTTTTCTCCAATTACAATCCAATTTATAATTTTTAATAATGGCTCATTTAAAATCACCCATTTGGAAGTATTTTAAAATTAATGGAAATGACGAAAGCAAAGCCCTATGTGTTATTTGCTCCACAGAATCGTTTAAAAAATGTGCGCGGCAAAAGCCCAAAATCCTTTTCCACAAAACCCTTATGGAACCATTTAATGAGTGTGCATAAGGAAATTCACCGAAGCTTAAAAGACTCACTAAATGCATCAAATATTGATGAACAAGAAAAAACAATTCATCAAAACAAGAAATGCACGCAGACAACATTGGAATCGAAATTATTTGTACCAAAATTGTGGAGTTTAGATGATCCTAAAACAAAAGCCTTAACCGCAAAAATATGTAAGTACTAATTTTGTTTGTTTATATTAAATATATATTTTAAATATGGTATAACATAATGTTGATGAATTTTGGGTTCGAAATTTTTTAAGTTTATATTTAAAGGCGGAATATTCCGATAGATCCAATTTAAGTTTTCTACGAGATTTCTTTAAATCCGTAATGTTTTAAGTGCATTGCAAAAAAAAAAAATAGACTTCAATTTCATAAAATATTTAAAATAAATCTTTTGTTATTAACAAATGCCTCCGGTATAATTTTTTAATCTTTTTTCAATTATAAACAATGCATGAAGTAAATTGAAAGTAGCTATATTTTGCACTTCAACATTGTAAAAAAAAATTTTAATATAATTTTAGGTGAGTTAATGGCTCTTGATGCTGAACCATTCTCCATTGTGAATAGAGAAGGCTTTGGTCAGTTAATAAAATACCTAGCTCCTCGTTATCCGCTTCCAAGTAGAAATTATTTTCGTGATAAAGCCCTGCCAGAACTATATGAAAAACTAAAAGTATCAATATTACAAGATATAAAATCAGCAACAAAGATCTTTTTCACTCATCAACTAAAGTTTAAATAAAAAAAATAAACTCAGTGCGTGACAGCCCGTGTGGACTAAGGCCTGCTGGGCCCAGCTCAGCTTTCTCGACTGTGGCATTTGTGTGTCACATAGCAGATGTTTCAGTCAGATGGTCATTCTGACGCCGAACCCCAGTGTTTAGTTCCCAAGCATGCATGGTCCTCCTCAGTTTATTTCTTTCAGGTATAAACAGCTAAGTCAACCTTGCCCAGTCTGCGAATCAAACAATGGACCTGTGGCATGCAGCGCGGTGCACTAACCACTAATTATAATTTACTTAATACTTCATATCATGACCATTTTTTTCGTATAGCATATCGTATAACTATTGTTTTTAGTATATAGACCGAATATCCAGCCGGATATCCGGCGAAATCCGTTTCGGATATCCGTATCCGGTAGACATGGTACCCCGGATATCCGAAATCCGGTATCCGGCAAAACTCACATCCGTTCCATCCCTACTGAAAAGGGATCCAAGTGAGATCCTACAACTGACGTTTTGCTAGATAAGGAAATTTATGGAGCGTTAATGAATCAAGCCAAAACTTATATGACAGGGTGCCCAGTATATATGACGGAATTAGATGTAGAGGATATAACTGATGAGGAAGCAAATGAGGTAGACTCCTTAGAAGAACAGATATGTTCCGAAGAAGAAAGAGGACAAGAATTTAGGAATTGTACGGATGGAAGTCAAAAAGGGAAAGAAGTTAAAAGTGAAGCTGAGAACTTCAGGAAAGAATAGCTATCGTGTGCAACATTAGTGAAAGAATGGAGGTTTGCAAGACAAGGAAAAGGCAGATTTCTAGTTGTGGGAGGTTTATTGTACCATAACGAAAAGATTATGGGGCAGCAGGTACAACAGTTGGCGTTGCTTCTAGCTAGACGGAAAGCAGTTCTAGGGATAGCTCATGAATCAGTGTTTGGCGCACATTTAGGAGCAAAGAAAACGGCAGAAAGAATTAAATTCTCATTTTATTGTCCAAACATGTGTAAAGAGATAAAGGAACATTGTAGTTCCTGTCATAGTTGTCAGATGTGGAAAGTGATTCGCTCTACTGATAGAATACCTATAGCTTCGGTAAATCGTCCGGAACTTCCATTTCAAGTAGTGAATGTCGATTTAATAGGTCCAATCGATCCAGCATCATCGGGAGGACACAGATATGTGCTCTGCCTGGTAGACCAACATTCGAGGTGGCCAGAGGCAGTCCCATTAACATCGCTGACGGCAAAGACGACTTGTTCAGCCCTTTTACAAATATTTTGCAGGACGGGCGTGCCAGAAGCAATTGTCTTAGATAATGCTACAAACTTTACATCAAAATTGACTAAAGAATTTCTGGAGAAGATGGGAGCTTGTCCACGTTTTTGCACTCCAGGCATCCGGAAAGTAACGGGGTAGTAGAAAGATGGAATCAAACATTCAAGAATATGCTACACCATGTAATTCGAGAAGATAAGCGAGACTGGGATCGTCATATTCCTTTCCTATTATGGGCTTATAGAGAGGTTCCAAATTCTACCACCGGAGTACCACAGTTCCTTTTAATGTATGGAAGGGAACCAACCCAGATAGCATTTTATCCTTTTAAAACCCTTGTCTAAACCTCTCAAGCGAAAAGGGAGTAAGGTTCAGATGACAAGGGAGTAACCATCATAAAACCTTGAAGAAAGGGTCCTAGTCTCCAGACGTCAAGCTTTTGGTAACCATTTCATGACCCCCTTTGCCACAAGGCTTTCGCCGTAAAGGGTATGTAAACCTTTTCGGGATGAGCTTGCCACAAGGTTTTCGCCGTAAAGGGTGTGTAAACCTTTTCGTGATAAGCCTGCCACACGGTTTTTGCCGTAAGGGTTGTATAAGCCTTTTTATAATAGGCTTGCCAAAAGGTTTTCACTGTAAAGGGTGTGTAAACCTTTTCACTCTGAGGTTCCCACCCTGTAGATATAGGAAAGGTTGCAAAAACTTTCCTTTATAAAGTATCATTTATCTTTTGTGTTCAAAAAGAAACACTTAATTGGGAGAGTTCCAATATTGTCGGAAAATGCTTTAAATTTAGTGGCTAATGAAAAATTAATATTTATTCTATAGGAATTTAATTACAATTTGCCTTTAATGGTATCAATCATAACCCAATTTATTGATAAATTTTAATTTATTTGCTAGGTAGAACTTACTAGAATAATAAACATAATTTACTTTTTTTTGTAAAGAATTTAAAAAAAAATAAAGATTCAAAATTCAATAAAAAATTATGTATATATTATTAAAAAAATGCATTGGAGATCTTAGTAGGTTGCGTTAGACAATTTAAATTGCATTAAAATTTGTTTTAAAGGGTTAATCCAAGCTACTTATAGTTTTATTATTAGAAACATATACAACTAAAAATGCATTTTTACTGATAATTCTTTTTTAGATAATTCTTTATTTTGAAGTAAACAAACACAAATGAGTTGCTTTTTCATTTTATACAAAGAATATAATTTAAACATGATTTTAAATATATACTACAAATATTTCTTCATTTATTTGCTGCATCTGACAAGAAGTTTCTGGAATATTCTCGAGGAAAACTAAAGGGAATCCCATTCATTTCTATCTGAAAAAAATAAACAAATTTAAAATCTATAATAATAAAACAAGCTGTGTGTCTGTCTGTTTGTGGATCTGTTATAGAAACCTACTTAAAATTGGAGTAGAGCTCTGAAATTTTCAACACAAGAAGTTTTGACCTTCTAATTTATGAATGTCAAACAGAATGTAAAATTTTAATTAGTTCTTTTTTAATTAATATTTTAACTAACTTTTATTTTACAAAGTGACTTCAAATAGAGATACAGCTCTGAAATTTTCAACATAAGTAATTTTGGCCTTCTTATTGAACTATTGAAAAAAAGAATTTTAAATTTGTTGTTAGTTTTTTCTTTAATTAATTAATAAATATTTTACAAAACGGTTTCTAATAGAGCTACAGCTCTGAAATTTTCAACATAAGTAGATTTAGCCTTCTAATTGGACTTTTAAAAAACGGAATTTTAAATTTTTATTTAGTTCTTTTTATTTAATTAATTAATAACTATTCTACAAAATGATATCCAATATTGCTACAGCTCTGAAATTTTCAACATAAGTAGTTTTGTCTTTTATTTGGCCTTTTTTTGAAAAATAGAGTTTCAAATTTTTATTTAGTTCCTTTTTAATTATTATTTTTTTTTTTTTTTAATTTATTAATATATATTTAACAAAACGATATCTAATAGAGCTGCAGCTCTGAAATTTTCAACATAAGTAGTTGTGCCCTCCTAATTGGACGTTTGAAAAACATAATTTTACATTTTTATTTAGTTCTTTTTTAATTAATTAAAAAATATTTTACAAAACGATTTCTATTTGGGCTACAGTTCTGAAATTTTCAATACAAGTAGTTTTGGCATTCTAATTGGACTATTGACAAACAGAATGTTAAAATTTTAATTTGATTTTCGATTGATTCTTTGAATTATTATTTTTTTTTTTTTTAACAAAAAGCGACTTCTAATAGGCCTAGAGCTTTGAAAGTTTCAACATAAATAGTTTTGGCTTTCTAATTTTGCTTTCCACAAATACGTGTTAAAATAATCTTAACCCCCTGAAAAATACAGCGCCCGAGAACTATTTGTTCTGCAGAGGGTTCTCGGGTAACCGCCCGAGAACACTCTCTCGTTTCGGGCGTTTGGGATCTTCGAGGTTTGGGGAGTCTGGTCAGCTTCCTCACCTCCTGTGGTGTTGATTTATAGGGGGCAGTTCACTCCTGTCAACTCCGAGAAGCAGAGTCTTGTGGCGAATTTTTTTTTCTTTCTTTTGCATGGGACATTTAGTAGAAACTTTTCCGCGCGGGAACTTTTACTAGAGAATTGCCAAGTTTTACAAAATAATTTGCGTTTTGGTTCGCAAAACTTTAAATACATATGAAATAAACCATGCTATTGATATTGTTAAATAAAATTATAATATTTAGCTAAACTTCTTGAAGAAATTAATTATTTCGTCAAGACCCCTCTATAAATTGTTTTAGTCGCATACAGCTGCGAACTCAAATATTTGTGAATTTTTGACTCATTTTCAAATGACGTTATTCTTTTTTTTTTCGCGAGACATAATTATATAACCCATGAAAACAAAGTTTTAAATATTAATCCTTTATATACATCGCCAATTTTTATATTCATTAACACAGCGCCGATTCTGTTAACAGCGTGTGCTTGGTGCTTGTATCTAATTTTAAATATCAAACACATTTATATCAGCAAAATGTGTTGCAAACTACGTTTCAAAATGTATTTATTAGAAATGAACGTGCATTTATGCATTCACATCCAAACATCTTTTTTTTTTTTATTTTGATTAAAACAATTTTATTATTTATTTATTTAAAAAAAATTTGGCAATATCAAAGAGTTTCAACAATGATCGGCTTACTGCTATTTTAGCGCGATTAGATGAAGGCAAGTTAGTTTATTAGTATTCCGTATAAGCAACTTTTTAGTGACAATAACAGCCCCAAAATGTGAAAGAATGTATTGCCATCGACATCGAATCTATCTACCAACTTTCAGCCCGCTTGGATGAGGGCAAGGTGGGTTAATTAAGCATCCGCAGACTTGCACTCTATCGACACTCACACAAAATCGAAGTTAATTTAAAGAATTCAAAATACATCCTTTATTGAAACTTTTAATGCCTCTAATACGTACGTTATTGAAATATTCGATTTTTCTTAGATGCTATTTTATAATTTTACGTGAAATGAAAGTACTCCCCTCGCTCGATAAAAATTTAACACTCCCTGTTTCACCACGATTAATAATTTGGTATTGAAGATCAGAACAAATAAAGGATTCTACTTACGTAGGATTGCTTAGCCATATGAAGTCCGTGGCGTATACAGGGAGGAGGCTGATAGGGCTACAGCTCCCTGAAAATTGAGAAAAATTATATTTCCAAGTGTAATGTAACAATTTTTGTAAATAGTTAATACTTAATATCCTCATTTAACTAACTTTTCGAGTCAGTCATTTTTTCAAAATAACTATAACAACGAGAAATGAACACAAAAATAAAAGCACATCTATTTCATTTCAAACTCTTCCGATTTTACATTTCTTTCTCATTTCTATATGCTGGGGTCATGACGTCCTTCAGATGGTCAGAGCAGAGAAAACTTACTGGTTCCCTGAAAGAGCATGCGTAGACACAAAGACTTCTCCTTCCTGATACCAATAATACAAATCTGCCATAGAAAATCTGGTAAAATTTTATGAAAGAGGTTTTCTTGGTTTTCAAAACATCATCGAAGCAGATTAGGAAATATGGAAAACAAAATACAGGGTTACTAGAAAAGAATCATTCATTTTCAAAACCCGACTTATTCAAAAGTATTATACTTACAAATATGATTGGTACAAGAAAACAACCGCAAAATATTTAAGTTTTATGCTCCAGATGGTGCTCAAGTTTACCCGATTTATTCAAAAGTATAATACTTTTGAATAAATCTTGTTTTGAAAATGAATGATTCTTTTGTAGTAACCCTGTAGAAAGGTTTTCTTGATGCTTTCGCAGAATGTTCTGTAGACATATTTCCGAATATACGTCACTTATTAAAAAAAAAAAAAATGTATTTTACCAGTTTCAATTGAAACTTCTGAGCTTTCAACTTTGTGATCATTAACATCATATTAAGAAATTCTATGAGCAAAACAAGGTTGAACAGACTGGCACTTTTTGTCAATTCACAACAACATAAAAATTTGGTTTCGGTAGCCAATGAAATTGCCTTGTTTAGGGGATTTAGAATACACCAATAAACAGTGTTTACATTATATCATAACAATATTTAACATTTAATAAATTTCACTGTATACACCAGCGTTGATTTTTTAACATGTTACTTCTTGCGTTGTGTGTTATTATGTGTTTACATTGATTTTATTTATAACATTCATGCTTACGTTTTTTTAATAACACATGCTTAAGTTGTGTTTTAGAAACGGCACTAATGTTTATTAAATGTTCTTTTCGTTATAATGTAGAATTGTAAGATTATTTGTTTTTCAATACCTTAACAGAATAGTTGTGAAACATTGCAGTTTTAAATTTCCTTTCATTATGTTAAAAAGTGAGTAATTTTAATTTATAACTAGTTTTATTATTTTTTAATATTAGCTGCCCAACCCTCTTTCCTATTATGATCAAATGTTCAGTTTTTTAAGGCGTTACATGAATATGGCAAGAGCAGACAAAAGTCTTTTTTTTCTTTCAGAAAACCAAAGAAAAAAACTAAATAGTGAGTAACTATAATACTACTAAAAAAGTGTAGTAGAAGTACTGATCCTCCAATTCTAAAATGTGACTGCAAAAAATTAATAATCGAATGAAATAATAAAATAAAATTTTAAAGATTGAGACTGCTCTACAAGAAAATAGCCTATAAACACACTAAAAAAATGGTGACTAAATAAAAATAAACATTAGAAAAATTATAATTTCACTCCATAATACTAAAAAAACATGAAAAAGTAATAAAATAAACAACAGAAAATAATGAAGTAGTTCTTGAAGAGCTGGTCAACAAGGTTACCAGGAAAGCGACTAGCAGAAGAATTCATTGTTTTTAACACTACGCACATTTGATTAAAAATTACAAAAGTAAAAAAAAAAAGCTTACCTCAAACTTCAGGAGATAGCTTTGAGTTGGGTTTCAGCATTTTGCAGTCAGATCTTTTGAGTTGTGGAAAGCAAATTTTCTGAGAAATATTGGAAAATGTATTTTAAACAGAGTTTGAAAGGGACATTGGAACAGATATGTTGCATAGGACATTTGGCGATTAGAAAATTCGACAAAATTAAAAACACAGTAACTAAAATAAAATTTAAATAAAAACAAAGAAGGGCTTGTCAAGAAGAACCCGCGATATCTTGTTTTACTAAAAAATTTTAAAATTTATTGGATCCATACAACAAAACAAAAAGACAAAAGGTACCGAATTTTTTTTTTTTAACTTCAGATGGAGAAAAGCACCTCCTCTATTTCTAACCCCCGCCCCGCAAACCAAGAAGCAGTTGGGCTCGGTGTATCTGTCAATACCATACAACAGCGTTATAGCCTTGGGAAATTGGTTAATTGGCCACACATGCTGCATGTCTGCTCTTTGACAAAAGACCAGACATGCCTTGGGGATGCACCGGAGTGTCCTTAATGTGGGCTTGCAATATACGATTGATAAGAATGTATGAGTTCAGAGTAACATTTAATTTTAGTATGTGTGTCAAGATTTAGAATTTATACATTTAAAATTGAATTTTTTTAAAACTAATTTCAAAAGCTAGCTATCGATACCAATAAAAGTAATTTGTTTAAAGATTTATTTATTTAAAGTTTAAATAATTATTTTTCAAAATACCAAGTTTACATCCTCAAAAGCATTTGTTATTTGGGTAAATGGTATTTATATTATTCATTGATTTAAAAAAGGAAATGGCCGACCAAACGGTATAGTGTTTAGAGTGCAAGCTTATAGACCGCGAGGCTGCTTGTTTGAGTCCCGTGTTAGGCATAGGTGTTGGTAAATGTATGTTGGCTTGTCTAATGACGAATGTTTCGGCGCATTATAGCCCTCGTGTTGCTGAAGGCGCCAGATAATCTGAAAACAACCAAGCAATAAGGAAATGATAAATTCATTACTTATGTAAGAACGTATCACCAGAAATTAATGCATATCTAAAATGATTATTAATTCATTGTGTTTGTAATTTATGTAGAAATTTTTTAATATTTGAGAACTACCAGGTTCAATTTGCAGGCAACGTTTTGCAAAATGTTAGGCCCTTATGATATTATTTTACCCTTTTGATTATTTTACCCTTAAGTAATACTATTGGGGGGGGGGGGGTGAAAGAAAGAATTTTTTTTTTTTTTTTTTTTACTGCTTTTTTTAAAAATGTCCGTAAAATTGTTAAAATGGTAAATACGTAATTGTTTTGAAATCCAATACATTGATTTGTTTGAAAATTTTGCCTTGAGATAAAAATTATCTAATAATCATTAGTTATTTAATAAGTTTTTCTAAAATATCAGAAAATTCTGTAAAATTGTAGTACTCAATTAATCGACAGCAAACTTTTATAATTGAAATTTTATTTTAAAATTTAAAACTTTAAAAAAAAAAAATCTTTATATTGTTTTTGTCCTGTCCTTTCTAGTTTGTCTAGAAAATACGATATTTTAGTATGCTGATTTATAAGTTTATATGTATTTCTTGGCCTATTATGTTGAATATGCAATAACCTCGAATACCATGAAATGAATTTAATTGAGACCTTAAACTGTTTAAATAAAGGTCACATAATCTAAAATGCTGTTTTCGAAAGTTTCCAAAATGTCTGTTCGTTGCTTTTCTTTCTTACAAAAACTATCAGTTGGAAATATTTTCTAGCGTATGGGAGTTTGCCTCTTCATTTTTCTACCTAAATAAGCCAATAAAATAGCTTTCGAAAAATGTAACCTCTTACTAGGAATAAATAAATGGAAGCCGATATGCATTTCACAAGATGTTTTAACAAACTATTTTCTTAAAAATCAGTACACATAAGGACATTTTAACTTTTATTGAAACGAAAAAATTAAAACAATAATTTATTTTAATTCTTGTATTTTAATGTTTAGAAATGAATATTATTGAGATAATTTTTTTTTAGAGGCTGTATTACAGTATTTTATAAAGCCAAAACATATCATGAGAGCACCCAATTAACGCTGGTGTACTATTTCTATTACCAAAACCTTTTTTACATTTACCAGGGTTCGGCAGACGTTTCTGTGCAAAGAACCAAACATTCAATAATCATCAGAATCGCAGTACATTTAAAGAACGGAAATACGAGTTTTTAACAACGAACATTTTTATAGTATAAAAATCATGGCAGATGAGACCAGGCCTGTAGCCAGAGTGGGGCAATACCTGGAAAAATCTTCGCCTGTCCTGGAAAATTTTATCCCAATCATTTGTAAACCTTTATATCTATGATTGAATAGAAACGAACATTTTGCTGCTGTTGATACCTTCGGTTGTAGCACAGCTACTTGCGAATCTACCTTTTCGACTTTGACGGCCATAAATTGTCCCTAAAGAATGTCAATGGGCCACGAAAGGATGGCAAAGCTAGTGTTTTGGGCATTTGAAGTAGAGATAAGAGTTTTGAAATTGTTTAATATGGTGTAAAGATAGGAAATTGCTATTATACTAACATTTATCATTTTATTTTAGATTTTTTTGTTACGCTATGTATTTTAAAAAGTTTCAAAATGTTTCATATAAGACCAAGAATAGAAAAATGAATTTCTATTATTTTATATTATAATTAATAAAATATGCAAATAAATAGAAAAAGGGTTTTTATATTATAATAGTATCTGATAAATTTTACAGAGTATTGAAAATGATAAGAGAAAATAAAGGAAAATGCAATTCTATTAGTAATGTGTGTATATATATATATATATATATATATATATATATTAAAGATATAGTTTTTATATAAAAATGTAAATAACTTTTTATTGCTGAAAGAATTTCTTAAATGAAAAGTTTGTTAAAGAGTTATGTAGCTGTTCCACAAGACCAATGATAGAAAAATGTAATTTGTTTAACAATATATATTTTTAAATAGAAATGTAAGAACAGAACTTCGAAAAAACTTTTTATGTTAAAAAAACTTTTTATGTTAAAAAAAACTTTTTATGTAAAAGTAACTTTTACTAATTTTTATATTTGTAATTATTTTTAAAGTAGATATTCTTAAGTTGAAATGTGTGAAAAATTAAGAGATGGCAGCATAGAATATTTTAAAGGAATAGAATTGTATTAAATATACTTTAAAAATTTTTTAATTGAAAGTTTTGTTTTTATCAAAAAAATTTCTGGTGTAGAATCTTTAAAAGAATTAATTAAAATAAAATTACATCAAAAATACATTAACAATGTTTCTTTTTTTAAATATTTTTTTGTATATGTACTTCACAAAGTGCTCTGATAAATACTCTTTTACGAATTGTAAAAATTGTATAAATTTGTAATAATTGTAAAAATTTCAATTGTAAAAATTAATTGAAAACCAATTAAATAATTTATATTTCTGCCCCTCCTGGGAAAAATTTTGCCCGTCCTACAAACTTTGGCTGGCTACGGGCCTGAATGAGACAAGTCAGCTGTCCAAATTTGGTGTTAATTAACGCATACGATTTAGTTCATTCTTTTTTAAATTCTCGATTTTTCACATCAATTTTTTTCTTCGTTTTGGATGAAATCGAACTCGGGTTTTTCCAATCAAGTGTATAAAAAGCAAAGGTCGTTTTAGCAACACGCGCATGTGTAAAATTTTACAGCAAAATTTGCCGTCTACCTCAGTCGGAGACAAGAGAACAACGAACGTCAACAAAAGCTCGATGCAATTGGAATTGTGACGCATCATGGGCGCACTCATATAGCGCATTCTGATTGCTCTGTATTTTGACTGGGAAGGTACCAGGGGGCCGCTAACTTTAAGTTGGTATTTGAGAACAGTGCTATCAGTTCATCTTACTCCTCTAATTTATCTTTGTTTTTTCTCGTTTTCTCTATATTTCTGGTTTGAGAATACGCAGCAAGTTTAGTATTTGTTTACCCAAACAATGAAAAAATGTATAATCATTTATTGCTTCATCTTATTCTTAAGTTAAATGTCCTGAATGTATGTGGTTATAATAACTGTGGAGATATTATCTTTTTAGTATCGACGCTAATATGTGTATATGGGCGAGGGAGGGTAATTGGGCCCGAGTTACATTTGCATAGGGGCCGAAAATCCTGTCGGCTGCCCTGTCTGTATTTAAGGGAATGTTGGTGAAACACGGCTAAATTTCATTTCATTATGTTAAACTTACAGCACATAAGGAACATTTCTGTACCTCAGAAGTAAACTATCATAAAATGCGGGATCCCATAAATGCAATTTAGTGTTTAACATTGCACTCCTGGTAGTTTATCTAAAGTACAGATTTATAAATTGTAGTATCGTAAAAACGTGTTACGAGGTAAAAATTACGCTCAGAGTGAATTATGGAATTAAGCTATTGTTTATAACAAAGCATGTACTATTTAAAAAATTCTACCCCAACGCATTTCAATAACTTTTCGCTACAAAAATAGCTGATTTTTTTTCGGCCCATAAAACTTTTCGAAGAAACAAAAAAGTTACTTGTCTATGAAAAAATTGTTAATGTTTTCTAGGCTGCGTTACTATGTGTCAACAACTAATTAAGCCTATTTCTTTAAGAATTTGATAAAACGTTCCAACGCTTCCGTTTTAATAATATTATTGCAGATTGATAAAAAATTAATTAATTATAATTATAAAACAACGTACGTACCGGTTTTTACAGCGGGAATTAAAGATGAAAGTATTTCATCTTCCGTGTCCGTCAAGCTCTTGGTCAAGCTCTTTAAAACCAACATTCGAATGCCAAACTCAAAACCGGTTGCAAGATACGTCTAGTCACACGTTTTACGGGGGAGATCTTATCTGATCTGCGGCAAGGGGAGGGGAAAGACTGCAGCCTTTGGAATTCGACCCTTTACCTACCCTTTCGAAAAGGATGGGTTGCTGATGCCCTGGAATTCGACCCTTTACATATCCTTTTTGAAAGGTGTTACTTTCCAAGCTTTTCACGGCTGCCCTTTTCAAACCCTTTTATTAGAGGGAAAAGACTGCAGCCTTTGGAATTCGACCCTTTACCTACCCTTTCGAAAAGGGGGGGTTGCTGATGCCCTGGAATTCGAACCTTTACATATCCTTTTCGAAAGGTGTTACTTTCCAAGCTTTTCACAGCTGCCCTTTTCAAACCCTTTTATTAGAGGGTTACTCGGCAAGCTTAGAACTGCAAGTCTAATGACAAGCATATGACAAGGTTTTCGTAAGCTTGCATGCTATCTGGGAAGAGGACTCCTAGCTATTCTAAATTCTACATGGGCAGGAAAAATGGCTGTACCTTATAATCTAAGTAAGTCGAGCACCACATACCTGCAGGAGCTGAAGGCAAGACTTGAAATAGCAACACAACGAGCGGAACTAATTACAAAGTGGCAACAGGAGAGCTATGTGCATCATTACAATCTGCGGAGACCCTACGAGGAGTTCAAAGAGGGAGATCTTGTAGTGGCTTTGATTCCTGATTCCACCAACAAATTATACGCTAGATTGACTGGTCCAATTGAAATTGTGAAGAGAAAATATCCAGACAGACTATTACGTGAGAATGCCAGAGAATAACTTGAGACTTTTACATGCCAATAAACTCAGGGAATACGTAGTTAGAGCGCAGACCGTGGGAATTGTGTTCGAAGATGATGAAGAGTTTGGAGAACTGTATGAAACTCCTGTATTTAAGGAAATCAACAAAAACACTTATCTAAAAGAGGTAGAGCTGAATCATTTGGTAGAAGAGCAACGAAGTGAACTAATCAGATTAATTGTGGAAAATGAAGATTTATTTTCTGGGGAGATTCGGAGAGCTAAAGTAGGAAAGCATACTATTCGAATTAAGGGTTGTAAAGAAGCTATCAAACCCAAGTCTTACCGAGTTCCAGAAGCGTTAAAGCAGAAAGCTGATGAGCAAATCAAGGAATTATTGAAGTTAGATCTCATTGAAGCTGCACAAAGTGAGATTGCACATCCTATAGTATGCGATAATAAAAAGGACCGGTCCCTGAGATTATGCATTGACTTTCGGAAGTTTGAACAGTGTGTCCATTCCAGACGCCTATCCAATGCAAAATATGGATAAGTTAACGTTTCTGGTGGGTAAGAAAAATTTCATAACAATTTTAGAAGATATGCTGAAGGGTTACTGGGCGATATCAATGGATGAAGACAGCAAGGAGCTTACAGCTTTCAGAACACACAGAGGCCATTACCGTTGGAAAGTAATGCCATTCGGTCTTAGAAATGCGGCAGCCACATACCAACGAGCGATATCAGAGGCTATACAAGATTACTCTGAATTTTCATGTGCCTACATAGATGAGCTGGCAATATTTTCGGACAGCTGGGAGGAACATATGGGACATCTAAAACTCATTTTCAGAAGGATAAATAACTTACACTTTTCGGTCAACTTAAAAAAGTACAGCTTTGCTAAGTCTCAAGTGAAGTATTTAGGACACCTAGTAGGTTCTGGTAAGAATGGTCCAGATCCTGAAAGGATCCAAGGGGTAAGCAGTTTGCAAACACCCAAGACCAAGAAACAGCTACGAAGCTCGTTAGGGCTTTGCAATTATTATAGGCAATATATACCCAATTTTGCAGCCATTGCACTGCCATTAACAGAACTTACTAAAAAACGGGTTCCCAATGAGCTACCATGGAATAAAGATGCCGACACTGCTTTTCGGCAATTAAAAGAGTCATTGTGTGCAGCATCTCAACTAGGGATGGAACGGATATCCGGCAAATATCCGATATCCGGCATATCCGGTTGATTTTTCAATATCCGAAACCCCGTCGGATATCCGATTTGAAATACCGGACATCCGATAATTTCATTCGGATATCCGGCTGTATATCCGACCACCAGGTATCCACAAGAAATAATTTTTTGAAAAAAATAATGATCTTTTTCGGACAAAGGGAACACCGCATCCTAGACTTTTTTTTTCAATTTTTTTTCTTGGACATAAATTGCAGTCAAGTTAGAAAATGAAAACAGAAAGAGGCGCCGTATTATTGACGCCGAGTTGATAAGCATAAACCATTCCTCCAATCTTTTTCCATACACATCCTTCATACGTGTTTTGCAATATGTTCTTTTCATTCCAAGTTTATGATCTGATTAATTCCAGATGTTATATTTGAATGCTTCTCCGTAAAACTCGAACCGAAATACTAATAAATAGTACTTTTTTCCATAACATAAGAGACTTCTTAAGAGTTTTAGTTATTATCACTTCCTCCTTTTTTTCTGACATTTGCTAGCGAGTAAAAAGCAATAAATAGCCAATGCGCAATCCTCAATGCTTTTTTTTTTGTTCTATCGACGATAATACCCTACACCTTTATGCTGTGAATGGTATGGTATAATTTCTGATTTTTCATTGGCAGAAGTTGAAAGTTGGTATATTTTTTCTGACGTAAAATGAAGTATTGTAATTTTTAGGTCTTTAAAGCAGCGCCACAATGTGGAATTATATTTAGCTCTCTAGAATGCATTGAATTTTATTTTTCTCCAATTACAATCCAATTTATAATTTTTAATAATGGCTCATTTAAAATCACCCATTTGGAAGTATTTTAAAATTAATGGAAATGACGAAAGCAAAGCCCTATGTGTTATTTGCTCCACAGAATCGTTTAAAAAATGAGCGCGGCAAAAGCCCAAAATCCTTTTCCACAAAACCCTTATGGAACCATTTAATGAGTGTGCATAAGGAAATTCACCGAAGCTTAAAAGACTCACTAAATGCATCAAATATTGATGAACAAGAAAAAACAATTCATCAAAACAAGAAATGCAAGCAGACAACATTGGAATCGAAATTATTTGTACCAAAATTGTGGAGTTTAGATGATCCTAAAACAAAAGCCTTAACCGCAAAAATATGTAAGTACTAATTTTGTTTGTTTATATTAAATATATATTTTAAATATGGTATAACATAATGTTGATGAATTTTGGGTTCGAAATTTTTTAAGTTTATATTTAAAGGCGGAATATTCCGATAGATCCAATTTAAGTTTTCTACGAGATTTCTTTAAATCCGTAATGGTTTAAGTGCATTGCAAAAAAAAAAAAATAGACTTCAATTTCATAAAATATTTAAAATAAATCTTTTGTTATTAACAAATGCCTCCGGTATAATTTTTTAATCTTTTTTCAATTATAAACAATGCATGAAGTAAATTGAAAGTAGCTATATTTTGCACTTCAACATTGTAAAAAAAATTTTTAATATAATTTTAGGTGAGTTAATGGCTCTTGATGCTGAACCATTCTCCATTGTGAATAGAGAAGGCTTTGGTCAGTTAATAAAATACCTAGCTCCTCGTTATCCGCTTCCAAGTAGAAATTATTTTCGTGATAAAGCCCTGCCAGAACTATATGAAAAACTAAAAGTATCAATATTACAAGATATAAAATCAGCAACAAAGATCTTTTTCACTCATCAACTAAAGTTTAAATAAAAAAAATAAACTCAGTGCGTGACAGCCCGTGTGGACTAAGGCCTGCTGGGCCCAGCTCAGCTTTCTCGACTGTGGCATTTGTGTGTCACATAGCAGATGTTTCAGTCAGATGGTCATTCTGACGCCGAACCCCAGTGTTTAGTTCCCAAGCATGCATGGTCCTCCTCAGTTTATTTCTTTCAGGTATAAACAGCTAAGTCAACCTTGCCCAGTCTGCGAATCAAACAATGGACCTGTGGCATGCAGCGCGGTGCACTAACCACTAATTATAATTTACTTAATACTTCATATCATGACCATTTTTTTCGTATAGCATATCGTATAACTATTGTTTTTAGTATATAGACCGAATATCCAGCCGGATATCCGGCGAAATCCGTTTCGGATATCCGTATCCGGTAGACATGGTACCCCGGATATCCGAAATCCGGTATCCGGCAAAACTCACATCCGTTCCATCCCTAATCTCAACTGAAGGTGCCGGAAATTTGCGAGCCTTTCTATATATACACTGATGCCTCGCAGTATGCTGTAGGGAGCTGTTTAAGTCAGTCTGATGCAGACGGTAGTCTCCATCCTATAGCATTTGGTAGCCAAAAGTTGAATGAAGCTCAAAAGAAATGGTTCACCATTGAACGAGAGACTTTTGCCATAATCTGGGCTCTAAAGGGATTTGAAACAATACTGTTCAGAGCGGAGATATTCTTAATGACTGACCATAATCCACTTGTATTCCTGTCAGACTCGGTTCCTCAAAGCCTTAGACTCCAACGTTGGGCTTTAGCTCTTCAACGTTTTAACCTTAAGATAGCTTATGTTAAGGGTCAGCAGTTGAGCAATGCTGATGCCTTATTGAGATTGTGAACTTAGAGACAATATCTCATGTAATGACTTTCAAGGTGAACTAATTATGCTGCTTCATTTGATGTTGTGATTCAAATTGATTAGCTTTCTTTTTACATAATTTTCTTTTATCAATATTTTGTGGGTTTTCAGGGTGTATATGGTTTGGTTATTTTAAATTAGGATTTAAGGTCTCTGAGGTGTAAGGTTTCTGAATTAATAATGCGGTTGCATTTGTTTATTACGCTAGATTCCAGCCACTGGATAACAAACGGCTTTTATAATTGTGTAAACGTTGTTGCACGAGAGAGTATTTTAATTAAAAAAAAAAAAAAAGCAATGAAATGTATTTGGATTGTATCGTTTTCAGTTTTCGAAAAATAAATTAAAGTGGCGGTTCGTTGAGAACTGGATGTGGTTTCTTGAATTTTATTTTTCTAACATAAGCAAAAGGCAACGACTCGCAGCGTCTAATATATTTTATTTCATATTTGAAATCCCTACATCAATACATATGACGTGGATCCACCTGGATTTGTCTTTTGCTGTTACTTTTAATATTACCCATGTGTATTCATAGGAAAGTATATCATTCGATTAAAAAAAAAAAAAAAAAAAAAAAAAAAAGAGATCTAGAAAAAATGTATGTCTATGGTCAGCATAACTCCCGAACAAATTGACTGACGATGCTCAAATTTGGTATGTGATTTGCTGGTGGCCATTGGACCTACCATTAAGGTTTTCGGCAAAATCGCTCATGCGCGTAAGATAGCTGCCAGTAAAAAAATCATATTTTCAATAATTGCTCAGAAACGGATCGAACGATTTTGATAAAAACCGATGTGGCAATGCCTCTAAAGGTGTTCTAAACATCCCCTCCTCCGAAATTTCCGTAAAAATGCTTTAATGGCGTAAAGAGTTGAAAAACGAAAGCCTTTAACACAGAGTTCTCTTTCCTTGAGCGTACCTCATCCACGATCGTTTTTTCTTCTCTTCTCAGTTTCACTTGCAAGAAAGGATAATATCAGAATTATCGAAAAGTATATCGTCAAAATCATCATTTTGGCGGAGTTTTTTTTTTTTTTTTTTTTTTTAAAGTCCCCGTACGAGAATTATCGCAAAAAATATCGCCAAACTAGCCATTTTCGCTAAATGAACGGTGAAATATAAAAACGGGAAATGACACAAATCCATGTCAGTTTTATAGTGTAATTGAAAGTTGTGCGATTTTCCACACCCCTAGTTTAAGTTTGGTTTGTAATGCAATAGCATCACATTTTTCAGTTTGTACCCTACTTTTTGCTCGTTATGGCCGCCACTGTTCAGTACAGTGGGTTCTATTGAATTGGTTGATTAACCCCCCCCCCCTCCCCCACACACACACCCTAAGAAATATAAGAAATGCAGTAAATATTCTAGACGTTCAATAAATTAAAAGATGTTACTGCCCTAGTTTTTAAACTATTTTATGTTCAACCCTATATAGAACGCTCCAAAATTATCGATAATAGTGCTGTGGTGTTTGTGGGGGACGGGGAAGGAAAATACGACATAATTCTTAAATTTATAATAACTCATTTTCATGAAATAATTAACCTTTTCTGGTGGAAGACTTCGAAAGATCACAACACAGAAAGCATGCAGAATACTGGGGACAAATTAGCAACACCACAGCCAGTGTTCCTTTATTCTTCACTAAGAAGATTGGTTTAATCTCTTCATCTTTGAAACAAAAAGATAAAAGACACAAAAAGATGAAAGTTTTATTTCTTTTAAGTGACGCAAATAATGGAATTAAAACAGGAATTTAAAAGAATCCTAAAAATAGAACTCAACGTCTCGTATCTATCAAAAAAATATACTTATTTTGCTATTTGATATTCACACCCATTTTTACGATTTTTTTAAATTTATTTATTTAAAGACGCATATAAGAACTACCCCCAAAAAATATCACCAAACTGGCCATTTTTTCTCAATGAATGAGGAAAATATAAAAAAAGTATATAACGAAAATCCACCTCAGTAATATAGTGTTATTGAAAGTTGTGCGATGTTCCACACCCCTAGTTTTCAGGTGCGGATATGAAATTAAAATTAAAAAAAATAAATAAAATAATACGATTTAAAGTTGCAATTTCAGACAAAATAAATTCTTTGATTTTTGTGTTCTAATAAAAAAAATAAAAAAATCGGGAGGGGATATATCCCTATATGGAGGTGTTCGTATGAGAGACTAAGTTTAATAATTTTATTTTTAGCTTTATTCTAATACCACTAGATGGCGACAGTAAAATATGCCACTGAAATATATAATAAGTTCTCGTCACTAGATGGCGACAGTAATCTATGTCTTTGCTTAAAGTATTAAGTCAAGGAGTTTCACGTATTCCATAGTTTCTCCCCATTTCCACATTTTACATACTTCGAATTACCCTATCCGATATGCAAAGTAATTAAAAGTATTTATTAGAGAAAAAATCCTTGCCGAATTTTTGTCTTGATCTTCACGTTATGGGACGTTTCTAGTACGAAACTGTGGTTTTTCCTGTGGTAGAGTAACTGTTTAAACCACCACAAAGAAGGAAAAAAAAAAAAAAAAAAAAAAAAATGAGAGGAAAGGGAAAAAAAACCACGTTGTTCCATATTCCCCCCCCCCCCCCCCTACTTGAGAATTGTTATTTAAACTAAGAGTTACAATGATCTTCATATTGTGGTTACGAGTAAAAAAATATTACTGGGATGAAAATGTGTCGAATTACGGTTTGTCTCTGGGTCTTAGCAATCGTCCCTTTCTCAGTTTACCAAGTCGATAATGAGCACACAATAAACTCGTCCGTATAGCATAACTTATAAACGGTACATGCCCCGATGTTCAACTTTGGTATTTTAGTATGAAATGAATGTGATTATAACGTCTTGTTCAATGTTTTTATTTTCTACGATAAAAAACATATTCAATTTTAAAATAAACCTACATAGCATCATCAAAAAATTTATTTGTAATATATTTTGGACACATGCATTTTGAAAAAATCGTGTATTTTGGAACGATTCTCGAATTTCGATCAAAATTGGCAAATCTTCTAAAACCCCTGTTTCTGACATTGGCCAATACTGCTGGGCAAATTCAAGGAATATGATCTTAGAAAAATTCTTTGATTGAAAGAAAAGCATTTAAAAATGAGCGTTTTACATTTAAGTTGATCATAAATGGCTAACGTTTAGAAAATAATTTATACATTAACTTTCTACTTATGATACACACTGCTTATACGTTATTATGCTGGATTACCAATAAAATGAACCAAAATCGAATTCCCGCCCAGAGCCGTTTATCTCAAAAAATAATTCATACATTCATAATTCGATTGTTACTTGATACATGCACCCATGTGTGCCCAGAATTTGGAGTGTGCGAACTCCCATTTTATGTTTCGAACTTTAAGGTTATTTAAAAAAATTATTTTATGTGTGAAGTTTTTTAAGTTTAAGTTCGGATTCTTTATCAAAAATGAGACACTTCCTTAACAGCCAGACAACCTTGGACCCTATAGCTGTTCAGTTCGAAGATCCACAATCCACATGCTCTACGCCGGCGCTAGATCTTATCGCACATGCTATCATGGCACTCGCGAACTATCACCACTCGATCTGCGTAGTATTCAAACTAGATATCGATTATGAACCGATATTGAAGTGGATATCAATCTGGATAGTACGTCACATATTCTGGTTACGTGCGTCAAGACACTCGCTACAACCTCAGGAAGAACAATCGACCTGAGTATCTTGGCACTTTGACGTCTGGAGATGTCGTCTTCTTGAGTCCAGAGATCGGGTTATTTCGGGCAATTTTGATATTAGAAAGTTATTTTAGTTTGGATATCTTGAAGTTTGCATTTTTATTACGAAATCGAATAAGTTCAGTTTCTTTTATAGAGTTTAAGAATATGGGATTTCGAGAGATTGTTCGTTAGGTATGATTATTTGTAAGGGGTACAAATTGTTTACAAGGAGGTGTAAAAGAGCTTAAATTTTTTTTTTAAAACCAAGATTTTTCAAAAATATTAGTTGGATTTGCCTACTGAAATGTTAATTAACAGTTACTCATGGATTTTCTGATAAATTGAATTATTTAAAACGCATACATAATTGTTAGCTCGGAAATTGAAGTTGTCATGGACAGTTCCCGCATATTTTAAAAACGAATGAAGTTGATTTATATTTATAAATAATTTCTTTCTGATTCTAAATATTCCAATAAAAGTTCTTTAAAAAAATTAGTTATTAAAATATTAAGAAAAGAAAATGCGCAAAAAACCCTCAAATTGCGATCCGCTCAAAACGGGCTGATTTTGAGTGTCAAGAGTCTCGAAAGGTTCGGTGACGTAATCGCTTCGCTCCGTTTGTTATGGTGAGGTTTCTACCACAAAATGTTTGAGAGCTATATACTCTGTAATTTCTACTTAGTAATTGCCGTTCCTCAAATATTTTTGATCGCCTATTTTGTAGGTATTTGTTTTTTACTTAATTGCAAAAATGGAGCCTGGTTTTGTAAGAGGCCAACTGGACAATTTGCCAAAAATTGACTCGATAATGATGGCTGCCTATTTCAGTAAGAATATGGATTTTGTAACAGCGGAAACCTGTGGCGTAAAAGCCAATAGGCAAGATTCCCTGCTTTAATTAACTTGAATGGTTTTGTTGTGCTTGGAATAAAAAGTTTGGTGGGAAAATATCGGTATTTTTTTCTTAAAGGGGGCCGTTGTCAACATCCAAGTCCGGTACGGATTTTGCTCCAAGGTGATTTTCGCCAAAAATGGCTGCCCCACCATTTTTTTAATGACAATTTAACATAATTTGGCGTGGTTTTATGTAAACAAATCTTGGCGCAGAATCAGTACCGGACTTTCAATTTTGACCCATTACTTTGCAGCCGACCAAACGGTATAGTGGTTAGCTTGCTAGCTTCTAGACCGCGAGGTTGAGGGTTCGAGTCACATGTTAGGCATGGGTGTTTGTAAATGTATGTTGGCTTATCTAAGGACGAATGTTTCGCCGCATTATAGCCCTCGTGTTGCTGACGGCGCCAGATAATCTGAATACAATCAACCAACCCATTACTTTGCACTTGATGTTTACAAAAATTTAGAATAGCTTTCCTAACAAATAGCTTGTTTTAAACTTAAAAGGCAAACATTCTTTAATTTTCCTAATATAAAAATTATCCTAAATGTAACTTTTCAACGCGCATTCCCTTTGTAACTCGGAAAATCTCGAGTATATAATCCAGTTTTCGCCACTTGATACAGCATCTGCTTTTTTGCAAAAACTTGGCATTTCAATTACTCCCATACAGTACAGAAACAGTTATAGAAAACAAAAGTATTTTTCTCTAATTCATGATGAAATACAAATGTCTGCATTGCTTATACATGTTAGGATTGGATAAAAACCTTTGAAATAATTCGTGAGCCCACATTAATAATGATCATACTGCATAAACCCTCTGAACTCTTAATACAGAATTATTTAAAATAATGATAAAATAATACTCGTGTCCCTGAATTAATAAGCTAAAAGTTTGGCATTGTCCTATGTTGGCATTACCTACTGAGTAAACACAGATTTTTATACGAATAGAATTCAACTTCATTATTATCTAGTTGGTTATTTCACACAACGACCTATTTTTATGCACAGTAACGGCTAATGAGGTCGGGACCTACAACTTAACGTGGATTCCGAACCACAACGAACATCCATGCATAATCCGGGATCCGAACCTGGCACCTTTGGCATGCGAAGCCAGAGCACTAACCCCACAGCCACATTATATTTCACCATTCATTTATAGGAAATGGTCAGTTTGGTGGTATTTTTTTGCGGTAATTCTTGTATAAGTCTTAAAAAAAAGGTACCTACGTATTAACGCAACCAGGCCAAAATTCGCAAAAATCGCCAAATTTGGCAACCCTACTTACGGCAACCCTACGTGTTATACGTGGTTTTCGTAAAGAAATTATTTTGCTTACTGGTTAAATTGAATGCCGTCAAATCGCGCCAACCTGGTTGCGATAATGCGTAAGTACCAAAAAAAAAAAAAAAATTGGTGATTTTGGCGATATACGTTTAGATAATCCTTATATTATCCTTTGTTATAAGCGAAACTGTGGGGAGAAGAAAAAACGTTCGTTGATGAGGTATGCTCAAGGAAAGAGAACTCTGTGTTGAAGGCATTCGTTTTTCAACTTTTTACGCCATAAAAGCATTTTTTACTGGAATTTCGGAGGTGGGGATGCTTAGAACACCTTAAGAGGCATTAGCACAGCGATTTTTATCAAATTTGTGGAGCCGTATTTTAGCAATCATTGAAAAACATGATTTTTTCAATGGCAGCTACCTTATGCGCATGCGCTATTTTGACGAAAACCTTAATGGTAGGTCCCATGATCACCACCAGCAACCCGCATACCAAATTTGAACATCGTAGGTCAGTTTGTCAGTTATGCTGACCACAGACACACATACAGACATATATTTTTTCTAGATCACTTTTTTGAAATCAGGGTGTTCCAAAACGTGGAGAAATGCAAAAAAAAAAAAAAAAAAAAAAAAAAAATCGTTTTTTTTTTTTATTTTTTTTTTTTATTTTTTTTTTATTGAATGTTAGAACACATTAAGTCTAGGTATCGAAGACAAAAGAAGTTGTCTATCTGGAACTATGCTGCTCTTGATATCAGTATAATGGTCTTCTATTCTTAAAGATAGCACACACAGCTGCAAAAACATTGTTTGGCAGAATTTATAAATTTTTTATACTCTCCTCCACTCTTCTTTTAAATCTACACTGGACAATCATCCACTGGATATCATAAGAGTATGTCTGACAAAAATGTTCTATGTGGTTTTTGAGACAGAATGATATGTTTTAAACATCATACGTGATATTCATACCTGTACTGGACATGCATATCATAGAAACTTTCTTGTCAGCTATAGAATAAAGTATATGATTATGAAAGAGCGAGGGGTTTTTAACTGTCGTCTGCCGCACATCAAAGCTTACATGTTTTTGTTTTGTTTTTTTTACATATCGAAGAATTTCAACTACGTGTTCTTTTGCTGATGTAGTTAGGTTGGATAGAAAGAGATGCTCGATATAGTCTGAGAGACGATTGCAAGTTTAGGTTTCCCATCGAACATAATTCTGAATTTTTGTTATTGAATGTGGAGAAAAGTAGATTACGAATCCACTGGTCTGCCTTGGCAAGAATGGCCGAAACTGATCAAAAATCGATTTTGAATGAGTTGAACAAAATCCGATTACCAATCCTGTCGTAACTTGCCAAATAATGAGTATTCCTTTCATTTTGTAATACATCGCTCTTTAATTTTCAATTAAGAAGGTTGCAGACGATTTTGATATTTGGCGGCGGCTTACTTCCATCTTTCAAAATTGAGCCAAGTTGGCAATAAATATTACGTCACTAATGACGTAACTGATGCCGCCAACTTGGCTTACTTTTAAAAGATGCAACTTTTTCGAGGCAGAGATTAGAAATCGTCTGCGCTCTTCCTTATGGAAAAAAAAAATATCCAAAAGCGATGGGTTTACCAAATAAAAAAAGAATGCTCATTATTTGGCAAGTTATGGCGTATTTGGCAATCGAATTTTGTTCAACTCATTCAAAGTCGATTTTTGACCAGATTCGGCCATTTTTGACACGGCAGACCAGTGGATTCGTAATTTACTCACTTTTCTCCACATTCTATAAAAAAAAAAATCAAAATGATGTTCGATAGTGTACCTAAACTTCCAGTCGGTTTTCGGACTTGGAGTTCAAATTTTCAAGATGAATTTGGTTGTTGTTATTACTTTATTCTGGCTTTAAATATAATTACCAGGAATTGAATGCAAACAACCGACTATTTTATAGATGAACTTTAACTATTAAGGCATTTTATGTAAACAAGAGCCGTAAAAATTTTCTTTCATTTGTAGAAAGAAAAGCACGCCGACACTGCTGTTTAAATAATCCTCGGAATTATTACGACCACGTGAGAGACGTCAGTTAACCGTCCTCAAAGGTACGACACACCTGAACACACAAAAATTAAAAATTTACTATAAGGTTTATGTTAGTAGAAAGGTTTATTTTAGAATGCAAAAGATGAAACCAACGAGAGCACTAGCAAAAAAACAAACGCATCGAAAATGGGATAAAAAAAAAAAAAAAACTTTATCTTAAATGACTTCTAATGATTTTCGTGATTAATTCCTTCAATTTTAGCTCGTGTTCACTTGAATCGTAAAATTTTTTGCCAAGAAGTATCCAAAGACATTCATAATTCAAGAACATGAATTCAAGAATATAATTTTGGTTGGTTGGTTGTTTTCAGATTATCTGGCGCCGTCAGCAACACGAGGGATATAATGCGCCGAAACATTCGTCATTAGACAAGCCAACATACATTTACAAACACTCATGCCTAACACGGGACTCGAACCCGCAACCTCGCGGTCTAGAAGCCAGCACGCTAACCACTATACCGTTTGGTCGGCTAATTCTGAAACGAAGGTATATAAATGCGAAATTATTGTAATGTATAAAACCTATGGCTAGTTTGCTAGTTTTGAGTCTATTGTTTTAGTTGAACTAAAGATACCTTGAAGTTTAATCTTGAGACTTCAAGGAATTTAATACTTTTTAACTTTACTTTTTAACGATACTTTTTAACACGCTTTTATTAGCTTCGTATGTATCTATGTATGTAACGGAATCTTTGAACTCGATTTTCGACCACTTCAAAAAGTTGGATTAATTTGAAATTTTGCACAGTTATCAAGAACCGATGATAATACAATAATTCAATAAGTTTGTAGCATTATCTTTACCAGGATCTTCAGGATTCGAGATTTTTCATATTCAGAGACACGGTAGTGTCTTGTGCCAAGTGCTACGGCGTGTACTAAGGCATATACGTGACTTAAATTTGAGACAAGCATGTGACTATTGGCAGAAACAACTGGAGAATTTTGTACATTTAACTAAAAAAATTAACTAAATAAAAATTATAGTTTACAACAAAAAATTAATAGTTTAAAAAACACGCTTTAATAGAAAAATAAACTAAAAAGTAGAAAATAATTTTAAATTTGTTTGAAATAAGAATAGAGTGATTAACAATAAATATTTATTTTATCGAAAAAAAAGCGTGGGGTGCTTGATGTCAATTGTTGTAAATATTTAATGACAGATATTGGTAAAAGTAGAGCCATTATGAGAATATCTTAAAAAGCACCCCATGCTTTTTTACGATAAAATAAATATTTTTTGTTAATCATTATATTCTTATTTCAAACTTATTTAAAATTATTTTCCACTTTTTAGTTCACTTTTCTATTAAAACGTGTTTTTTAGTTTTTTAAACTATTATTTATTATCTACGCAGATGCCCACTGCCTAGAAGTTGAAGGGGACATTCCTTTGTCTGCACAAACATAAGTAAAAGACAGTAGATTGCAGTAGGACCTTTATAGAATTTGAAAAAACAACACATCCTCTTTTTTTTCTTTTTTTGTTTTGTTCTAAATATGTACTAAAATAATTTGTACTAAAACACGCCATTTTCAAATCCAAGATTTCACTAAAAAAAATTCCACCTATTGAAATTATCGCAATTGTAATCTAGGAGTTGTTGGATATCGTCTGTCTGAAACAGACAGATTGGTGCCGTCGAAAAAACAATCCCGCACTTTGCACCCGATGCGACCGAAAAACAGAAATGTCATTCCCGTTTGTTTACTCTTTTTTTTTTTTTACGCCTCCCACTTGTTATTTAAAAAGAACGGGAAACGAAATACCCGCCTTCAAATGAAAGAAACGATAAAAACCGCTCGCGGATATTAGATAAAAGAACATGACCACTGCACTAGATAAGATTGTTTTGGATAGGAAAAGGAAATTTTCCACAATCCGGTTTTTTCTTGTTTTTTTAGTTAGATTTTTTTTTTGTCTCTAAAACATATTTTCTCTTAATAACTTCTCAGTTGTTTTAAAGTAGTCAATATAAAACATTTATTAGGAAAATTCCATCGTTGTTTCTTCTTGGGTTATCAACGGTATAGTGGTTAGCATGCTAGCTTCTAGACCGCGAGATTGCGGGTTCGAGTTCCGTGTAAGGCATGGGTGTTTGTAAATGTATGTTGGCTTGTCTAATGACGAATGTTTCGGCGCATTATAGCCCTCGTGTTGCTGACGGCGCCAGATAATCTGAAAACAACCAACTTCTTGGGTTATCGATATTCCGTCTGTTCATCACCAGTTGCTGACTATAAAAGTTCTGATCATGGGTGCTGCTAGTAAGTGTTAAAGGGTGAATTTGCAGTTGCAATCGCCCCCCCCCTCTCACCTTTTTATTGTGAAAATTAAAAATAACGTGGAGAAAAGTGGCGTGATTCACTGGAAATAGAACTGTTATACAGGTTTAAAATAATGAATATTAACTAAAATGTTATTAAGATAACCTTGTGGAAAATTATTTTTAGTACATAAAGATTTACTGTTTGGCCAAGGCCGAACTGGATTAAACCAGGCCGTGACAACTAATAGTAAAGAGTGGAAACATCCGCAGTGGACTAGTGGCGCTGCATTCCAACCAAAACAGTAGCATGTGTTTTCTTTGCTTGGTCAAATACGAAAACCAATACGTTACTAAGAGGACAAAATTACTTTATTTTTAAAATACAAAAAGAACACGGCGAAAATTGCCAAACGATAATATTAACGAATGAAATAAATTTATACACAGTTCACTCGCGACATTTTATTATTCATATTTCATTTAAATATGATGTCAGAAGCCACACTACACTATCATTTATTTTAAAATTCTTTGCTTTTTGTTGATTATTAGGCATCAAATATGAGACTTTGATATCTATTTTTAGAATTAAGTTGTTTATTTAAAATAAGGCCTATTTTTGAATTTTATTTTCATAACTCTTTATGGAAACAAAGTTTGGAATTCTTTGTCGTATTTTTAAAAATTATTAGAAATTATAAAAATTAAATTAAAAAGTCGTCGTTTTCAATTCTCGGGATTTCAGAGTTGGCAGCCATGGATATTTTTAATTTAGCTGGCGTTCTAAAAAATTTTCATCGCAGTTTTTGATTTAATTTTTTTAATTTCTAATATTTTTTGCAAATAGAATTGATGTCATCCTCATAGATTTACATTTATTAATTAATTTCATTATCATTTAAAACCAAACATGGTGAATTGTTGAGTACCACACTGTACTTCATATTCTGGAAAGAGAGCAGATGTTAAATTTCACGAATTCCCCTTGGATCCGGATCTACGCAAGGAATGGGCAAAAGTGATTTCTAGAGCCGATCTACACATTAATGACAAGACTCCCTCTACTGTTGTCTGCAGTTTGCATTTTAAATCTGATGATTATGTTCATGGCAATTCGATTTGATGAAGGAAGTAGGATTATTAGAAATCCCAAGTGCAAATTGAAGTAAGAAAAAGCGACCTTTTAGTGAAGCGACACCCTCCAAAACTTGATATAATGCATCTTTATCGACATCGAATCTATCTGCCATATTTTAGCTCGATTGGATTACTGCAAGTTGCTTTTTTAGTATACTGAAGATAGAAGCGTGTGTAAAAGCGACCTTTTAGTGACAGTGACACCTCCCGAAACATGATATAATGCAACTTGATCGACAACGAATCTACCTGTTAAATTTCAGCCCGATTGGATGACTACAAGTTGGTTTTTTAGTATTCTGAAAATAATAGCGTGTGTAAAAGTGACCTTTTAGTGACAGTGATACTCTCAAAACTTGTTAGAATGCAACCTTATTGACATCGAATCTATCTGCCATTTTTCAGCCCGATTGGATGACTGCAAGTTGGTTATTTTAGTTTACTAAAAATAGAAGAGTGTGTAAAAGCGACCTTTTAGTGACAGTGACCTTTTAGTGACAGTGACACCTCCCGAAACATGATATAATGCAACTGTATCGACAACGAGTCAACCTCTTAAATTTCAGGGCGATTGGATAACGGCAAGTTGGGTTTTTTTAGGATTTGAAGATACAAGCGTAAGTAAAAGCGACCTTTTAGTGACAGTGAAATTTGATAGAATGCCCTCAAAATTTGATAGAATGCATTGCCATCGACATCAAATCTACCTGCCAAATTTCAGCACGATTGAGTTAAGGCAAATGTGTTAATTTCACTATATTGCAGTTTCAAATTTGGTTGGATTGCAGCGCCATCCTTGTTTAGTGGGAGAAAATGGAACGAACAACTTGTTTCCTTCACACCCATAGACTTTTGAAAATTGTCACGGCCTGGTTCAATCCAGTCTGGCCTTGGTTTGGCCCTCATCTGCACCCTTCTGAAAATAGTTTTGCCGACGCCTCTGGTCCTGATTCAGTTTTACCTGATATTCTAGTTTTTGCACTCGTTAAAAACCTTTACTCAAAGATTTCACAAATGTGATGATTTCGCTGTCAATATTACTCGATCTGTGGCCACGAGTACCATAAACATTCTTAGTTCCAAGCAGGGCCCGATCATGACAAGTTGGGGCCCAAGGCCCGGACACATTCGGGGCCCTTTTTTCAAACAAGGGATTTATTGGAAATGAACTCGACGCAAAGTCAAATGAATTAACATGAAATATAGAAAAAAGTTGATGAATTAATGTTGATATTGTTTTTTAAAAGTTGTTTCTTTAATTGTGATAAAAAAACAAATTTCAAACAATCAAATTTATAAATCAAAAAAGGAAAAACTTTGTTATGTATAATATTGCATTTCACTATAACAATGGTGTATATCCGTGACGACAACATCTGCAGCATTATTCACAACTTCAGAGTCGACATTTGCTGATCTCACTGTAAATTCGTCAACTTTCAATTTTTGTTCTCTATCTTTCAAAAAAGTTTGTGTTTCACGCTTTTAAACGGTTTATTTGAATAAATATACTCTGGGATACTAAAGACGATTCAAGATCAATACGAAATGATTTTTATGTAAAAATTATTTCATATAGGTTATAAAAGATATTCACATAGCTTTTGTGAAACAAAAATGGTTTACAGTCAATTTCGGGTCCCCCTAAAGTCACGGGCCCAAGGCCCGGGCCTTGTGGGCCTAGGCGATGATCAGGCCCTGGTTCCAAGTCCTTTAAACTAAAGCCGGATTTACACGCTACCAGTCGGGCCTCTAGTTTAGATCACCAGTTCTGTGATGTCAGCTAAGCGACCATAGCGCAGTCTATCAGTGATCACGGGAGAGGGCACGTGATTGGTTGATCGGAGTCGCCGGCGCCAGTAAATAGAAAATGTTTGGTTTACTGGAACCAGTAGCATTGTGACGTCACATGACGTCACTGACTGGCGATCTAAAGTGGAACCTCGACGTGTAAATCCGGCTTGAGTTATTAACACCATACCTTTAAAAACGTCAGCACTACTATTATGTTTTTTTTTTGTTTTTTTTTTGAAGTCTCGAGCTCTAAAGGTATAATGTGACGTAATAGCTAATTAAATTAATTTTTTTGGGGGAAAATTAGAAAAAACTTATTAAAAAATTCGATTCATTGTGGAAACAATCAATGCTAAGCAAATGAGTCCACTCTGTTTCATCCATCGATATAGATAAACAACTGGAAAGACTGCTCAAATGACAATGCAAGGAAAAAAACGCGCCGGTGGTTGATGGTGATAGGTGGACGATTAACCTTGTAAAGTGCTAGAGTAGATATTTTTTGCACATTATTACTAATTAAGGTCTACTATTGACAGTTCTGCTGTTTAGAACCCAAGATTTTATTTTCAATCCTCAGCAATCCGTTTTTTTTTTTTTTTTTTTTTGTCCACCCAAAGATCAGGCAACGGCTTCATTTTTCCAGCGTTAAGCAGCCTATCTAGTTGTTTATTTATATTGATAGTTTCATCGCGATTTTTTTTACTTTGTATCTGCTTCGTAACTTTTCGAAATATTAAATCTTTGAAAAATCCTTTACGGCGCTTAACTTGTTAGTAAAATGGGAATGAACTCTGCTTAATTTTTCAATACTAGGAAGCTTCGTTAAGTTTATGTTGATACATATTTTCTTGTGTATAATTTTTTGTAACTTTCCAAGTCTGCATTCTACATTTTAATTCTGGAAAAGAAGTGTTTGGTGAATTACAAACAATTTATTTTTATGGTGATTTATAAAGATTTCAGTAGCTTAAAAACGTACAGATTACAAAATTTGTAATCTGTACGTTTTAACATTTGTAATCTGTACCTTTTAACACTTGCGATACAAATGTTTAGTTTTGCTGCATTGCTTCCTAATTGTCGATAGAAGCATCAACAATAATCAGCTGTTTTTACTTTCAATTACCTATATGTTAACAAAAGGGAAAAAATGTATTGAATTCAGCCCAAAAAATTGTTTCAATATTTTGCTTTGCCCCACGTTTTGGAACATTCTGAGTTCAAAAAAGTTGTCTAGAAAAAATGTCTGTCAGTGTGTCTGAGGTCAGCATAACTCCCGAACGGATTGACTTACGATGTTCAAATTTTGTATACATGTTAGTATTATCTATGGGACATCTCATTAAGGTTTTAGTGAAAATCTTGCATGAGCTTAAGGTATATGCAATTGAAATTTTTTTGTTTTTCAGCAATTGTTAAAAAATGGTTCGAATGATTTTGATCAAAAACGTGGTAGTGTATTTTCAAGGTGTTCTATACAACTTCCTGAAAAGGTGTTCTATACATTTTCATAAAAATTCGATAAAGGCATAAAAAGTTGAAAGTCGAATGGCTCTAACACAGAGCGTTCTCTTCCCTGGAGCATTGCCTATCAACAACTGTTCCTCTTCTGTTACACTTACCCAAATGTAATAATTGAATGATTGTCATCAAACTTATGGACAACCTAACCATTATTTTATATTAATGAAAATAAGAAAATAATAAACGTTGAATTACACCTACCCATTTCAAATCTAAATGCAGTGTCCAATATTGTAATGTAAATGAAATTTGTACGATGTTCTACACCCCTAGTTGTTACTGTTGTTACACCAGATGTAAGAATCCGTATGTTTTAACGCAATACTTTGAAGATAGTGTGGCCAAAATAAGAAAATATTAGGTCTGGGGAACCGGGGCAGACAAACAATCCCTCTTGAAAGATTGAAATACAGAATTCAGTGATTTCACAAGGTACATAAATAGTTGGAACACAAAACTCTTTAACAACGCTGAAAAATAAGGAAAGAATGCGAAACTCAAAAAATTGGTGTTTCGATTTGGTTGGTTGTTTTCAGATTATCTGGCGCCGTCAGTAACACGAGGGCTATAATGCGCCGAAACATTCGTAATTTGACAAGCCAACATACATTTACAAACATCCATGCCTAACACGGGACTCGAGCCCGCAACCTCGCGGTCTAGAAGCTAGCATGCTAACCACTATAATGTTTGGTCGGCAGTGTTACGAAGCTCAAAAATATTATGAAGCCGAAATTTTGAAAATCAGTTGGTGGATAACTCAAATGAATTCAACCGAAACTAGTATCCGTGATAAGTGCACGCATTTGTTTTTCTATTACTTCTTAAGTTAATACTAAAACCCATAATTGAACCACTTTGAAATTTAAATTCTCGTTATAAGTTAGTTAAAATAAGCTTTTCTTTTCTGTTTTCCTTATAATTTTATAAAGTAAACTTTAAGTTTGAGTAATTAAGGTAATAGTAGAATTTCTTGAAAGGGGGGGGGGGGGAGAGGGAGTAGAGAGTCATTGTTCCGGCTGCACCAACATTTTAGACCACGGCCCGCCACTGGTTATGGAACACTTCAGAAACTTGAGATCCAAAAATATCAGTAATTATCCTAAATTTTCTGAAACTTTTAACGAACCAAATTAACAACAGTATAAGATAAGTATCAAGAACATTTTTTGGTGAGGGGACGAGGTCAATTGCCTCCTTCCCCAACCCAGACCTCCTAAAAGGCGCCCCTGCACCACCACGAGGTCACAAGTACCTCTAAAACCATTTACCCTAAAAAAAAAAAACCCACCTCCTTCATTTCTGCATTTAATTTCCAGATAGTAAAAGACTCTCCCACCCATTTAATATTCCAAATTCTAATTTACAAATGCCATTAAATTCGGCGATAAAAAAAAAATGTCCCCTTTCTCCATAAAGTTATGCGGAAGCCGAAATTATGCGGAAGGAAAGTAGAAAAGTGGAAAGGGGGGAAGCTCGGGAAAGACTTCGGCGGGTCCTGTAGTGAAGGGATGGGGGGGGGGGGGGGTCGATGAACAAAATTTACTGTTATCAGCAGTGGCACGTGCTTGTGTCGGTGGCCGAGAGTAGGGTTCCCCTTAAATGTCCCCCCATCATTGCCCCATAGCAAGGCTTTTTCAGCTGCGAGCATCAGCTGGTCTCCATTCAAATTTCATGGGTAGATGTTTCCTCTGTATCTGGAGAGAAGTGATGTTTGGTAATGTCTGTGGCTCTCAAGGCCGTAACTAGACTTTTATTTCGAGTAGGGGGAGTTGGCAAAATATTTTTACCCGTCTACACAAAAGTGAGTAAAGTTGCGAAAAACCAACCTGTCGATTCCCTTTGTTTAATTAAGAAGTTCGAAAATTTGTGCCCTTGTAGTTTAATGTACGTAGTTTTTAATGTATAATATATAATGGAAAATATTTCTGGGAGGTGGGGTATAAAAATTATAAACCTATCTTCTGGATAAGGTCCTGGGTTCACGCACTCCTGGATTTTGTGAGAAGGAGGGGTGGGGCGACATTCGAATGTTGAACATTGGAAACGTGCAATCTGGAGGTCAGTAACTAGAAGTTTTTCGAATTGAGTTGTTGAGTTTTAATTGTGACTCAGTGCATTATATCCGAAAGAGCAGACGGCCCAGTACGGATCAACTGCCCAGTGTCCATTTTCTCCAGGGTTCCACTTTTAGTATTAACTGAAATTTATGGTAGTGTTATTTGTCTAACAACAATATAATACAAGAATTTGCAGCTATATAAAAAAAGAGGAACGATGAATTTGTACTTTCAGTATATTGATGTTCTTACCAGATAATATTTTAATTATTTTAAAGCTTTGTGTAAACGAAAAGCAAGGTTCCGATGACAAGGAGGCAACCTTCTTTAAAAGCTTAAAAAAAGGGGATCTAGTTCATAGTTTCCGAGCTTTTCGTAATGTTTCTACGACCAACTTTACAAAAAGATTTACACTGTAAAGGGTGTATAAACCTTTTCATAATAAGCTTGCTACCAGGTTTGCACTGTATATTCATCAATTTAGGATAAGCCAGGTGTGAGTTGTCATCGTAAGCTTTTTCGACAAACTCTTTACAAACCATTGTCATGAGGGTTGCTCTGCAACCTTGTCACTGCAATTTTAATGACAAGCAAATGACGAGGTAAGCTTGCATGCTACTTGGGTTTGGTTTGACTTTTATTATACTAGATGAAATTGCTTTCCATTTTGTTCTCGCCATGTGCAAAATATATTTTGTAGTTGGCTCCACACTACTCTAAAAAAAGACGACTTTCTTTTCCGGGGTGGTTGCTCTGACGTGAAAGTAAAAATTCCCAGTCCGATAGTTACTAGTCTGTAACTGAAAAATATCATCGAAATGTATTGACGCAAATAGATCGTTTATACTCCATATATGTGAATCATAGAATAAAGATTATTTGATCTTCAACATTCTGCCACTGAACTCACTAAGCTGATTAGTGAGTTTATATATAAAACTCCTTCACGCCATGTAGTGTACATAATTTCTGTAATACACATATTTTAAAAGGAATTATATAACTTTTGAGGCTCAGCTTTGTTGTATTTGCCCAGGGCTACTCAAATCAATATAAGGTCAATGTTCTTATAAACTGTTTTTATTGCACCTTAGATTGTTCTTTAGAAAAGAAGATACAAATCTACAAAAATTGATGACAATTAATAACATGATGCAGCCAAACCACAGAGCAACAAAAACATCGCCAAGTTGGCTATTCAAGTGAGAAATTTTATCGAATTTACAATTTTTCCAATCTTGAACTATTTAAATGATTACAATCCAGACCATTAATTGAAATATAGTAAGATTTGGTTGTAAATGTTGACCTCCAAAAGATGATAAATACCAATTTATAAACTTCTGACTGTAGTGTCGAGGCTATAAATGCGACAATAACAAAAACTTTTATATGTTGGTATCTTATCTTAAGGACTCAAAAAATTACAACTTTTGTACTTTGGTATAATTCTTTGAGTCCTTAAGATACCTAACATTAAAGACAGCCACTTTTAAATACTACAACTCTTTTAGAATCTTTTTTCTTTATATATCAGGAAGGACAATTTCCGGTTGCTCACACTCCTTTTTGGAATAATTTTTTTTTTTTTATATTTCTCTAAAAAAACTTTAAAGAGCGTTTAGGACTCTTGACAAACATTTCCAGCTGCGTAGATTTCCAGTTAGATTGGGCTTTTTCATAATATTCCTGAAGTGGTGAGATCTGATTCCCATTCCGTTAATTTTTCTCTAGTTCTCTCTGTTCTCTCTGCCATTAAATTAATCCTTCCTTAATGTCCCAAACCTTGATAAGTTGGTAGGGGAAGGCGACATAACAAAAAGCCTCTTTATAAAATCTCCTTGGTACCATCTGGCTCTCTGCTTAATTTGCCGTAATGTGGTCGGGCTCTGTGCCAATCTCCCTAAGTGCCATGCTATATAGTTTTCATAAAAGAAGTTGAAAGAAAAAGTGGTATAATATTCCACTGAAATGGTATTGAGAGTCCACAGTTGCTTTTTACCACACAGTTAGCAATTTTTAACCTTATTTCCTTCATGTTTTTAATGCAATTAGAGCTTCAAATTTGAAAAGCCCGAAAGCTTAAAATGCTGAGGAAAGTGACTTCATACTTTTGCATCTTGATTAGTAAAACGATAGACTTTTATTTTCCTAGATATATGTAGTTTAAACAAATATATTCTGCTTGGTTCTAATTATCCTTTTTTAGTAACGGAGATTAATAGAGTTTCTAAACTAAAGTTTCACAGATTAATATGTACCTTAAAGAAATAAATTATGTTTAGTTCTAAATACTCTGCTTTAATAGTGGTGGTCAATATCAGAGTATATATAATATTACATAAATTTTCTGTATATAATTTTAATAGTGACGTATTTCTTTTAGAGTTTTATTTTATTTTATTTGCTAACAGCAATAATACTGGCTAGAAAAAAGGTGACAACATCTAAATCAATCGGGAAATTTCGTGGCGTTTCCACCACTTGATTGGGTGATTGGATTTTTCGAGAAAGTTCCCAGGCGCTCCTATAAATACTACCGCGACTTGAAATCGTGCATTAGTTGAATCTCGGACGATGCTTTAAAAAGAGCTGAGGGCTTGGGTTGTGCCTGAATTATCGCTGTGTCCGAATTTGTATGCACCGAAACTTTTGTTGAAGTTTGATAGCGAGCTTACTGTTGTTCTGATAAGTCTTGTGAGCATTTTGGAACGAAGAATAAATTGAAGTTTCATTTATTTATCATTATTTAAGTTTCCACAAGAAAATTTAAACATCAAAAAATACATTGGATCCATATTTGAAGTGAAACAACTTGACTCCCACAGATTTAATCACTCTTAACAGCAAGCTTTCACCAATACGATCTTATCAAAACCAGAATTATAAACCTACCCATATTCCAGCGACATTCGATATCATAACTCCCTCTCACCCGTTTAAGCCTTTGATATAGCCAACCAGCACTCGTGATCAATGTTCCTCATTAAAAGGACCTCCTCCCCCTCTCCTTCAATCCCTATTCGAGATCTTATCAAGTCCCCCTCTAAACGGGCCCTCGATTTCCACGAACCACCAAAACAGAGGAATCCCACGGGCCCTTCTCGGCGCATATAAACATGCCCGGGTAAATCGGGTCGCTTCTGCAAGGGGGCCTATATCCCATAGGAGGGGGCAGGCTGACAGTCGAATCAATCTTTTGCACCCCACCGCCGAATTTAATCACTCGATATTCGTTTGAGATGGGGATTCTATTCAGTTCGAATCGTGGGCTGGAAGGATGATTTTTATAAAGCTTGGGTGCTTGGTTTTCTTTGAGGTAAAGATAAACTATTGGTGAAATTGATGTGTAAAAATATCCATGGATTAACACGTTGACTTGACATATGAGTTGCATTCAACTCACACCACTGGTTCAATCTCTTCTCCAAACAACGCTTCGACGAGTGCTGTGGTTGGGTGGTTTGATAATTTTTGCGCAAGGGCAACACGTCGTTTATACTGCCCCAAAGAAATTAGTGAACATCAATTTAAAATTTAAGAAACAAAGTGTCGGAAAAATTATATAAAAGTCAAAGTTGAAATATTTTAGTGGGTGGAAGCATTCCACAAAAAATTACTCGCGGTCTGTCAGATCACATACAGTAGTTAAAGATTAAATCAAATTGGCTCTTTAGATAGCAATCGTGCCAAATTCTGAGGCAGTCAACGTGTTAAGGATGTCTTGGTGTACCGGACTTCATGTGGTTGGAAGCGTCCGACTGATCAATCTGAAATGGTTGGTTTGCAAACCAAACCTCCCATAACTCGTTAAATATAGAACAGGAATAACGACGTATACCTCTGTGCCTGCAAAATATTAACTAATTACAGTGGTTAGTTTTCCCTGGAGGGAAAAAAAAAAATACTTTATCATATAATAACATCTCAAAAACTAAAGTGTGTTGTTAAACTAAAGTAACTAGAGTAACAAAAACTAAAGTGCTAAATGTTTTTTATCGACCAATTTCCTAAGTTTTTCTCTAGTAGACAAAAACTTAGTAAATTAGCCGATATACTTGCAGGATATCTACAAATCTACAAAATGTTATACTTTTAAATCTAATGTTGTTTGCGCTGTGAGACAGAGAAGTACGCGCTGCTGAAACAGCTGTGATTCTTTTTAATCCTTACTTGCTTTCAGTATTGAGAGAAAACATACCATTAACTGTCAGAAAATATGTCTTACTTACCCTTCCTTATTCTTGAAAGTTTCCCATAGAAAGAGTTGAAGTTGAAATATAATGGAAAGTAGAAGGAATATCTGCCTGGGAAATTATCTTGGCTCATTAAAATTTCTTAAAAAAATAAATTTTGATGTATATTTATAATTCTAGCTTATCATAAATGACTACGGCCTGAAGGTAAACTTACTATCTCTTGTCATCATGACTTAGATGTTATAGTGCTGGATTGCCATTCAAAAGAAGATGGTTCGTACTATCCCATTCCATTCGTTTCATGGGAAAAAATGTTGTTGAAAATAGGTGCACAGAGTCGTTTCATCATAACGTCTGGGACGTTTGTACTCGTTTCCCACTTCAAATAATTTTTACTTTCAATTATCCATTTGTATAATACATTGGGTAATAAAAGTATAACATTCGGTCAAAAAAAAAAAAAAAAAAAAAAAAAAAAAAAATTGCATTAAGATTTCTCCACGTTTTGGAACATCCTGATTTCAAAAAAGTGGTATGGAAAAAATTTCTGTCTGTGGTCAGCATAACTCCCGGACAAATTGATCTAGGATGTTCCTAGGTGACCATGAGTAATACCATTAAAGTTTTTGTCACAATCGCGCATATGCATATGGTAGCTGCCATTCAAAAAATCGTGTTTTTCAATGATTGCTAAAAAACGGCTTTAGCGATTTTGATTAAAATCGCTGTGGTAATGCCTATTAAGGTGTTCTAAACATCTCCATCACCGAAATTCCCGAAAAAATGCTTTAATGGCGTAAAATGTTGAAAAACGAATGCCTTTAACGCAGAGTTCTCTTTTCTTGAGCATACCTCCTCAACGATCGTTTTTTCTTCCCTCCTAAGTTTCACTTATAAGAAAGGATAATGTAAGAGTTATACAAAAGTATACTGACAAAATCATCAATTTGGTGAAGATTTTTTTCCCTTTAAAACCCATACAGGAATGATCGCCAAAAATATCACAAAATATAAAAACGGTAAATGACACAAATTGGCATCAGTATTATAGTGTAATTGAAAGTTGTGCGATGTTCCCCACCTCTAGTTTAATGGGTAATAAAGCTTAATTTCTTTCATGAGCTTAATTTTTTTTTATCTTAAACAGTATGCTCTTGTTCTCATTTACAAATTTTTTCAGATACATTGGAGAATAAATAAAAGTATAGTAATTAAATTTTTAGCTATCATGTATGTTACAGTTTGTAGAAGTGCTTTTTAGGTACAATATTTTGCAACTTTATTTCAACAAATGTATGATGGTAAAGCTGCATTTTCGTTACAGTTGAAATTATAGAAAGCATTTGTTTTATATTCATACATTTGAAATCCTGTTTTTTTTTTTTTTTTTTTTTTTTTTTTTAAATTTAATGACCTATCACGTATGGGATAGACTGATAGAGTGCAAAACGGATTTTTTAAAAGGCGTATTATTGTATTTGTTTGCTTAAATGATTAATTCAGACATATCCACTGAATATGACAAGTCTGAAATTAATGGCGGAGGCAGTATTTGAGCATCTTTTTTTCCTGTCCTGTTCATATTGTTTGGCATTTTTAACTGTGAAAAATTATTGGTCGATACTTTTTTCGCATAAAATATTGTTAAGTCCTTAATCTCACAGTTGTTTAAAACTTGAGAAGCAAAATTTTTTTGTATCTTTTTTTTGCTCTGCAACTTTTGCCAAAATAAATGTTCCCACAGTAATGTCAATTTCTCCAGATCATCCACATCAAGCTTAAAATCTGCAAATTCTTATTTCTTGTTGTTGTTTTTTATTCTCCATGTTTGAAGGAGTCAGACGAGATCCATGAGTCCTAACACTGAAACTAGCTTTGCGTTGGTTTAAAGAAATATTTGCATTATTAATGAGTCTCCTAAAACAACTAGGGGTGTGGAACATCGCACAACTTTCAATTACACTAAAATACTGACGTGGATTTGTGTCATTTACCGTTTGTATATTTTCATCCTTCATTTAGAATAAATGGCCAGTGTGGCGATATACTTTTCGATAATCCTTACATTATCCCTTATTATAAGTGAAACTGGGAGGAGAAGAAAAAACAATCGTTGATGAGGTATGCTCAAGAAAAGAAAACTCTGTGTTGAAGGCATTAATTTTTCAACTTTTTACGCCCTTAACACATTTTTACGGGAATTTCGGAGGTGGGGATGTTTAGAACACCTTAAGAGGCATTACCATAGCGATTTGTTATCAAAATCGTTAGAGCCATTTTTTAGCAATCATTGAAAAACATGATTTCTTCAGTGGCAGCTGCCTTATGCGCATATGAGATTTTGGCCGCGATTTCCCATGGCCGCCACTAAACCTCATACCAGATTTGAACATCGTAGGTCAATTTGTTCGGGAGTTATGCTGATCACACCCATACACACATTTTTCTAGATAACTTTTTTGAAATCAGGATGTTCCAAAACGTGGAGGGGGAAAAAAAAAAAGAGGAAAAAAAAAAAATGATTTTTTTTTTTTACCGAATGTAATACATATGTATATAAACATATGGGTAATTGAAAGTAATAAATGTAAGTTTCTATTATGTATGCATTATCAAGATTTTATGTATTCTTTGGAAGTTGATTAGTAAACAGGATTAAACGTAATGATGAATTTTAAAGGGTTATGTAATAGCATTTACACACAATAACAGGGTTGCTATATTAGAATTTTTTAAAATAACTATTAAGAATGAAATCAACTATCTAAATATAAACGTTGAGCACTTCAAAATTTACTAATTTTTAGTATGTTGCACTTCAACTATTCAATTAAGGTGCTAGATATTTTTGGACTTGAATATGAATAAAACCACTCGAAAGATCACCTTTGTGGCATTCAATAATGATAGTCACCCTTTAAAATAGACAAAAAATATATATATAGCAAAAATATTCTATGGTTTCATAATCAATGGGTCGGCCCATCAGTGTCCGGAACACTCGTCGTGTAAATATTCGTTCTCAAGCTTCTATTTTGTATTAAATCGAATTGTGAACAGAGATACTCAATTCTAGAAATAGAATGAATGATTGGAGCATAGAAAAGCAACTATAGCATTGGGGATATTTTTTAAGTAATGGTAATTAATGCACATGACGAACTTGTATTACGATGCGTGAGGTATCAAATGAAGCTCTTGACGAGCGGTTTATAATATTTCGAAGTTGAAGGAAAAAGTTTGAAACAAATAATCCGTTCCTTTTCCTTATTTAAAAAACTAACTGGATGGAATATGAAACAATGGACAATTCCCGCATTTTTTTAAAAAAACGAGTGTAATCAGTTTGGTATTTATGAAGAATTTTTCTTTTATCTGATTCCAAATATTCAAAAAAAAAAAGTTCTTGAAAAAAAATTAGTTATATAAATATTAGGAAAAGAAAATGCGCAAAAACCTCGTCCGATTAAATCGATCCGCTATAACTGTGACTTCAAAACATCTTTTCTTAGACCGCGAGGTTGCGGGTTCGAGTCCCGTGTTAGGCATGGGTGTTTGTAAATGTATGTTGGCTTGTTTAATGACGAATGTTTCGGCGCATTATAGCTCTCGTGTTGCTGACGGCGCCAGATAATCTGAATACAACCAACCAACCAACCAACCAACCAACCAACCAACCAACCAACCAACCAACCAACCAACCAACCAACCAACCAACCAACCAACCAACCAACCAACCAACCAACCAACCAACCAACCAACCAACCAACCAACCAACCAACCAACCAACCAACCAACCAACCAACCAACCAACCAAAACATCCTTCCGTTTCTATTGTTATCGTGTTGTTATGCTATGGTTTCCGCTGCTGTGTTTCAAGCCAAGTTGTTTCAGATGTAGTGACGTTACATTCGCTTCGAGCCGAATGTGTCGTTTTCCCCGCCAAAAGTAAAAAGAGAATTATGGTTGCAAATTAAAAAAAAAAAAAGAAAAAGCGCAGTGAGCCGAAATTTTTGTGTTAATAACCTTTTCGAAACATTTAGAATTAAAAAATTTTTTTATAATAAATAAATAATAATAATAATAATAAAAAAAAAACAAAAAAAACGCGGAAATTATTCATTCAGCAGGATATAATTTTGATCAGTTTACTAACTTATCGATTTAAATATCTATTTTCGAAAAATGTAATTAAAATATGTTCTAATCAAATTTTCTATTAAAAATATTTTCAACTTTCCTTCTTTTCTAATTGATCTTCTAAATGAAAGTAAATAAACTTGGAAAAAAAAAAAAGTCTCCAACCTTCCCCTTTTAATGAAATAAGAGGCATTATAGGACTGGTTTCGGAGATTACCTTGTATTTTGTTTTTTATCGCCAAACCATAGTTGTTGATAAATGTCGTATTTCTATAGAATTTTAATTAATCTTACAACTCAGTAGTTCGTTTTCATTCTTCTGATTTATAAAATCGAATTAAAACAATGTTTATATTATGTTTGATTGTTTTTAAATCCTTTATATTAACTTAAATTTTGTATGTGTGTCGGATAAATCGGGGGACGCCTAATTAACCCCCTTACCGATATCCAATCGGACTTAAAATTGGCAGATAGATTTAATGTCCGTGACAATGCATTCAATCAAATTTTGGAACTGTTACAGTCACTAAAGGGTCGCTTTTACGGAAGGAATACTAATAAACCAACTTGCCGTCATCCATTCACGTTAAAATAGCATTGAACCGACCATTGTTGAAACCCTATCCTGTTGCCAACATTTTTTTAATAAATAATAAAATTGTTTTAATCAGAATAAATTAAAGATATTTGGATTTGGATGTGAGTGGGACGTCCATTTTTAATAAATAAATTTTGAGACGTAGTTTGCCGCACATTTTGCTGATAGAAATGTTTTTGATGTTTAAAATGAGATGCAAACACCAAGCACACGCTGTTTACAGAATAGGCGCTGTGTTAACGAGTATAAAAATTGGCAATGCATATAAAGGATTTATATTAAAATCTTTGTTTTTATGGGTTATATTATTATATAATATGTAGCACAAAAAGCAACGAAATAAATTTATATATCTTATTTTAATTAAAAAAGTCAATTGTAATTTTTTAGAATAGAGAAATGAATATGGAAAAGAAAATGGACTAATTCTTTGTAAAACTCTGATATTTGTTGAAATTTGTCGCATTGCAAATCTTAATTGAAATATCTGCAGTGCAGAACCAATACAACACTGTTCTCAACCAATTATCCTTTCAATTACCCTGCATGTAACATAGGGTAATAAAAGAATTACATGCGGTAAAAAAAAGCAAAATATTTTTTATTTCTTGCTTTTTTTTTTATTTTGCATCTCTACAAGTTTTACAACATACTGACAAGGGGACCTTACGGTCTCGGAAATTCAGTTCGGGATGAGACTCGGCAAATTAGTAATATACCTTAAGGGTATCCACACAGTAAAGCAATAAAGCGCACTAGCCAGAAGATTCAGAGAAAACAGGCTCTAAAGTGTTTCGCGCAGCTTATATACTAGTAGAGATTTCTGCTCTGCAACTCCCGGTGGCTAAGTGGTCAGCTTGCTGAGTTCCCATACGGGCGATCTGGGTTCGATACCTCGTGAGATATTTTTTTTCCGTCAATTTATAAAGTAACTGTTACAGCTAACTGAAATTTGAATTAAAGATAATACTTTATTTTTAAATACGTAATGTGTTTTAATGAAGGTACATTAAAACTCTATTACTATTCTCTCAAACAAGTGATTATAAATTTTGAGATATTATAAGCTGTAGAGAAATAAATTATTTTCGCAATAAACATGAAGAACCAGTTTCTATATGGTAGAGTAGGAATGCTGTCCTATTGTACATAAGCAGGAAGTCAGAAATTTTCCAAAACCCTAACCGTACTTATCGAACTATGGTTCTACCCCTACCCAACCCACTTTATAAATTGACATTATAAATTAAAAAAAAAAAAAAAAAATACAACACTATGTATCGAACCCTGATTGCCCGAACGGGAACCCAGCAAGCTGACCACTTAGCCACCGGTGAGCTCCAGAGCAAGATTCTCTACTAGTATATAAGCTTTGCATAACATTTTAGAGCCTGTTTTCTCGGAATCTTCTGGCTAGTGAACTTTATTGTTTTACTCTGTGGATACCCTTAAGGTATGCTATTAATCTACCGAGTCTCATCCCGATCTGAATTTCCGAGACCGTAAGGTCCCCTTGTGAGTTCAAAAAAGTGGTCTAGAAAATGGTCTCCCGAATGTCTTGACCAACCTTTGCATATGCTGGTTAGTGGTAGTCCATTCAACCAATTAACAGAGCCTTAGAAAATTCAGACAAGTACCGAAGCTACCACCGGGTTTTATCCCATTCGAGAAACAAATGCTGAATAGTTTTCCTTTATAAAAGTTCTCGGAATGGATTGCGCTTTTACACAGATCTTGATTTAAAGATTTTCCGGTACAATATAAAAGCCTCATGTAACTTTTATACCATAAAATGTAGTATATAATCAACAAATCGAAACCATCACCTTTTACATGAGGAGCTAGGGAGGAAAAGTAAAATTTTATACAGCTGCATTTACATGATTAAACTATCGTAAGTTTAGAATCAATATCCAAGATATCTGATTCTAAAAATTAGTAGACTCGTCAAATGATAAGTGTATTTCATGCTTTACAGTGAAAGTTTTCCTGGTTTCCTCCTTCTTGAGGTACAAATACGAAGCAGATTTTACTTGAAAGACCCTCCGAAAGGTATTCTCACCTGCTTATCGAAGTTTCATCAGCAGCCTTGTATAGTTATTTATGCAACTAGTGGGGAAAGGAATACTTTTTAAAACGAGGTAAAACGCTTATTTGACTCGGCTATCGCACTCGTCAAATAATTTACTGAGTTTGAAAAAGTATTTTTTTTACGTGTTGCATACAAAAATTTTTATAATCACGTGCAAAATATTTGTAATACATATATTTATCAACGTTGGCAACTCGAGCCAATAAATTTCTTCAGAATATATGTCATTTCAATTCCAAGACTGTTTGATATTTGAGCCCGAGGAGTGCGAGAAAATACTTTTTCACACTAGTGCGAAAAAGGAAAAGTGCTACTTTTGACATTATTTTTGATTCGAAATTATTTAAAAAAGTTTAATTTTTTACACGTGGTTATAAAAACGTTATTTTGGCTCATTATAACCCAAACTTTACTCTTTGTAACGTAAAAAGTTCATTAGCCGATTTAATATCCATTAAGAGGCTTTTACGTTTAAGAGAGTTTGTGTCTGAGGTATTAAATTGTTGATGGGATAGGGAGGAAATACCAAAACACTTCCATCTTTAAAAATATTATTATTATTATTTTTTTTTGACGATTCCGGGAGATATTGCCAAGAGATAAATAATTCGAAATTGTCGCACTCGTGATCGCTTTATCATGGAAAACTGAAGTTGCATGAGTTGGATAAGAATGTCACAAGATAAAAATTAAATACCATCCCTATAACTATCTTGAAATACCTTGAGGTAACGATGCTTTTCATTATCTTAATTTTCTAATATGCAGATTAGAGCTACATCTCTAAAAAGGCACGTTGGATCGATTAATGGGGGTTTACTTAGCACGTAGCAAAATGAATCTATAACAGAGCAAAGTGAGCCGAGGTTTGTATAAAACTATATCTAGCGCATAACCATATCTAGCCATATAAGTACATCTAGCGTTTGCTTGCATAGCAATTACATTTTTAGAGAGCGAAGCGAGCCTGTGAAATTGTTTTATAATAAACTATAATAATAAAACAAAGAGGCTGTGTCTGTGGATCTATAGAAAGCAACTTAAAATAGGCGTAAAGCTCTGAAATTTAAATGTAAGTACTTTTGGCTTTCTTAATGTACCTTTAACAAACAGAATGTTAAAATTTTAATTAGTTTTGTTTAACAAATTTTTTTTAATTAATTTGAATTTTTTTTTACAAAACAACTTCTAATAGGGCTAGAGCCTTGAAATTTTCAACGTAAGTAATTTTAGCCTTCTAATTCAACTTTTGATAAACAGAACGTTAAAATTTCAATTATTTTTTTAATTAATTAAAAAAAAATACAAAAAGATTTCTTATAGGGCTAAAAAGGTGAAATTTTCAAAATAAGTAGTTTTGGCCATCTAAATGGACTTATGACAAACAGAATGCTAAAATTTTAATTATTTATTTTATTAATTTTTTTACAAAGTGACTTCTAATAGGAATAGCTGCTCCGAAATTTTCAAAATAAGTAGATTTGGTTTTCTAGTTTTGCTTTTCACAAATACATGTTAAAATATTCACAGAGTGTTGAAGGGGGTTGTATTATTGTAATAAATGGATTTTGTTTTGTGTTGTTTCTCTACAGAGGGGAAGGGGGGGGGGGTTCTAATATTAAGGATTTATGTAATATTTAATATTTAGCAATGAACTGTTCAGCGATCGAAGAGAGCCTGAGCTTGTGTAGCAACGAATTTTTCAGCAAGCGAAGCTATCTTGTGTTTGCGTAGCAATGAACCACTCAACGAGTGAAGCGAGCCTGTGCTTATGTGTCAATTAACCCAGAAAACGAAGCGAGCTTTGTTCGTGTTACAATGTAACTCAGGGTAGTATTCACCCTAAAATTCTTAATTAGTCCTTAACCTTTTTGCGTCTCACTAAAATTCCTAAAATTGTACTTAAATTTTTCGATAATTCATAAAAAATTAAAAATCACGAAAATTAACCGATTTTCCTCCCAAACCCGAAAAAAAACCTCCCAAATATTCCTCCATAGGAGAAAATATTTTCTAGGATTTTAATTATTAATTATTCAATTTTTTGAAAATTACCAGTTTTTTGCCGGTATTGAAACATGCATTGAGAATGTTTATGTTAGGAGTTTATGTCAGCTAAAGAAATATACCTAATTTTTTTAGTACTATCCTTAAAACGTTCCTGAAATTTTTGAAATTATCCGTAAAATTCCTACCTATTTTTTTAGAAAACCCACTTCGCCACCTGTGAAACTTTTCAGAGAGCAAAGAGAGCTTGGTTTTGCGTAGCAATGAACTTTTCTCCAAGCGAAGTGAACCCATTCGCAAAGCGCCAAAACTTATGACCTATGTATACACCCATGATGGGTCACCGCAACGCAAGGCCACGCAGCTAGTTGTGAAAAAAATATTGCTTCAATCAATACATTATTGATATAAGTGTGAATTATGTCACTGATGACGTAATACTTATTGCTAACTTGGCTCTCTTTCAGAAGATACATTAGACAACAGGGAAGTCAAATCATCTGCTTCCTTCTTGATTGAAAATTAAAGAGTAGTGGTTAACAGATGAATAAGTCAATTTTTTGGCAAGTTATGACACATTTTGCTATCGGATTTGAATTCATTAAAGTCGAATTTCGAACCATTTCTGCCATTTGGCCCCGGCAGGCCAGTATATTCATAATCTAATATTTCTATACATCTGTGGCGACCAGCACATGGAGCCTGCTCAGACTGCCTCCAAGCCTGATCAGACTGCCTGCCTTTATGTAGAACTTTTAGCCTGCCATTGAAATTGATGTAAATTTCACGCCAGTCTACTGTAACCGTACTGTACGTTATGTGTATTTATAATCTCTGTCTTTGCACAGACTGTTGCTGTATTAACTGCTTCTGTTTAAGAGCAGGATCCCTTCCTTCAGGGAAGTCGTTGTTGTTATCTAGTCATTTACAGTTTTTAATAAATTATGTTAAGTTTGAGATACTAGTCTTTCTACGCTTTATTTACACGATCAAGTACGACGTGTGGACACATCCAATAAAAATAATTACGAATGTTTTTTTTTTTTTATGAGGTCCTAAATTTTCAGTCGCCTCTCGATCTATTAGCTCTGTTTCCTAACTGTTCGGAAATTTTCTTTGGCGCCAGCTCGCTGATAATTGAACATTCGAACTCCACAATCCAAACTCAGTTATTAATCAACTTAACTCCTTCTGTATTATTTTTAGGGGGAGAAAAGATTTCGCTTATATCTAAGTTTACTGTCTACAGCACAAGCTGATAACACCAAGTTGGAACTCTTACAAAGACGAATCCAAACATTCAAGGAATAATCCCAAAGGCTGTATCGTCGCCATCGCTAATCGACATCGAAATATTGACTTAGGGGAAGGGAGAGGGTCTTTCTTACTCCATCAATAAAATGCAAGACATTTTGCTCCATATTAGGAGGTGTACTGCATATTTCTTGAGGAACGTAACATATTGGTGCATAAAAGTTTCGCAGACTAGTTATCAGCGAGCAACATGTTAATTGGTTAGCTACTTATCATAGCCTTCAGATTTATCTCCAGTTCGGGGGTTGTTGATTATGTTTTGTTTCTTAGATAAACAGAAGAACTAGTAAAAAGGATGTCAAACTGTGAAATAATCAATCCCCTAGCCACTCGTGTACTTAGGAAAACAAACACGGCTAGCACGTGTCGTCATGTCCATAACTAATTTAGTTATTGACAACTCGATGCTGTACAAAGATTGTGAATGTTGGATATAAGCGATTACATACCATGGAGAAAGGGATCCCCTGAGGGAGCTGCTATATGATTGTGGTTGTTATTCTAAGTTTGGTTCTGTCAGTATAATAGAAAAATCTTAGTGTTATCAAATAAAGAGAACCTTGTGTGCCTTGTTTGCATAGAAGGATCCTGATTGTTCTTGGTATAGTTCTTGTGGATGGGCTCTTGTGTGTTGTTAATAGTGTCCTTTTATCTAAATTTGAGCTAATGGCGTTTGTATGGAGTTATATAAAAATCTCTTAAAATTCATGAAAAAGTGGATTAAATTCATAAAAAAATCAATCTTTCTTATATTGATTGGTACAGCATCGTCCAAGTGAAGCCCTTTCGCCGAAAAACACCAATCAATCAACCAACCAACCAAATCCTCTTATCATGACGAATTGACGTTTAAAAACATCGCCCCAAAAGAGATATTACTTTTTTAAAAAAAATCGAATAATGTCTATGAATGCCTGTTATTATATGGAACGAATGAGTTTTCTGGATAATACTGGACAGATGGTCGCAATTGTGATTTGTGAAATTGCGAAACTAATCTTGAAAACATTTAAAATTTCAAAAGAAATTCCATTAACTGGTGATTGTTTCTTCATTTGTATAAACTTATCAGATATGCAATTGTGGTTTGAGGATTCCCTGTTGTAAATCAGTTTTCTTTGTGATCAGAAACATCCAAGTTATCTTTCTAATAACAAAGACGACTTATAAGTATTGCAATAATATTTAATTTATTTCTGTTTCAGAGTATTTCTTAAACAAAAATTCTGCATTTCATTTGAGTTCGCAAGTTATACAACTAGTTACGTTTCTTCTTCAGAAATTTTGAGGGAAACACGTAAATAGTTTTTTTCCAGTACAATTTTTAACTTATCATGGCCTAGGCTTCCAAATACGTATGAACAGTGGCACCCCCCCCCCCCAAAAGACTTTTCAATCAAAGCAAATTTCAATCAAATACTACATTATCCATCTCAAATATTAATAATTTTATAATGGGATTTTTTTAATAATATCTCTAATTTCATCTTAATAAATTTACGTGAAATATCGTAAACTCTTTTTTAGAAAAATCATTAACCGAAAAGTAACTCAAAAAATATCTCCCAAAAGTCTTCGTACACTTAATATTTTTTTGTATTTATTAGTATTTATTGTAATATTTTGGTAAATTAGTAATTCGTATGATATATTTTATCATTCAGAACAATTGTTATGCGTCTATGCCTAAAATTTACTATTTTTTTTCTGTAATTTCTGCATCAATGTTCCTCTATTCTACGACCGTTACTGTGTTTAGTTGACTTTTCGTTTTAATGTCGTGTCTTCCTACATTGGCTTCAAAATCTTTTCTTTAGTGTTCAAATCTGTCAACTGAGGTAGTGTTTTAAGAATTTGTGAGCAGTTATTGAATGCTGCATGCTCGGATCATTACCTTGATAAAAAAATGAGTTATTTGTAATACCCAAATTTTGGATCGTTATTCAATATAGTGCTCGCGTTATTCAATATATAGTGTTTCTACCCATTTGACAGGTACTACTGCCTGAATCGCATACGAATGGAATTACATCAGTCATGAATTGTGATTAGGGGAACATTGTTCTATTCTTCAATTGGTTCGATGTAAGTTTCTAAAGAAATATTGGTTTTGGGATTTAGATTTCTCAATGACTATAATACCTTAAATTTACAAGCGATATTTGATAATCCTAAAAAGAGCTTGAGCGGACTGAGTAAATGACTTAATGTTTATTGAACTACTAGCTGAAAAAATAAGTTGAAGAGAAAGAAGCATTATCATATAGTAAAACTCTCTTTCGTTGTTGTATTCTACTCTTGAAATGGGTTAAAACATTTAGATAGTTATATAATAGCTTAACTGTAAGTGGCAGTTACATTAAAAAACATGAAAGAAATAATAATAATAATAAAAAACCGAAGGGTGTTAAACATCGCACACTTTGAATTACACTTAATAATGGTCACTAGATTTAAATTTGCCATGGATTGGTGTAATTTATCGTTTTCATATTTTCATTAAATTAAAAAAATGGCACATTTTGGTGATAATTGTAACATTGACAAAGACCAAAACATGATGGGAGATGCTCAAGGAAAAAAACCTTGTGTTAAATACTTTCGTTTCCCCACTTTTTACGCATTTATAGTATTTCTACGGACATTTCGGAGGTAGGGATGTTTTGAGCACCTTAAAAGGCATTGCCACAGCTATTTTGATCAAAATAGTAAGAGCCGTTTTTTAGCAATTAATGAAAAATATTGCGTTTTCAATGGCAGCTATCTTATGTGCATGCGCAAATTTGATGAATACCTTAATGGCATGTCCCATGGCCACCATTAACCCGAATGTATGCAAAAGCTGAATATTGTAAGTCAATCCGTTGGGGAGTGATGCTGATGACTACAGATGGACAAACTCAATTAATTTTTTTCTAGTTCAGGTTTTTTTTAAACTCAGTACATTCCAATGCATGTAGGAAGACAAAAAGAAAAAGTATTTTTGTTTTTTTACCGAATGTATTATTTTTCTTATCCTATATTAACATATGCGTAGTTGAAAGTATATAAAAAAAAGTTGTTAAAATGATAAACGTTGCATGAAAATATTTCACTTTTTAATTCCACCAAAATGAAAAGTGACAAATACAAGATGCTGTGTTTAAAATTTATTGTAGAAAGTAGTTGTTGAAGTAATAATTATTGTTATCTTATATGAGTTTGCATAAATGTTAATAAATGCGTTAAACAAATTTTACAAATAAGTTCAATAAGAAATTAATATAGATTTTAATTTTAATATCTTAGTTAATTTATGAAAAGCCATTAAAAATGTGTATTCGGGGTGCCCTATGACATTCCATTGCAATTTATAATTCTTTTTACACTGGTGAAATGTTTCTTTAATATTATACTTTTAAGCAGCTTGGATTGTTATTCTGGATACGTCTATTCTGGACATTATGATCAACGTTTTTTTCAAAAGTTTTAAAGAAAAATAATTTGAATATAAGAGGATGATTGGATCAATTATTTATGCAACTAGTTAGGAAAGTAATAATTTTTCAAACGAGGTAAAATACTTATTTGACGAGTGCATTAGCAAGAGTCAAATAATTTATCGAGTTAGAAAAAGTATTTTCACACGTATTGCATACAATATTTTTTATGATCGTTATATTGTATGAACAATATTTTTTATAATACATTGTGTAGATAAATTATTTGGGCAATGGAGCACAAATAGATCGGTATAACTCATAATAACTAGGCCATATTTTTTTTTTTACATACAGAATCGCATGGGGAACATAAATTAGTTGGGGGAAAAGTATGGTTAATAATGCCTAGTTATTAAGAATTAAACAGATCTATTTGAACTTCATTGCCCAATTAATTTATAGACACCATGTATTGTCAACCCCATTCAATGAATCTTATCTTAAAATGCCATTTCTTAAACCAAAACTATATAAAATTTGAGCACGAGGTGTGCGGGAAATTACTTTTACACGCTAGTGGGAGAAAGTTACTTTCCCTCACTTCTCGCTGTAAAGTGCTACTTAAAACCACAATTTCTGATTAAAAATGATTAAATAAATTTAATTTTTTGGAAATTTGTGTGGTAGTCCAAGAGGCTACTTCAAGTTTAGGTGCCTCATTGTTCATCATTCTGAAATTTTATAGAATGCAGAGAAAGGATAATAGATTATGAATATACTGGTATTCCGTTTGTAAAATGGCCGGAACTGCTCCCTAATTGACTTAAATGAGTTGAATTAAAATCCGATTGCCAAATGTGTCATAACTCGCTAAATAATGAACATTCATTTTTATTTGGTAACCCACAGCTCTTTAATTTGCTACGAGGAAGAATTGCAGACGATTTCACAGACATCTATTGAAAGTGAGCCAACTTGGAGATAGATATTACGTCACTGATGACGCAATATTCATTGTTCTTCTCTGAAGAATCACAGCCACGTTGCACATTATTGAAAGAAGTCTCAATTTGGAAAAAAAAATAAAAAAAATATGGCTTCTGGAGATATTTTAAGAGAGGGGAAAGGGGCTTCCTTTATTTTCTCTGAAATTGGGAGAAAATCCGAAAAACTTTCACTGGACATGCCAACACTAAACACGAGATAATTTATTCCTTCTACCGTTGCATTTACTCAAGAGATAGATGGCAGAACTCAGGGAATCACATCCGAATCTTCAGACTTGCTAGGCGTAGGCGACCACTTTGACTCTGAGCAATGAGTTCGGTCAGTCGGAAGAATCAGAAAGTGCCATTCCTAGAATCGTATTCTGTGCTTAGAACCTTCACCAGCTTTCCCACGAAAATCGAGGACCTCCAAAAGAGACCAGAGCAATTGAGCAGCACCCAACCACCCTGACCAATTTTCTCCAGTAGCGTGAGACAACCACTGAGAACTGTCATTTCTGTTAACGAGCTGCGATAGGGCCAGATCCAATCAAGTGGTTATGGGCCTTTTGTCTGGGGGGGGGGGGGATTGTAAGTTATGTGCACAGAGAAACAGTGTCGACGAAAGGCAACGTTTAAAGGGCCTCGGCGACGTTCTGGAGCCCTCGGTGTTAACGAGCTATAATTTAGTTGATGGGGCGAGAACCTCTTCAATCAACATATCACATCTCTCGGAGTTTGCGTTTGTTGTACCTTTTTAAGCGGCAGTGACTGCAATTGCGAAATTTTGGTCAGTGCCAGATTATCCTTCGGGTATTGTATTGCCCCTCCCCCCCAAAAAAAATATTTCTAAGTTTAGAATACTATTTATGGATTTTTTTTTTAATTAATTTTTTTATAAAGTTTGTAAAATATCATACTAAATATTCTTTTTTTCAGTAAATGAATTTTATGCTTCCTATTTCGCAAGTAATTGTACTTATTAGATTATTTAATTTAACACACACTAAAGAAAATTTCCAGTCTCATATCATGATCGAAATCGAACTGAAAATAACCATTGACTAAAAATTAATTTTATTTACCTAATATAAAAACGATGTAACTAACATAATTATTAGTAAATAATCTTGATTAAAAGCCACGAATAATAACATAAACTACATTTCCCTCCGATTATTTATTCCTATGTATATCGCAACAGGAGCGTACTGGGACATAAAACCGGAACAAATTTTCGATATAATCATTTTAATCAAATTTTATTAATAATTGATAATAATAAAATAATTGAAATATTTAATTAAATACTATATTTAATATTTGTTTAAATATATTTAATATTTGTTTAAATATACTTAATATTTGTTTAAATATATTTAATATTTATTTAAATATCATTAATATTTTTTAAAATATATTTAATATTTGTTTAAATATATTCAAAATTTGTTTAAATATATTTAATATTTGTTTAAATATATTTAATATTTGTTTAAATGTATTTAATATTTGTTTAAATATATTTAATATTTGTTTAAATATATTTAATATTTGTTTAAATATATTTAATATTATTTAAATATTTATATTTAATACTTATTTAAATATTTATATTTAATATTGATTTAAATATTTACATTTAATATTTATTTAAACATTTAAATATAATATTTATTTAAATAGTAATATTTAATATTTATTTAAATATTTATATTTAATATTTATTTAATTTCAACAGGTAAATAGTTTTATAAATTGTAATAAGTGAATTATTGATGCGTGTGTTGTGATATAAGTTAGTGAGAAAATAAATACGTAAATTAAGAGTATTTAACTTCTTTTTTATATTTATTAAATTAAGTAAAATATTGTGAATTTGCATTTTAATTAAAAAATCTCAGCTACAGTTAGGTTACAGCCACGATCGGGAAGCTTGGGTACCTGTAAATTTTTTTTTTTTTAAGCACCACAAATCTGATTATGACCTGAAAACATCCAGTTTGGCTGTTTGTACGAACCATACGAATTTAGAAAATGAAAATGACCGCTCAACAAAACAACGATTACTTTCTTTTTTTGTGTTTCCTCGTTTGTCAATTTCTTTCGGCTGCTAATAATGTCAAGAGTTAGACACCGTCCAAAGTTGTGGCCTTACCAGGAGTGAGGGCTACTGGGAGTGTTTGGGATTTGAATGCATTGAGCTTTTAAAAGAAAACGTTTAGAATTGTATAACTACAGGGTTGGTCATTAGGGTGGGCCGAAAAAACTTTTTTTTCGTAATCGGTTTTGGAATAGTGCGGAAAAGTTACCTAATGGGTCAATTAGAACACACACAAAATTTTGTCAATTTTGCTCAATATCCAGCCGCGCCCCTCTGGCATTGAAAATGTAAAAAGTGCCAAAAATGCACTTTCAAGCCATTTTTTGGAAATTATTTGAAATTATTTTTAAAAAACCGTCATTAATATAGCATGGAATAGTTAAATAATGCATCAGTTGGAACACACACAAATTTTCGTCCATTTTGCTACATTTAGCCGCGCCCCTCTTGCTTTGAACAAAAATGTGCCTAAATGTCGCAAAATCGTAACAGATTCGACGATAGGGGGGATAAAAAAATATTTTTTCGAAATCGGTCTTGGAAAAGCGTGAAAATGTTACCTAATGGGTCAGTTAAAACGTAAAAAAAATTTCGTCAATTTTCTTCAATTTCTAGCCGCGTCCCTCTGGCATTTAAAATGTCCAAAAACACACAAAAAATGCACTTTTAAGCCATTTTTTTGAAATTTTTGGAATTAAATTTTTAAAAAATGGCATTTGCATAGCATGGAATAGTTGTCTAATATGTTAGTTTGAACACACACAAAATTTGGTCCGTTTTGCTCAATATTTAGCCGCGCCCCTCTTGCTATAAACAAAAAAGTGTCTAAATGTCACAAAATCGTAAGATTGGACGTTAGGGTGGGCCAACTTTTTTTTTTTTTAAATTGGTCTTGAAAAGCATGGAAAAGTTGCATATGGGTCGATTAAAACACACACAAAATTTCGTCAATTTTGTTGAATATCTAGCCGCTTCCCTCTGGCATCAAAAATGGCCATAACATTAAAAAAATCATAGAGCGATTTTTTTTAATTTTTTAAAAACCAGCATTTGTATAGCACAAAATGGTTGCATAATGGGTCAGTTAAAACACACAAAAAGTTTCATACAATTTTGATCGGAATGTAATGGCGCCCCTAGATTCCAATTCTTCATCTTTTGTACACATTGTAAGCGGTGCTTGTGTTAAGGTGTATTTTGAACAGTCGATGAGATTAATGTAATCAACGGCATTAAATTTGAGTCCCGGAGGTTTGAAAAAGCGTATGTCTTCAGATTTCTTATTCCTGATGTACAGGATTCACCTCACTGCTAATTCTCGGATATGTTATTGAGAATCCGTTAGCATTGCCACTAGCATTTTTTCCGGATGGGAAAAATATGCATTGTTTGAAATTTTTTTTGTCTGTAATTTTCTTGACATTGTTAGGCAACTTCCTTGAAAGAGAAATCATCTTCCATAAATGTCTAGACTTACCATGAAATGTGGTTTTATTTCTATTTTGAGCCACATAGGTGCATAAATCAGAATCACAAACTTTACGATTATATACGAAACTCATCGGTTGAATTTTCGGTACCGATGTATATTATACATAGGTACGCTTTTTCATAACCTACCGAACTCAACTTTAATGCCGTTGATTACATTGATCTCATCGACTGGTCAAAGTACACCATAACAGAACCACCGCTTACAATGTATAGAGAAGATAAAGAATTGGAAGATATGTGGCAAGAACAGGTTCCTATAAACCATTTGAGAAGTTTCCATGTCACATGCAGAGATGTGTTTAAGCTCATATCTGAAGCTTTAACGAAAGTTTGTGGTGATGCTGCAAAAGACGGTTATATACGGACTAAGATTCAAGCAAGAAGAGAACTTCCAACATTTGATAATAAGGGACAGTACTATTCTGAAAATTACAATTTATAAGCATTTTATGTCTACTCTTTTTTACTTTATTATATTTGAATTTCTCGATTTTTAAATATAAATAAGTATTATACCAGTAAATATACTTCTAATTTTTAATATGCATATTACTTATTTTTGTGATTTGTGAAATGCCAGGAGTAGCTAGATACTGAGCAACATTGACGACACTTTTATGTGGTTTCTGAGTGACTAATTCAAAGTACGCTGCTTTTCAACCTTATTTTTAAACTTTCACTCAAAGGGGTGCCCCTAGATTCCGATCAAAATGAATGAAACTTTTTGTGTATTCTATCTGACCAATTATGTAACCATTCCGTGTTATGCAAATGCTGGATTTAAAAAAATTTAAGTAATCGCTCAAAGATTGGCTTATTTTTTTTGTATGTTATGGACATTTTTGATGCCAGAGGGACGCGGCCATATATTGAACAAAGTTGACGAAATTTTGTGTGTGTTTTAACCAATCCGTTAGGCAACTTTTCCACGCTATTTCAAAACCGATTAAAAAAAAAAATTGGTTTACCTTAACATCCAATCTTACGATGTAGTGACATTTAAACACTTTTTGTTTATAGCAAGAAGGCCGCTGCTAAATATTGAGCAAAACGGACAACATTTTTTGGGTGTTCTAACTGACACATTAGGTAACTATTCTATGCTATGTCAATAAAATTTTTAAAATATTATTTCCAAAAATTTCAAAGAAATGGCTTAAAAGTACATTTTTTGTGTGCCAGAGGGGCGAAGCTAGAAATTTAACAAAATTAACGAAATTGTTTTTGCGTTTTATCTGACTCATTAGGTAACTTTTTCACGCTATTCCAAGACCGATTTCGAAAAAACATTTTTTATTTCCCCTAGAGTCGAATCTGTTACGATTTTGCGACATTTAGGCACATTTTTGTTCAAGGCAAGAGGGGCGCAGCTAAATATTGAGCAAAATGGACGAAATTTCTTTTGTGTTCCAACTGACACCTTAGGCAACTAATCCATGCTATACCAATGACATTTAAAAAAATAATTTCCAAAAAATTTCATAAAAACTGGCTTAAAAATGCATTTTTTGTTTGTTTTTGGACATTTTAAATGCCAGAGGGGCGAGGCTAGAAATTGAAGAAAATTGACGAAATTTTTTGTGCGTTTTAACCGACCCATTAGGTAACTTTTTCACGCTATTCCAAGACCGATTTCGAAAAAACATTTTTTATTTCCCCTAGAGTCGAATCTGTTACGATTTTGCGACATTTAGGCACATTTTTGTTCAAGGCAAGAGGGGCGCAGCTAAATATTGAGCAAAATGGACGAAATTTCTTTTGTGTTCCAACTGACACCTTAGGCAACTAATCCATGCTATACCAATGACATTTTAAAAAATAATTTCCAAAAAATTTCATAAAAACTGGCTTAAAAATGCATTTTTTGTTTGTTTTTGGACATTTTAAATGCCAGAGGGGCGAGGCTAGAAATTGAAGAAAATTGACGAAATTTTTTGTGCGTTTTAACCGACCCATTAGGTAACTTTTTCACGCTATTCCAAGACCGATTTCGAAAAAACATTTTTTATTTCCCCTAGAGTCGAATCTGTTACGATTTTGCGACATTTAGGCACATTTTTGTTCAAGGCAAGAGGGGCGCAGCTAAATATTGAGCAAAATGGAAGAAATTTCTTTTGTGTTCCAACTGACACCTTAGGCAACTAATCCATGCTATACCAATGACATTTTAAAAAATAATTTCCAAAAAATTTCATAAAAACTGGCTTAAAAATGCATTTTTTGTTTGTTTTTGGACATTTTAAATGCCAGAGGGGCGAGGCTAGAAATTGAAGAAAATTGACGAAATTTTTTGTGCGTTTTAACCGACCCATTAGGTAACTTTTTCACGCTATTCCAAGACCGATTTCGAAAAAACATTTTTTATTTCCCCTAGAGTCGAATCTGTTACGATTTTGCGACATTTAGGCACATTTTTGTTCAAGGCAAGAGGGGCGCAGCTAAATATTGAGCAAAATGGACGAAATTTCTTTTGTGTTCCAACTGACACCTTAGGCAACTAATCCATGCTATACCAATGACATTTTTAAAAATAATTTCCAAAAAATTTCATAAAAACTGGCTTAAAAATGCATTTTTTGTTTGTTTTTGGACATTTTAAATGCCAGAGGGGCGAGGCTAGAAATTGAAGAAAATTGACGAAATTTTTTGTGCGTTTTAACCGACCCATTAGGTAACTTTTTCACGCTATTCCAAGACCGATTTTGAAAAAATATTTTTTTATCCCCCCCATCGTCGAATCTGTTACGATTTTGCGACATTTAGGCACATTTTTGTTCAAAGCAAGAGGGGCGTGGCGAAATATTGAGCAAAATGGACGAAATTTTGTGTGTGTTCCAACTGATATATTAGGCAACTATTCCATGCTATACCAAAGACGGTTAAAAAAAAAAAAAATCCAAAATTTTCCGAAAAATGGCTTAAAAGTGCATTTTTTTGTCACTTTTTACATTTTCAGTGCCAGAGGGGCGCGGCTATATATTGAGCAAAATTGACGAAATTTTGTGTGTGTGTTCTAATTGACCCATTAGGCAACTTTTCCACACTATTCCCAAAACGATTTCGGAAAAAAAAAAAAAATCTTTTTGCCAGTTTCGGCCTACCCTAGTGGTCATACATTCATGTTGGGACAAGCTTATACAAAGTCACTATTCGTCTATCTAACATTAACATTCCCAGACAAAACAATATATGCTGCAGACATGCGCGATGTGTTAAACGAAAGGTCTAATCGCTACGAAGGCTCATAATGTAATCCTAAAAAGTTTGTGGTGGTATCGTGTACAAATAGCAGATACAACTCCTAGATACATTCATCATTGGTGACTCAATGCCATACAGCAAGCAAACTCCTGCAAATCACTGCCATACAGCAAGCAACCTCTGGCGACTTACTGCAGCAGGCGCAAGCAACTCAATCGTTTTTCTCTTTGCGATTCACTGGGAAGTTCCTATGAGATGGTCTCGTGTACAAATAGCAGATATATCTCCTAGACACCAAAGATCTCTTTTGTCTAGTGGATAGAGTATCAGGATGGGAAACCAAAGGTCTCACGATTGATTCCCAGGGACCTCAAAAAACTACAACGCTTTAAGTTTATCATTTGTACGTGACCTGAAATGTGAATTTATAATAGTAAAAGAGAGAGCTTGCGTGTTTTGTTTGCGAATCGGTCCGGGTAGAGAACTTAACTTCTAAGATTTTGAGAAGTTCTAATATTTAAAAAGTAAGTAGTATTTAAACTCCAAGTTTACTTCTGACAGCCAGAAGGTTAAAACTTTAAATAGTTTTTTAAGTTAATTTTTAAAGTTTTAGTTCAGGACAAATAAGTTCTCTTCGCCATCCAGTTCCTAAAAGTCCCGCCAGAGGACAGCTCTAAAATCTTACCACTAAAAAGGATTTGTATTAACGGGGAATTCTTTTTTTTTTTTTTTTTTTTTTTTTTTTTTTGAAGGTTGGGAAGGGAGTATATAGCAGTGAAAAAACGTTACAAAACAATTAAAATATTGATCTTCAAAAGAAGAGGTATTTTAAGGGGGAAGTTTTGTTTTGTTTCGTGAAGGTAAGATGATATATTAGCGGGAAAAACACATTTTTTTTTCATACGTGTGGAACTTGTATTAACGGGATTTTTCTTCTTCTCCTTAGAGTAGAGAGGAGATAGGATTAAAGGGGAAAAGGCTCACAATTTTAACTATGGGTATGCTTAATAATGAACATTTTAGTGAGCGAAGCGAGCCTGTGAGGTTGCCTATGGTGCAAGATTGATATGGTAGTGGGTAAGGGTATATGGTGAAAGGTATGGTTAATGGCTAAAGCTATTGGCCAATGGTACAGATATAAGAGGGAGGAGAAGGGGGGGGGGGAGGGTCTATGATTGAAGTTATGTGTGGGGATAGAATTTATGCGGCAGTGGATGATCAGTTAGACTGGGATAGTTTATTATTGGGAGAGAAGAGGAGAGGAGGAGTAATGCCCCCTGTCCTTGCCAGAAGATAAATTATTACTGATGTTTGCTAGTTTCAAATCGCTACAGTTACCTAGTTAACTAAAAATATCTTATATATCTGAAAAGGAACCAAAGTTTGCTTGTTAGTTTTGGCGGAGAAAACGAATCATTCGAATCGAATTGAATGTGACGTCACTTGATCTGAAACAACTTGGCTGGAAACGCAGCAGCAGAAACCAGATTTGCAAGTTTCTCGCAAATCGCGCCAACCTGTACGGGATATGGCAACTGTCTACCAAACCAACGCCGACTATTTGGCAGAAACATCACGGTATCCATAGAAACGGAAGAATGTTTGGACGTCACAGCTATAGCCGATCGTTTTGATCGGATTGCAATCGGACGGGGTTTCGGCGCAATTTCTTTTCTTAATATTTAAATAACTAATTTTTTTAAGAACTTTTGTTTGAATATTTGGAATCAGGGAGAAATTCTTAGTAAATATGAACTAATTTCAATCGGTTTTAAAAAAATGCGGGAATTGTCAGTTCTTTGTGTGGTGTAAACTATTAATGTGAAAACAGCTGCGTAGTCGGTAGAAAAAAATAAAAAAATTACATCAATGTTTATCGGATGCAATAACGTGTTATTACCGAAAATACAGACAGCATAAAATCCCACTATTCTACTTATTATTACGGGATTCTTTTATTGTTTGCACTGTTAAACAATTCCGATAAATAATAAATATATGGTAGTTTGTAAAATACAGATTTATTGTTTCGAAGAATGAAATGATTCTATGTACGATAACGTATTTCTCGTGTATTATATTATTTGTAAGCAAACAAGTAAAACATACTTAAAGCAATAAATAAATATTATAAACACTTGATTCAGACATAAAAGCAATTATTACTCATTTGTAGAAAATGCTTATATGTGGGTAATATTGTTTTATTTTAGAATTTTCATGTTCAATGGTTTAATACGATAGAAATAAATAAATCTTACTGGTATGTTTAACGTGAGAGGAGGGGTGAGGGGAAGATTTGGATTATAGCATTAGTGGATAACAGCAACATTTAATATTGGATTGTTTTCCCTTTCATGTATAAAAGCATAAGCATTCACAATCTAATTTACCTTATTGGCTTTTAAAAGAGAAAGATAGGGAGAGAGAAGAAATTATTGATTATCAACAGTTGGTTTTTTCAAAATAATAGATTTATCATTATTAAAATATGATATGTATGAAAATATTCAAATATAAAATCCTTGACAGTGTTTTAGTGTAGAAAATTTAAAGATACACTCCCATAAATTTTAAAGCAAAGAAAGTAACCAAACGCTCGGGCATTACATGTATGAAATAAATACGTCATTCGGTTTTTTCATAACTTTGGTTGTTTTCAGATTATCTGGCGCTTCAGCAACACGAGGGCTATAATGCGCCGAAACATTCGTCATTTGACAAGACAACATACATTTACAAACACCCATACCTTTCACGGGACTCGAACCCGCAACCTCGCGGTTTAGAAGCTAGGACGCTAACCACTATACCGTTTTTTTCAAAACCTTAAACCTAATTTTTGAAAAAAAAAAAAAAAAAAAACCCTTAAAATGTTGGTGCACTTCTGAAATTTATCTATGAATACCAATATTTCAGTACATGAAGATGTTTGTTGCATGTTTTGTAGAAAACTACAACCAACATTAAACAAATAAAGTCACTTGCAACATTTTTTAAATTCTAATAATACTGTTAAAAAGTGGTAATTTCTTTGATGGAATATTCTAAAATATCGAAAGCAGACTATATTTAAGAAATTTAAATTATAGCCCTAACATCATCGCATATGAGGGATATATCGCGTTTGCTTTTTTTTTATATAAGCTGCTTTCACACTATGCAACAAATCATAAAATTATCTACTACGTATTTTAAGAAATTTTTAAAAACTTTAAAAGCTTTTATTTACAATGATGATCACTTATCAGATTGGTTGGTTGTATTCAGATTATCTGGCGCCGTCAGCAACACGAGGGCTATAATGCGCCGAAACATTTCGTCATTTAACAAACCAACATACATTTACAAACACCCATGCCTACACGGGACTCGAACCCGCAACCTCGCGGTCTAGAAGCCAGCACGCTAACCACTATACCGTTTGGTCGGCGATCACTTATCAGAAGCATTGCGGAACGGTATCATTAGCGACAAGAAATGTTTATAAATGAAATTAATTCCTAAAATTTTTTTTTGATTCAGACTTTGTATGGACGAAGAAAATTAACGATATATAAGAATGGAAACGTGTAACAAACCAATGTAATTAAAAATATATTCTAAGTTGCACTACTATGAGGTACAACTGGGGTACAACCAGATTTTTCTATAACCTTTTTTAAACGAAAAAAGCCTAACCTTTTTTAAAGGAAGAAACTATAACGTTTTTTAACTAAAGAAGGATTATAATCCATTTATATATTGATGGATATGTTTTTTGCTAAAACGTTCTAAAACGAATGTTACAGTAAAAAAATCCATGAATATATAAATGGTATTCATATATTCATTTATATATTAACGATATTTTTGTATCAGGTATTGATATTTTTCTCGGGTTATTTTTCAGCATAGATTCTATTTCATAAGAAAAAAGCTAATTTCTGTGATCTCAGTTGCAACATTCTCTATTCTTCAGCCATCTTGGCATCATATGGTTTATTTTAACTACTTCATCAGTCATATTTGTAAGTCTATTATTTATAGTTATGCTCATTCTATTACAGCAATATCGTTTAATGATAATAATAATAATAGTTATTATAAGTATAAAACTGATGATTGATGATTTTGATTGTTTCTGAAAAAAAAAAAAAAAAAAAAAAAACTTTGAAATTGTTAAATTTAAGTAGGTTTGTTGTTTACGGAAGACGTTTTAACTACAATAACAACCTGAATTTCCGATCAAGGTCTTAATTTGAAATTATATGTTTTTTAATTGAAAATATGTTTTTGCTCTGGATACGTTTATCAAATCCAGAACAATTGGCCAATTTATAAAAAAAGTATTTCATGGAATTTTAATTAATATCAAAGAAATAGACAACTAAAAATCTAATTATATTTTGTTTGAAGTAAATTAAAAACACTAAAAAGTATGTTTATAGTTTGTTTTGAACAACGGTTTCAATAGGTATTTGCTTGTCGATAAATGCAGTAATTACACAGAACTACAAATACGTTCGCTCTATGGCAAGTTATATATATATATATATATATATATATATATATATATATATATATATATATATTTATTTATATTTATAAAAAAAAAAAAAAAAAAAAAATTCATCTGAGATTACAAAAGTACCAAGGAATGAGTTAGATTGTATCTGCAGGGGCACCGTGTGTTTTCTAAAAAAATTAGATTGAAATTTTAGTGATAATTCCTAAAATTTCAGGAGAATTTTAGGGGTTATTCCAAAAACTTTAGGGATAATTTAAAAAGAAAAATAGGGATTTCTTTTAAAGCTGACATAGGTTCCTAATACAAACATTCTTTTCAAAGCATGTTTCAATAACGGCAAAAAAATACCAATTTAAAAAAAAATTGAATAATTAGGTGTAATTCCAGAAACTTAAGGGATAATTTAAAAAATAAATTCCGGATTTCATTTAAGGCTGACATAGGTTTTCAGAAAAGATTTTCTCCTCTAAATTACTATCTGGGTTTTTGCGCGGGATATGGGGAAAAACGGAAAATTTTCGAGGTATTCAATTTTTTTTTAAAGAATTCTTGAAAAATTTAAGTACAATTTTAGGAATTTTTAGGAGAAACAAAAATTTAAGGAATATTATAAATTTTAGTTAAGATGCAGGTTAGATGTAGGGGTCGCATTCGAATTAGTTCGAATGCGACCCCTGCATCTGTAAAAATGAATCTGAAAACATTTTTCAAATGTTTTGTCAAAGCTATAAAATGGAGAAGTAATCAATAAATAGGTTGTTGCAAATTCTATCCCTTTTTGAAAAATATTATCTCCATGAAACGGGACAAAACAAGTGCAGGATGAGATTAGTTTTTTAGTTTATAAAGTGATAATTTTTTCAAAGTACTGGGTACTTTTTTTTAATCTTTTGTTCGTTCTCGAACTTACTTTTTCCAGAACGATCGAAGACAATTATCTTACGAAAAGCATTAAGCCTCAAATCGAACGTTATCTAATTTTTTTTTTTTTTGGAAAGTTCTTTGATTTTTTCAGAAAGGAGTTTATGCACGGAGATACGTCTAGGCAATTGCTATTTTTGCGAAAAAACACAATGAGCATTGTGATTGGCCAAATGAATGTGAAAATTCGAATTAGGTTTTTAAAAATGTTTTGTAATTCGTGTGTCGAGTGTTGCCATGCGATGGATCGATCCATGGAATTTTATCGTGGATTTTTTTTTTTATTTCTTAGATTTTTTGGAAAAACATAAGAAAGGAGTTTATGCACGGAGATGTCTAGGCAATTGCTATTTTAGAGGGAAAACACAATGTGCATTGTGATTGACCAAACAAATGTGAAAATTCGAATTTGATTTTTAAAGATATTTTGTGATTCATGTGTCAAGTTTTGCCATGCGATGGATCGATCCATTAAATTTTATCGCGGAATTGAGTTAATAAGTTTTCCTATTATTTCATTCGTTTGTGACCCGTTATAATAACGATTACAAAAATGTCCCAGTGGTTAAGTAGAGAATTTTTTAAACCTAAGACTAATGAACTTTTCATAGTATGAATACATTTGCATTTGTACTAAAGATATTATTGAAATTAAATTAGGGGAGTGGAACATCGCACGACTTTCAATTACGCTATAATACTGACGTGGATTTGTGTCATCAACAGTATTAATATTTTCTTCCTTCATTTAGTAAAAATGGTCAGTTTGGCTATAATTTTTGCAATAATTCATGTACAGGTCTTTAAAAAAAAAAAAAAAAAAAATTTTTTTTAAATGAATACTATACTTTTATTATCCTATGTATACATATGGGTAATTGAAAGTAATAAACGAAACCCAATGACATGAATTAGATACTGAGTTACCAAGTGCATTTAATAAAGGCTTTTATAGAAAAATTATTTCACTCCAGTAAAATTTTAGAATTTTCATAAATTTATTTTTCATTAGAAATATATCAGCAATTTTAACAAGATTACAAATATATTAGCAATTAATTAATAAAATTAGAAGAATATTAAAACTTCACAGGAGTGAAATTTTTTTTCAGAAAAAGCCCTTTTTAAACTCATCTAGTAACTCATTTAGTTGAGTTGAATTGATAGTTTATTGCCTTTAATGCTTTTATTAAAATGGAAGATATTTGTGTGCATTCTATTATGTCACCTTCTATAACGACGTATTTCTTACGTCTGCGTATCCCTAAAAAAAAAAAAACCTTTCGCAATTCATAATGATATACCGGAAACTTCCAGTGAAATGTTGTAAGAAGTCTTCAAAGAAAGGTCGTTGTTCGGAAACTGTTTGTTTCACTTGATTTATACAACAAAGACGGCGGAAACGTGTAAAAAAATTACCCGTAAAAACAATGTTTTTATAGTAAATACTTTATACGTATTGCCAACTTTTATGTGCAATAGCTACTTATTTAAATGATTTTGAGCTCAGATCGACTTTTCATATTGTTTGAACACCAGGAAGACCCCCCCCCCCCCCGATTTCGTGTCTTGTGTTAACTCCCCCCCCCCCCTCCCAATAAAAAATTGATAGAAATCAATGCCATTGATAGCGTGTCTATCTACCAAGTTTCAGCTAAATTGGTTGACCGCAAGTGAATTAATTATTCCTCCAAAGCTGGAATAGAAGCATATGGGTAAAAACGGCTATTTATGTACAGTCTCTAAAATTTGATAGAATACATTGTCCTCGATAACGAATCTATTTGTCAAGTTTCAGTTGAATTGGTTGACTGCAAGTGGGTTAATTATTTCTAAGAAGCTGCAATAGAAACGTATGTAAAAGCGGTCATTTAGTAACAGTCTCTAAAACTTGATAAAAGGCATTATTATAGACAACAAATCAATTTTCCAAGTTTCAGCTTGATTGGATGACGAAAAGTGGATTTGCAGATTTGCCAACCACAAACAAATTGAATATGAAGAATTTAATAAAAAGGGGTTAGAAACATGGCCAGGGATTACCAATGGGTTGGGGAGGGGAGGGGCAGAAGATTTGTAAGGGGGTGCAATGCGGCAAAAGTTTTTGTTTAAACTTTATGAAAAAATGTAAATTGGACATCTTGGTGAAATGATATTAATAGCTATACATATGTATATATATTTTTAGATGATAATTTTATAAGTCTGCATCGCACTTCTTTATTTGTATAAATAGTGTCATTTTAATCTACTTTATTTTCACAAGTCAGTTAGGTATAAATAAGTGCAACAACTTGTCCAATCCTGGCCACACCTATTAGTTGTAAATGAAGCTCAAAACGTAATATACGTATGATAAACATTTAGAAAAAACATTAAAAATATACTCTTAATATATTTATATCATTTAAAATTACTCACTTGGATATATAACTTACGCCGTTTCTAAATAAATTGAGGAAACAAATTTCTGTTGAAAGATTGTCTTTTACGCTTGTCATGGTGTTTTTAGAAACGTTACAGTTTAGTAGTTGTTATTTTTTTTTTTATTTTTTTTTTTATAAATTCACTTCCGAAAAACATTGTACTACTTTTAACTCTTGTCAATAGTGTGTTATATTTCTAGATATAAGGTATATTTCTCTTTGGATTTAAAAAAAAAGAAGGGGGGGGGAGGATGGATTTAGTTGATATGTGAGAGATATAGTTAGACTGTACCTTCCCTATAGATCGAATACTTCATAATTTATCCCCAATATCTGACTATGTATTGCTTTAAAATATATATTAATTTCATTACCAGGTATATCAACAGTAACAAAAGATCAAAAATAAGTTACACAATTTCCAAGGAATATAACTGAATGTTTTTGTTTTTTTTATTACGTGTTAAAAATGTTTTTATAAAATAGCTTATAAACACTTGAAAAATTAATAACGATAAAAATAGTTCTTTTCCCTTCAAATCTTTCATGATTATTTTATTTCTATTATTATAACTAGTGTAACTAGGGGTTTGGAACATCGCACAACTTTCAATTACCCTATAATATTGGTCAATGCATTAACATTTGAAGTGGTGTTACCGTTTTCATATTTTCACTCATTTAAATAAAAATGGCCAATTTTGAGGATGGGCTCAAGGGCAGAGAGAGGTGGGGATATTTAGAACACCTAAAGAGGCATTTCCACATCAATTTGGATCAAAATTCATAGAGCCGATTTTTAGCAATTACTGAAAAACATGATTTTTTCAATGGCAGCTACCTTATGTGCATGCGCAATTTTGATGAAAACCTTAATGGTAGCCATGGCCATCACCAGCCCGTACACCAAATTTGAATATCGTAGGTCAATTTGTTCTAGTTATTTTGACCACAGACACACAGACAGACATTTTTTCTAAATCACTTTTTGGAAATCAGGATGCTCCAAAACGTAGACAAATGCATAAAAAAATTAATTTTCTTTTTTACCGAATGCTATACTTTTATTATCCCATGCATACAAATGGGTAATTCAAAGTAAAAATTAATATGTCTAGAAACAATACTTTATCAGACACTGTGGTCAAATTGATTGAATGGGGCAAAGGCAGACTGAAGGTGCGTTTAAACAAGAAAATCTTCATGTACTTGTATCTTGAATGGGAGAAAACAACTCCTTACAAGGAGAAGGACATTCGATGTGAGACCGTCTATTACATTCTCTGTCGATTCTATTTTTGAATAGAGGAATTTTCAGAGCGCCGACTTAGAGAATCGAACATGATGCCTCTCTCTCTGCCCCAACTTATATCAAACATACCAGTAACAAGTAATGGTCAGTAGAAGGGAATAACCCAGTTCCAACCATTAAATATTATATGAATTAAAATATGTTTTCATTAAGTAAAACAACTTTAAATAAAAATGTAACTTGCTTCGCCAGGAACAAGTTGTGGTAAGATACTATTAATTTACCAAACAAAATATTTATATTAAGGTATTATATTTCATACATTTTCCCAAACTAAAAGCAATATAGACTGAGAGGCGGCTGCAATTTTTGGACCCCAAAGTACATCATTCTGAATTTTTTATAGAAATTGGAGAAAAGTGAGTAGATTACGAATCCACTGGTCTGCCGTGCCGTGGCAAAAATGGCCGAAACTGATCAAAAATCGACTTGGAATGAGTTGAACTAAAACCCAATTGCCAAATGCGCCACAACTTGCCAAATAATGAGCATTTTTTTATTTAGTAACCCTCACTCTTTAATTTTCAATTAAGAAGGTTGCAGACGATTCGGATGTGTGGCGTCACTGATGACGTAACTGATGTTGCCAATTTGGCTTACATTTAAAAGATACAAGTTTTCCGAGCGAGATTAGAAATCGTTTGCGCTTTTTTTCATTGAAAATGAAAATGCAGAGGGTTGCCAGACGAAAAACTTTGTTCTCTTTTTGGCAAGTTATGACATATTTGGCAATCGGATTTTAATTCAACTCATCCCAAGTCGATTTTTGACCAGTTTCGGCCATTTTTGCGACGGCAGACCAGTGGATTCTAAATCTACTCCCTTTTCTCCAATTTCTATCAAAAATACAGAATGATGTTCGAATGGGTCCAAAAATTGCAGTTGCCTCTCTGACTAATAAGCACCCTTGTTGATAGAAAGACAATCGACAAGATGCCATTGTTTTCAATAGAAACCCTATTATTCTACATCGCACCATTATGCTATGTTATTCTTCGGCACATATAAGTATTGTTACCTACGCAGCTGGAAATAACCATTGAAACATTCCCCATAGATATCCCTTATCAGCACAGATGCAGAAGAGGTATAATTGAATGTTATGGGGGCAATCATACCTGGACCCTGGTCAGTACTCACCCCCCACTCCCTCTCCCCATAGACACACATAGAAACACTTTTGTTTATGGGGGTCAAAGACGCCTTTTTTTCAAGGTCACATAATCATTTGTTTATGATTTAGATACTACTTTCTCTTAAAGCAGAATTCTTCGTATCACCTGTCTTAAAGTGTTTCTTGAATAAATTGCAAACATATCTGCCTGGTTTAAACTTGAACCCAAACCTTAAATGTGTAGAAATTTTTATTAAGTACCTCTGCAGAATTGTTTTACTTGTGCTTATATTCGTGCTTGACAATATTGTAATTGAAAAGCAATCCGGTTATTAAAATTTATTAATCGTTTTGAGAGATTTTGGATAATTTTTTTAACTAATTTTACTTTTGTTTAATTGCTGAAATTTCAGAAGTATAACGAGAAAAACACCAATTCAAAAATCTTCTTTCATTGTACTTGGACATTATAAACAGCAGATATTTATTATGGTTTAAAATGAATGAGAGACTTGAGATAAATGTATAATATTTTCGTCAGTTAATATAGTTTCTAAAATATACTAATGTAGTGAGAAGCTTATACAAACCATATATGTTCTAAAAATGAATCATATCTGAAAGTTGGCCAATATATGGTCAGATATGATTTTTTATATATGACCGTATAGGATCTTTTCCGTATGGTTGTATTTCTGTCAGTTTATGACCTAAGGTCAACATCCCATACAAAATACGTGCTAAATGTCCAATGAAAGGTTGTTTCAATTTTTTTATAACAAAAACTTAATATTAAAACTTAAATAGAAATGCGACCTGAAGTCCATTTGCAATAGGTTAAACCCTAGTGCGAAAGTTCTATAAGTAGAATTATCTATAAGTAGAATATCGATAATTAGAACAAGAAATGCTTCCAAATTTGGATATTCGACGACAAGCTTTCCCGCCAACTGTATCGCCAAATTCTCTAACTTTGATCTATTCTTGTTTCTAAAAATTTCCATATCAGTAATTTTTTTTTTTTTTTCATATACTGTAAACTTTAAAAGATGAAGATTTCATTTATCAAATGTTGCTCAATGCACTTGATATCTGGGTCTTATGTTTGGCAATAAAACGTGTATAGATGGATCAATTAGTGACAGTTTCTGCCCCAATAAAACCTTCTTAATTCGTGTCGCCCAATGCACTTGGTATCTGGAACTTATGCTGACCATTAAGACGTGAGTAGAACCGATCTATAAGTGACAGTTACTTTCCCAATAAAATTTGCTTAATTCATGTTGCCCAATGCATTTATATATCTGGGCCTTATGCTCGCAATTAAAAGTGTGTAGAGGTACTATATTAGCGACAGTAACTGCCGCAATAAAACTTGCTTAATTTCTAAATTTTACTTGTAATATATTATCTTGGATCAGCATGATTTCTTGGAGTATTCTTTGAAATCACCCTTTCGGCAACAATTGAATTAAAAGTTGCTGATACAACTAGTTTAAATTAAACTCCCTATTCACCGTATCGCATTATCGATTTTATCGATCACAATAACACCTGTTTAATTGTATCTTTAAAGATAAAACCAGTCTTTAATGCTTTCAACTTCGGTCCAGTAGTTTAGATACCACAACATGTTGACCTTAATCAACACGTTGCAGTATCTAAACTACTGGACCCTGGTCTATCACTGATTCTCGACTGTCGTCCATTGTCCATTCCAAAACCCTGTGTTTGAGATTAGACCAGATTACAAGCATGTTCAAATCAACGCACGTGTCTCTTGAGACGGACAGACAGCAGTACGGCTTGTCTTTCCTTCTGTATCTAGAGTGTAAACAGAAGAGGGTAGTAATTTGGATAAGTAGACCATTTCAAGGTCATTATGCGAGCTACTGATATGGTTTCTAGAGATGTCCGGAGATCGATTATCAGAAATCTTGAGTTTTTTGTTTTGTTATTTATCATGTGGTGGAACAACCATGCAGACGATCAGGGCCGAAAAAAGTCTCCAAACGTTTGTATGTTATATAAGAATAAAACATCGCCAATAATACATTTCCAAATAATAAATCTTACATGAATTTACATGCCAGAAAAGCATTGCATTTTATTACTGCGTTTATGATTTTGCAATAAAATATATGTATTTGACGAAAAAACAAAAGTTTAAAGAATAGGATGACTTAAAAATATAAAGAGATAAAAAGATTTAGATAGATAAAAAATGATTACGTAAAAACTATTATACTGATTGACGTATCTTGTTTGGTAGGGTAATTACTTGAGTTTTACTCGAACGTCAATTACTTTAGTCAAATTCGATGTGCGCCCTGTTTGAAGCTAGAAGTATGATAAGAGAAAATCCTAGTAAGGTGGGTTGTTTGTTTTCAGATTATCTGGCACTGTCAGCAACGCGAGGGCTATAATGCGCCGAAACATTCATCATTTGACAAGTCAACATACATTTAAAAACACCGATGCCTTACACGGGACTCGAACCCGCAACCTAGCGGTCTAGAAGCTAGTATGCTAACCACTGTACCATTTGGTTGGCTAAATCTTAGCAAGGATTATTCCCTATGCTCGGAATGTTACAATCTTCTAGCACAGTGCATTTAGATACTACTTTGTATAAAATTTGGACTTTTGGTGAGTAGGTACAAAAATTATCACTTAATGAAATGACATAAATTTAAAACTCGAAAATAGCGTCTAATATATTTTATTTTATATTTGAAATCCTTACGTCAATGCATACGCGGCGGCTCCACATGGTATTGTCTATTGCTATTTTAATTTTCATTTATAATTAGATAGACATTAAATGAAAAAAATTATGTCATTTCATTAGGTGACCTTTTTCGTACCTAATCACCAAATTTAAAATTTTTTAAAAAGTAGTTTCTAAATGCACTGGGCTAGAAGATTGTAACATAGCGAATATAGGAAATGGTCCTTACTAGGACTTTCTTTAAGTCAGATAATTCAGTTCTCGCTATTTGTTCTTCAAAGTTTTCAATGTAACTCTTTACAGTGACAGGGCTATACCAGAGTTCGCCACTAAATTTTAGAGGCTGGCCGTATGACTTATTTTGGAGTTTTTCGAGGGCCGGATACACCAAAATATGTATCTTTAATTTTTATCGATTTAACAACATTCGGCATTTCTGAAAACTGGAAAATAATATTAATTTTCTTATCTTAATAAAATTACAATTGATATTTGATCCTTTTTTTTTTTAAGTATTAAAAAAATTATAGTTTTCATTATTATTAAATCAAAGTTTGAAAAAGAAGTGAATCTTTTGAATTCAACTTGACAATGCGACTTGATCTAACTTTTAATAAAAGTATTTTAATTGTACAATACTTCCAGATTACTCGATTTTAGTCGATATCAATTGTGAGACGATGGCGGTCAATTTTTGGTGTGACAAAAACTTATGCTTGATATGGAAATTTCAAAGGACAGAATAATAGTAGTCGTGTCAAGTGTTACAGAGCAAATGTTGAAGAGTAGAGTAACTAGATTGCCGATTTTATAAAACTCGAGTTACAAAAAAGGGTGCAATTTTATCTTTAGAAAATAAATTTAATTTACACATGACTACGAAGTAGTTAGCTTCCATGTTTGCAGGAAAACGAAAAATTCACTGTGATTGGTTAATGAAATATGAAAATTCGAATTTGTTTTTAAAGATGCTTTTTCATTGGTTAAAACCATATCACGAGTGTTGCCATGCGAGGAAATTCCACTCAAAATATCATCTTGTATAACGTCCATTGATGCTCATAAAACTGTCATTAACAAAAACCTATATCAATTTTTACAACACAGTCTTGCTCACAGAAGTAGTGTCAACGTTTTTGCCCAATTTGAGTTATTGTAACCAGATGGTTCTCTGCAATTTGTTCAGCATCATGAGGAATTTTAATGCACCTGCGAGTGATATATTTAAAAAAGTAATAATCAATTAGTTAGCATTGTTAAACTATAAACCGACATTTTTCAATTTGAGTTCAAAGGACAATTCCCGCATTTTTTAAAATACGAGTGAAATTATTTTATATTTATAAAGAATTTCTTTCCCATTCCAAATATTCAAACAAGAGTTCTTTAAAAAAAATTAGTTATTTAAATATTAAGAAAAGAAATTGCGCCGAAACCCCGTCCGATTGCAATCCGATCAAAACGATCAGCTATAGCTGTGACGTCAAAACATCCTTCCGTTTCTGTGGTTACCGTGAGGTTTTTGCCAAATAGTTGCCGTTGGTTTGGTTGACAGTTGCCATATCCCGTACAGGTTGGAGCGATTCGAGAGAAACTTGCAAAACTGGTTTCCGCTGCTGCTTTTCAAGCCAAGTTGTTTGAAATGTAGTGACGTCACTTTCAAAACGAGGCGAATGAATCGTTTTCTCGCCAAAGTCTAACGAATTTTGATTGCAAATTTAAAAAAAAAAAAAAAAAAAAAAAAAAAAAAAAAACGCCTTTAACAGAAAATTTTTGTGTTTATACCTTTTCGAAACATTTAGAACTAAAAAAAAATTCGAGAGTTGTCCAATTGTAGTTAAACTTATGTGTTTAGCAATAAATATCCATTCGCGTACCTCAAATCGACTAGTAAAAAATTAAACATTCACTTTGTTCATATTAGTGCATTCTAAAAAGTCCGTTAAGGTATTTTGCGGCTTTCCAGATAAAATTTGTTTCCTGACGAAATTTGTTTGTTTTTATTAAATATAAACATTGTACATCTTCAGTGATGCGAGATAATTGCGAGGTGACCTTCGAAAATGTTATTAGCCCTGCTGTGGCACAATACCAACAGCAGTAGCGACCGACTGCCAATGTCCCAAACATCATTAAAAAAAATCTACCGTTGTCACCTGTTATAATAGCCACCTGTATGTGTCCTCCGTTCTCTTTTAGACAGTTCTTCTTCATTAGCATCTGGCAGCACTTCAAATCGACACGACCTTGAATGAATTCATAAAATACAAAAAAAAATTTACGAATTGGGGGTTACTTATGAAAGTATGGTAAAAGAGAAGTCAAAATACATTTCATTTCTCCATCTAGTAAAATAATAGGAAGTTATATATATAAAAAAAAAAACCTCTATAGCATTAGATCTTAGTTATTTATAGGAAATATAGCATTTTTGTAATTATATTGTTTCATATAGTATTGTGAGTTTAGACGAATTTTTTATAAAATAAATTGATATAAATTAACTTTGACGTTTATAAATGTATTATTGAAAATAATTGCTATTAAATTTTTAACGATTACTGAAAATTATTAGTGCTAACTTATTTGTATAAAAATATTTTAGCGTTATTGTTTTCCATTTAATTTTAATAATTTTAACGGGAACATACTACAATGTTCTGAAGATAACTGGCTATTTTTTAAAAATTTACCTTTCAATACCAGTAAAGGTTTAAAGTGATTAAATTCTACCATGCTGTTGTCCAACATTTACATTTTATATTTTATACTTCAGATTGATATATTTATGTCTTAAGATCAATATAGTATTCTATTTAAGTGTCGGCATTTTGATTTCTATAAAATATTTCCAAACAAATGCATAGAATAAAGAGAATGTATAGCGAAATAGACGTGGATGACTGCGATGTTCACTTACTATTATTATATTCTTTAGAATATTTTTGTTAGACGTAGGAAAGTCAAATAGTTTAACGAATAATTTTTTCGAACAAATGATTTAAAATTGGATAGCGCTACTATCACCAAACTATCATCCAAGTTAGTTTTTTAAAAGATTATTATTAAAATATTTCCATACCAGATCATTTCAATCTACACGAAACACTTTCAAATTAAACGTTTTGAATAAATATATAATTGGTGAAGTAAATTTGAATGCATTCATGGCTAGACAACAAGCACCGTGGATAGATAACACGGACGAAAAAATAATTAACTAGGGATGTGGAAGATCGCACAACTTTCAATCTCTATATATATAAGGCAAAGCCCTCACTCACTCACTCACTCACTCACTCACTCACTCACTGACTCACTCATCACTAATTCTCCCACTTCCCACATAGTCACAACTCTGAAAATCGGCACAAATATCAACAATGGTAAAAATAGAAAAAGTAAACTATTCCGATCTCGATTAACACACTTTAAGGGGTCGAAAAGGGGTCAAACGTTCCAAACGGGGGACATTCGAAAATCCTACTTCCCACATAGTCACAACTCTGAAAATCGGCACAAATATCAACAATGGTAAAAATAGAAAAAGTAAACTATTCCGATCTCGATTAACACACTTTAAGGGGTCGAAAAGGGGTCAAACGTTCCAAACGGGGGACATTCGAAAATCCTACTTCCCACATAGTCACAACTCTGAAAATCGGCACAAATATCAACAATGGTAAAAATAGAAAAAGTAAACTATTCCGATCTCGATTAACACACTTTAAGGGGTCGAAAAGGGGTCAAACGTTCCAAACGGGGGACATTCGAAAATCCTACTTCCCACATAGTCACAACTCTGAAAATCGGCACAAATATCAACAATGGTAAAAGTAGAAAAAGTAAACTATTCCGATCTCGATTAACACACTTTAAGGGGTCGAAAAGGGGTCAAACGTTCCAAACGGGGGACATTCGAAAATCCTACTTCCCACATAGTCACAACTCTGAAAATCGGCACAAATATCAACAATGGTAAAAATAGAAAAAGTAAACTATTCCGATCTCGATTAACACACTTTAAGGGGTCGAAAAGGGGTCAAACGTTCCAAACGGGGGACATTCGAAAATCCTACTTCCCACATAGTCACAACGCTGAAAATCGGCACAAATATCAACAATGGTAAAAATAGAAAAAGTAAACTATTCCGATCTCGATTAACACACTTTAAGGGGTCGAAAAGGGGTCAAACGTTCCAAACGGGGGACATTCGAAAATCCTACTTCCCACATAGTCACAACGCTGAAAATCGGCACAAATATCAACAATGGTAAAAATAGAAAAAGTAAACTATTCCGATCTCGATTAAGACACTTTAAGGGGTCGAAAAGGGGTCAAACGTTCCAAACGGGGGACATTCGAAAATCCTACTTCCCACATAGTCACAACTCTGAAAATCGGCACAAATATCAACAATGGTAAAAATAGAAAAAGTAAACTATTCCGATCTCGATTAACACACTTTAAGGGGTCGAAAAGGGGTTAAACGTTCCAAACGGGGGACATTCGAAAATCCTACTTCCCACATAGTCACAACTCTGAAAATCGGCACAAATATCAACAATGGTAAAAATAGAAAAAGTAAACTATTCCGATCTCGATTAACCCACTTTAAGGGGTCGAAAAGGGGTTAAACGTTCCAAACGGGGGACATTCGAAAATCCTACTTCCCACATAGTCACAACTCTGAAAATCGGCACAAATATCAACAATGGTAAAAATAGAAAAAGTAAACTATTCCGATCTCGATTAACACACTTTAAGTGGTCGAAAAGGGGTTAAATGTTCCAAACGAGGGATATCCGAATGTTCCTCTTCCAATGTAGTCATTTTTCTGATATTTTTTTGCAAATGTTAAAAAAATAAGTCATTCCAATATCGATTAACGAATTTTTAAGGGATGAAAAGACGACGCAACATTGAAACTATACGAGGATTAACTTAATGTCTAATTAACTTAATTCCAATACAGCTACTACTTTGAAATTTAGAACTAAGAGCAAACATAAACACAATAAACTATTCCAGTTTACTATTCACAATTATAAAGTTCGTTTAAAATGTCAACAAAGGAAAGTTCCTATTTTGATAAATCAATTTGTCGGGATCGAAAAGGGAGCAAACGTCTGAAGTGTAGAATACATGAATGTCTTTTGATCGCTAAAATGCTAATGGTAAAATTTCGTAGCGCAGCACGGGTATTCAGCTAGTTACACTATATAACATTGGTTACTGCAGTAAAATTGGACATTGTGTTACTTATAATTTTCTTATTTTTTTTTCATTTCAATAAAAATGGCCAGTTTGGCGTTATTTTTTGCTATAACTTTTACTCGAGGGGGAAGAAAAAAAAAAAAAAAGAAAAAAAAAAACCTTTATTGAAATGGTGATTTTGGCTATATACTTAACGATAATCCTTATATTATCTTTCATCATAAGTGAAACTGAGCAGAGAAGAAAAAACGATCGTTAATGAGGTATGCTCAAAGAAAGAGAGCTCTGTGTTGAAGACATTCGTTTTTCAACTTTTTACGCCATTAAAGCATTTTTACGGGAATTTAGGAGGTGGGGAAGTTTAGAACACTTTAAAAGGTATTTCCACAGCGATTTTGGAGCCGTTTTTTAGTAATTACTGAAAAACATGATTTTTTTCAATGGCAGCTACCTTACGCGCATGTGTAACTTTGTTGAAAACCTTAATGGTAGGTCCCATGGCTACCACCAACGCGTACACCAACACAGACACACACAAAGGCAGCCATTTTTTCTACATCACTTTTTTTAAATCAGGATGTTTCAAAATGTGAAGAAGAAAGGCAAAAAAAAAAAAAAAAAAAAAAAAAAAAAAAAAAAAAAATTACTGAATGCTATAATTTTATTGCCCTATGTTAAACATAGGGGTAATTGAAAGTAAAAAGAGGTCCAAATACAAAATAAGAAAGAAATATTGATGGTTTCCAAAAATGTTAATCTCTATAAATAAAAGTATAACTTCCCTTGTAAGCCACGAGCCAAAATGGGACAAAATAAATTAGAGCAATATTTTTGCTGGGCAAATACAGGTGTTGTATCCATAATTCGAGAAAATCCGTAGGCGTTGTGAAAATAAGAGAAGATGGAAATTGATAATATTCCTGATAAGAGGTCGGTTTGTGTTTAACAAACGATGCCGACACAAAAGGTTCCAATGAACTGAATTTTTATTCTGACTATAAAAGGATTAATCCAAAATAATAAAGTTTATTGCAAAGGCTAATCTTCAGGAAAAAATTCCGTTTGCTTTGAACCTTAAAATTGTCATAGTACATGCACATTCAAAGAAACGATAACGTAAAAACAGAAATATCAACCCTGCGAATTTAAACTACATTTATTGAATTTCATTTGATTTGGGTCGTTTTGTACGCGGTTCAATTTCGTTAAAAACAGATTGCTGATAAAATACAAAATATTCACTCTAGTAAGTTTATAAATGTCTATTTTTGTTTAGTGGTCTTAAGTTTTTTGGAGAAGGAAATTTTTTACCAACTCTATCAAACCTGTTCTTTGAAGGAATTCAAATTGATAAACTATATACTTTTCACTTTAATAACTTTTAAAATATAAATTTTTCTTTAGCTATTATTTTATAAATAAACCATCAAATGGCCTCTATAGTAGTAGGAACGAACTTTTCCCTTGTTGTTTCTTATAATTTCAAAATGTATTTTAATTTTCAAAATAATTAAGTTTGGGAAAATTAATGAAAAATTTCAAATTTGAATGACGTCATTTAGAATCACATGTTACAGAAAAAGAAAAAAAAAAAGGTTACGGACATATAATTAAACCTATCTTCATTATCATGGAAGGGACACGTACATTGCACACTTTTCAAGTCACAACCCGTTAATTACCACAATCCTTTAATCCACTTAATTGAATAATTGTAAAACATCCGTGTATTTTCACTCGGAATTCGAACCTGTGACCAATGCACTGTAATGCACTGATTTCCATTGGGGCGTCCTTTGATATGTAGGTGGAAGTGAATTCATTAAGAACACTTTTCAAATTAACTAAAAAAAAAAAAACCACTTTAAACATTGTTAAACAAATGATACGCTTTTCTAATGTCAACTAACGTCAATTTTATCCATTTCTTTCTTTTTTTTCTCTCTTTTTTTAGAGTTTTTGACAAGAATACGTCACTATAACGACTTTGGGACTATTCCATTATAGGTATTGCAAAGTGTTACAAAACCAATTATCGTCAAGAGTTTGGATTTTAAAATTCTTTTTGCGTTTCAAGAAAAATTCATCCTTCAGTATTCTGCCTTTGCCGTCGAAAATTACGATCGAAACTGTCTTAATGCGCAGATAGAAGTTTTGTTTTTGTGACAGTGTATGACACAATTCAACTTGATTATCCGCAACAAGGCCAAGCTGGACCTTCTCATTGACATTTAAAATAATGGAGTTAATATAATTTATCTTCCGGTTCAACAGGTTAATTTTTCGCTGCTCAAAAAAGACTTTTAACCCAACTTTCAAAATAGATGACGCATATTTCAGCATCCTCAGTTTTTTCTATATGAGCCGCATACACAAGTTTTAACACACAGCTTTCAGTGTCTGCGGTTGTGGTTTGTTAGCGACCGCTACTACGACGACAACTTGGTTAAACTTCTCATTGTCGAAGTTCAAGGCAACCGCACGCCCGTCTTTCATAGAGACAACGGAACATAACAAGCAACAAAGGACAAAGTCACGAGCAGAAAACCGCAAATATGATTGTTCCTGATAATTGGCTCCTGGCCTTTTAAACTCATTATGATAGCTAGGGTTTTTTGGAATAAAAGAGTTGAATTAAATATTTTCTTTGAATCTTGTTGTTTATTTGATTTGAGGGTATTAAAGACAAAGAATGTTTATGTTCGGAAGTTTTGTTGTTGGGTTAGGGTCTCCTTTTTTATCACAAACCGTCGTATTGAAGTATGGTGTGAGTGTTTTGTAAATTAATTTCTTTATGCAGTTATGGTCTTCATTTTAGTCTCTGCTCAAAACATACTGGAGGATTATTTGGGGTGCATAATAATCAAACTGACAATGCTTGCAATTAATTTGTTGCTAATCTCAATCGGGACTTTATCATTGATAAGCTCGTATAAAGGCTTTATAACATGTTGCCAGTCGGAGTCGCCGCACCAGCTGAGATCGTCAGTCAGTAAATGCCAGTGATTAGAATAGTATAAACTCTTCATCCCAGTCATTGGAGAAGCCAGTTGATCACGTGCTTGCCTGTTGCTGTCAGCTCCAGTATATAAAAAAAATTACATTTTCTGGCATGTCAACTCCCATCACTCAAGCTCTCACGTGATCACCAACTGACCGCGATATGCTCGATCCATAACTAGATTGTGCAATCTTTCGGATTTTTTGTTGTTGTTGCGTACTGTACAAATCGACCTTAATGTAAGATGAAAAATTAACGCCTTTCTAATGTTCCTTTTGGCTTAGGATGGAATAATTTATTTTAATTCGTTAGATAAATATTGACGACTTCAAAATGTTCGCATTTAACAGGAAGTCCTAGTCCGGACCAATCCCATTTTGCTCACTTTGTTACAATCTTCTAGCTCAGTGCATTTAGCAACTACTTTCTATAAAACCTGGAAATTTGGTGAGTAGGTACGACAAAAAATCACTGAATGAAATAACAAAAATTGCTTTCTTTTGTAGTCTACCTATTATAAGTGAAAATTAAAATAGAAAAAGATAAAACCAGGTAGATCTACTGCGTATGCATTGATGTAAGGATTTCAAATATAAAATAAAATATATTAGACGCTATTTTCGAGTTATTAATATATGTCGTTTCATTACGTGAACATTTTCGTACCTAATACTCACCAAATTTCAAGGATTTGTACAAAGTAGTTTCTAAATGCACTGCCCTAGAAGTTTGTAACATATCGAGTATAGGTAATGATCCTTACTAGTACTTCCTTTTAATATTTTTCTTATTAATCTCCTACATAAGGAAAACTTTAACATAAAGGGCTTATACACGAGGCGAGTAAAACGGTGAGTAGGACCTTGATAGTAAAATTCGTCATGGATTTTTATAGCGAATTTTACTGTCAAGGTCCTACTCACCGTTTTACTCACCTCGTACATAAGCTCCTATATTTCGAGGAGATTACTTTTGCTGGAAATCTGAGCCTCTAAAATATGTATCAGCAATTCCATTTGGACGGCTTTATTAAAAGATAAGCAATGATCGTCTGTTTTTGGTAAAATATGTAATTATATTGTTGAGTGGATGGGTTCGAAAGATTTGAAGCCAAAGCACATCAAAACTTGCAGAAATTTATTCTTATATAACTCTTCGCAGATTCTTTTTAAACTCCAGAACTTCTCGTTCTAGTAGACTCAATACAGCTCTTTACACAACAATAGAGCACAAACAGCAGTTAAAAAATTGATACACAACTGCTAAAATCGCCTCAAAAGACAATGCAATACCGTTCGCTTTTGGAACTACTCTGAATGCTCACTGAGAGACAACTAACTCAGTAACTCAACTCAACTAACTCCATCACCCGCTCTCTTAGGCATATATAGGAAAGTTAATTCTTTCGCGAATCTTCCAGAGATAGAAATTTGGAGAACTTTCCAGATCGTAGTAGAAAAGCTCAGCCAAGTTTGGTGACATTTGGCGATTTCTCGCCAAATTTGGCGACTAAAATTAGTCACCAAAACCGTCGCCAACTTGGCACTATCACGCCAACTTGGCGAGATTGCCATTAACCATAATGTTAAATAGCCTGCTCCTTGTAAAACTCGTTTCCCAGTATGATCTCTGTAAAACTCGTTTTCAAGCATTAAGAGACGCATTGCAGGAAAGAGAAGTAAAGTACTCTTGCACTACCTTATGCGAAGTGTATATAAATTTTCCTTTTTACATAATTAATACTACGAAATATTTACAAATATTCAGAAATTCGTAACAATATTTTTTGGGGTATACTTTCTATGTCGCGAGTAGCTTATTTCTTAAATAACTCGTGAAATAATTAATATATTGAATTGAAATCACTACAGATAATGAGATATTAATGAGCTGAATCCTACAATGCCAGAAATTCAGTTTAGAATATTCTGTCTTACCTACTGCTTGCCTAATTCCGCCCAATTCCACACTCTAGTTCCGTTGACGAAAAAGTTCATGTTTGAGAAAATTCAACACTTCTTAATTCTTAATGAGGTGAAACATATTGATGGGGCACTACTTCTTAAGAAAAGCAAACAGTGTTGAAAACTGTGATGATCAATTAAATGTCAAACGGCAATTAACTCAACTCACCGAAACATTTTTTTTTTAGCTTACACACAGTTTATGTCGTACAGAAACAGATTGAAAATGCTTCAAATAAAAAAAATAATAGTTAGGATCATTAAGCTCGTAAACGTTAAACCGCCAAAGAATAGACAAGCATAATATTAACTATTGGTTCATTCCTTTTGATTAAATGGCCCGTGGAATCTAACAAACTCTTAGTTCAGCGATCTTGGCTCCTGTCACCTGAAAAGAAAAATAAGCCATTAAGAGTCTTTATATGAAATTGCAAATAAATTTTTGCTTTACTGAGGAAGTATTTATTTCAAACTCTATAAGCACCAGCACTTATGTTGTTTTCAGTTTCAACAACGAAAGGTATACAAAGTTGTTGGCGATTAAGAGACAATTTACACAGTTATAAAAATGGTCAACGCTAAATGCTTAGTATTTTATTTCCAAAAGTAAACATTTGCCTCATATAAAAAAAGCTGTTCACAGATATTTTAAATAACAGAAAAGAGTGCAACTTCTTCCTTAGAACCATCACTTTACGAAGAATGAAGAAATAAAATGAAACACAATATATTACTCCTACAAAAGAACTATTCAATGTTCTATTTTGAAAGTTAAATTCTCTTAAGATATTATAGCTGGGAACAATATAATCTTTTGAACTTTACTAGACAATACTTGAACCGAAAGAGAATTAGTAACAAAAGTTCATGATCAACTTTAACATCGCAATATTCCTAGCAGTTTTTACAAGGCTAATTTAGCCGACCAAACGGTATAGTGGTTAGCGTGCTAGCTTCTAGACCGCGAGGTTGCGGGTTCGAGTCCCGTGTTAGGCATGGGTGTTTGTAAATGTATGTTGGTTTGTCAAATGACGAAATGCTTCGGCGCATTATAGCCCACGTGTTGCTGACGGCGCCAGATAATCTGAAAACAACCAACCTGAAAACAACAAGGCTAATTTAAATTTCTAGAGCACATTTTTCTTCTTTTTAATAATTTTTTTTTTTTGCCTCCAGACCATTGAAAAAATATGTAAAAAAAAAAAAAAAAATCCTAATTGTCTTTAATTAAAGGAATTAAAACCGTTGTGTAACATATATGCTACATCATGTGCTAACGGAACTGGGTTTTCTAAGATTTCCTCTCGATAAGTTGGTTGGTTGTATTCAGATTATCTGGCGCCGTCAGCAACACGAGGGCTATAATGCGCCGAAGCATTTCGTCATTTGACAAACCAACATACATTTACAAACACCCATGCCAACACGGGACTCGAACCCGCAACCTCGCGGTCTAGAAGCCAGCGCGCTAACCACTATACCGTTTGGTCGGCCCTCTCGATAAGTAGTGTAGCATATATGCTACTCTATGCATTAAAATGTTAAACTTCGTTAATTGGTAGGTTTATTAGAAAGCAACTGTTTCGCGCAAATTGGAATGCCAGCTTTGCTTTTACATATAGATGGCAATCCAGCAAATAGAAATTCTAGATCTATTGGATCTGCCAGCTTCTGGCATGACAGGGATAAAATGAGTTCTTCGGTGACTAGCATGAAGTTTCTTCCATGGGCGCCCCCAGGAGGGTGTAAGGAGGTGCACTTGCACCCCCCTGGCTCTTGAAAATTTAAAAAAAAAAAAAAAAAAAATGAGGGAAAAGATGTAAATTTCAAAATAAAAAAAAGCCCATAAGCCGTTTATACTTTTATGTTAAAATGAGCATTTTTTTTCTATTAATTTAGTCTTTTGTTTCTTTCCTATGTCGATTTTTATGGCTACTTGCGTGATGATTTTCTGGTGCTTGTTCCTTATAATTATTAGAGGCTAATGAGTAGAAGTATTTATTTCATTTATTGTATAATCATTTCTTGTGTAGTGCTCAAAATTCTAGGAAAATGTTTTGTTTTTTAAGTCATCAGATATACTATCTTGAAATCTGTTTTTAGAATTCAATTGAACGTACTCCAATACTGCCTTCGTGTTTCATTTTGAATTTTTTTTTTTCATTATATCTGAAACTTAGAATAAATAAAAAAAAATTGTCTTCTGGTATTTTTGCATCTTCGAGTTCCTCTATTCTAAACACTACTCTTGAATGCCGTGAGATCCAGTTGGATGATAAAAAAATCGTTATAAAATATATATTTTAATATTTTTACTATTTTGTATTTTTTTCTCTTTAACAGGGTTGCTTTTTCAAAAATAAATACCATGAATTTTAACTATTCTCAAAGAGTATAATTTATAATGCGCATTTATTAATTAACATTTCTAAAAAAAATTAACAATTTTGATAAAAATCTAGTCATGCACCCCCTTGCAAATATTCCTGGGGGCGCCCATGGTTTCTTCACATTTATAGTCACTAGCATCTAATGACTGATAGCTTCAACTGCATGCCGATTGATAACGAGTAAATCAGCCTTAAAAGACAAACATTTGATCTAAACATTTTAATTCAAAGAACAGTTCATTCCGCAACTTACTTTCAGCGAGATTCAGCTAATTTGTTTAATATTGCTATTTTACATTCCGCAACTCCAGACGCAACTGCTCATATGTACATGCAAATAATAATAAATAATAAATAATTTTACAAGCAAATAATAATAATAATAATAATAATGCTATGGAATCGATTGAGTTTATTACGATTTCTGGTACTGAACACAGTAAACAATAAGCGTTTTTATACTTATATGCTTTTTTTAGATGTACTGACGTGTTAAGCACAGAAGTGGTAAGTGCATTTTTTTTATTTTTATCGAAGTGAGTTATTGTTATAAAGTTGTTTTCTGTAATTTATTCTACGTAATGCTAACGTCCAATGATCCTAACTACATTTGAAATATTAAAAAATTGATAAATTAGTCAATAAGTCAGAATCAACTACAAGGAGTTATTAAACTTTTTAGCTGATTTTGAGCTCAGTTGTAGATATAACGATATCACTTCTGTAAGTAGTAAGGTAGTATATGCAACAGTATAAACGAAAATTTTGTAACTATTCTTTGATAAATGTATAATCGATAACTTAATCGATAGTAATATATGTGTATCAGGGTTGGAAAAAACCCCCAGGTTTTTAAAAAAGAAAGAAATAGGAAACTGGGGGGGGGAGGAGGTTGGTTTAAACCAGTTTTCTTTAAAAAAAAAATTCCTTTTCTAATTACATGTATACATATTTATAAATAAAATTTGACATTAACTAAAATAACTACTGTTCAAGTAACAATTAATAGTCTTTCTAAAAATAATTTAAACTAATAGACTGAGAAGCAACTGCAATTTTTGGACCCCATCGATCATCATTCTGAATTTTTTATATAAATTGGAGAAAAGTCAGTAGATTACGAATCCACTGGTCTGCCGTGGCAAAAATGGCCGAAACTGGTCAAAAAACGACTTTTAATGAATTGAACTAAATCCAATCGCCAAATGCGCCATAACTTGCCACATAATGAGCATTTTTTTTTATTTGGTAACCCTCACTCTTTAAGTTTCAATTAAGAAGGTTGCAGACGATTCGGATGTGTGGCTATGGTTTACTTGCATCTTTCACAAATGAGCCAAATTGGCAATAAGCATTACGTCACGGATGACGTAACTTAATGTCGCCAATTTGGCTTACTTTTAAAAGTTACAAGTTTTCCCAGCCAGAGATCAGAAATCGTTTGCGCTTTTTCTCATTGAAAATCAAAATGCAGAGGGTTGCCAGACGAAAAAGTTAGTTTTCTTTTTGACAAGTCATGACATATTTGGCAATCGGATTTTAGTTCAACTCATTTCAAGTCGATTTTTGATCAGTTTCGGCCATTTTGGCCACAGTAGACCAGTGGATTCGTAATCTACTCACTTTTCTTTAACGTTTATAAAAAATACAGAATGATGTTCGATGGGGTCCAAAAATTGCAGTCGCCTCTCGGGCTATAAGTAAATAAGCAATTCTTGCTACTTATGTAGTAATTCAAAACGTACTAAATTTTAATATTTTATTAAGTGATGTTATTTTTTAAATTCAATGTATTCAGTATAATACAATGGTAATTGTTTAAAACATGATGCATGTAATATTACTCTTAGATTCATCAGTAATGGTGATATATTGTTCAATTTTTTATTTTTTTAAAGTTTTGAAATAAGTTGTTAAAGCACAAAACCTTTATTTAAAAAACAATTTAAACGCAACCTATAATTTAAGTTTAATTGATAAGTTTGAATAATTATAAAACATTATTAAATTTATTAGATTAATATAAAAACTTACTGTTCAATATTCTATAATTATATTTATTTTAAAATAGATTATAACTTATTCTATCTATTGTATTAGTATAATTTATCATTTACCAAATCATCACTTAGTCATAAAAAGAAAACTAGATTCTTATTTCTTTATTTCCGTTTAAAAACAAATTTAAAATTTAACAGTTAGGATTTAACATTTTGAATAAAAAACACTTTTGCACCGTTTTTATATAATTTCCTCACATTTGCCATCATTCTATAACTATAACTATATATATATATATATATATATATATATATATATATATATATATATATATATATATATATATATATATATATATATATATATATATATATATATATATATATATATATATATATATATATATATATATATATATATATATATATATATATATATATATATATATATATATCATTAGAACTAAGTCATTAGTGCACAGTTTTACTTACAAGCTAGATGAAAACTATCACATGGAGTAATATTATATACTTTAAAATGGTAATACATTCTGTGAGCAAAATAGTTGGGGAAAAATTCAACAAAATAATGGCCGACCAAACGGTATAGTGGTTAGCGTGCTAGCTTCTAGACCGCGAGGTTGTTTGTTCGAGTCCCGTGTTAGGCATGGGTGTTTGTAAATGTATGTTGGCTTGTCTAATGACGAAAGTTTCGGCGCATTATAGCCCTTGTGTTGCTGACGGCTCCAGAAAATCTGAATACAACCAACCAATCAACAAAATAATGCATTTATTAAATCATAAAAGAATATTGTGAACAAAATATCCCGATAAGATAACTCCAATTCTAAATTGCCTGTTTATTCGTTACATACTTCCTAAAACTGTTTTTAATTTAAAGATGACGCAACGCCTCACTTTATCACTCACTTATAATGCAAGCTTTTGGACTAAATATAAAGTAATGAGCATTCAATAATATCAATTCAAGAGCTTTCGTAACGACAAAACTAGTTTGGCACACTTTTACTGATTAATTAGAATTCCTTAAACTATCCATCTTTTACAAGATGAAAGAGGCAAGTTGAACCGTCATTATTGAAGTGTAAAATAATTTTGGTAAACAAATTGAGAAACTTCAGTATGACAATTACAAAGAATTTTTCCCGACGCAATTGCCTTTAGAGCCTTGCTTAATCCCTGATTGTTTACCTTTTTCTAATGGATTAAAGCAATTAACTTTGTTATTCAATTATTCTGCGTTTTTATCATTAAGAAGCGGTGCAATTTTTAGAGTCGATCAAATTTCTAGTTTGATTAATTGTTGATAATTTAGTCATGTATAATATAAAAGCAGCGAACTGTAGGATTTAGGTCTAAAACTAGTATAACCCTTTAAAAACAAAGTATTTTTTTTTTTTAAATAAATTCTTTATATGCATTGCCAATTTTTATATTCATTAACATAGCGCCGCTCCTGTTGTCAGCGTGTGCTTGGAATTTCCATCTATTTTAAATATTAAAAACATCTCCGATCAACAAAATATGCAGTTAACTACTTTTCAAAGTTTCCTCATTAAAAATAAATGTGGATTTATGCATTCCCATCCAAATATTTTTTATTTATTCTGATAAAAACAATTTTATTATTTATTTATTAAAACAATTTTGGCAACAGGAAAGAGTTTCATCAATAATCAGTTAAAGACTATTTTAGCGCGATTGGATGATGGCAAGTTGGTTTGTTAGTATTCCGTAAAAGCGACCTTTTAGTGACAGCCCCCCAAAATTTGCTAGAATGCATTGTCATCGACATCGAATTTATCTGCCAAGTTTCAGCCCGATTGGATGACGGCAAGGGGGTTAATTAGGCCTCCGTAGATTTGCCCGCCATCGACATACACAGCCACACACACATAAAATCGAAGTTAATATAAGGGATTTAATAAGATCAACTTACGAAGGGAAAGAACTCATTATCATTAAATTTGAAATGATACACCTGCGAAACAGAGAGGCAGAAGGAAAAGACTAGTAGTAAATATGACAGACAGGTACGTAATGCAGTGGTTTGCTAAATTATTTACAATATTGAAATGTGATAATGAATGTTTTGGCTGGGTCTGTCTAGGGGGGGTGTATATTTGTCAATAACGAGGCAGTTTTGCCTTTGCACTGTGTTTAATAAGCATGATGTGGATTTCAAAATATTCTGTTAAGCCTTGATTAAGGTCTCGCGTGCATTCTTAGATCCGGAGAGGTCAGTCACCAAGCGATCAGCCAACATCCATCTCTCTGGAATCTCTCTCTGTCTGCCGTCTATATCCATTGGTGGCTCTGCTGTTCAGACGTAGGGGGGGGGGGGGGGATAGAGCGAGTGTTGCAAAAATTGTGGTAAAATCTGAATATAATGGAATTAGTTCATAATTTTCCCTCGTGAAAAAGCTCCCAATGATCCCTTTACTAGGTAGTGCAACCCGTACGGACACTTTTGAATAATGCAGTAGTTTGGCAAGCCATACAGTTGGGTGTTCAATACCCCATACATACCAGTTTTGTCGATTGACAAATGCATCCGAATGAAAGCGTGCCTCATCAGTAAACCATATCTCAGGTAGCACAGCGGTAATGGAAAATGTCGGGAAAAAGGGATTCTGGGAAGACTGGCCAATCCATGCTAAAACTGGAACATCGTTCTGAAATACACGACTATTTTTTAAATAAACATGTCAAAACCTTTACCATATTTTTTACCCCTTCGTCCTTTCTCATAAAAATATACTTCAATTTTAAATATTTCCAATATACTTCAATTTTAAAACTCTGTTGAGTTTTAAAATTGTATATTGAGTATATTTTTATAAGAAAGGATGGAGGGGTAAAAATTATGGTGATGGTTTTGACATGTTTATTTAAAAAAAAAAAAAAAAAAAAAAAAAATTGTATTTTGGAACGATGCTATTTACGTGAACCTCCCCGTTTCACTGTATACAAGTTTCATTTCGAAGTAAGTATAATAAAAAAAAGTTTTTAATATGTTTTTAAATGCATCTGGAAAAAATGTAAAACTGCAATATGGCAAAAATGTAAAGGCCAGGTAGACGGGATCAATATAAGCAAATTCTGTAATGGAATGCGTGTGCGTAAATAGCACGTGTAAGTACTAACAAGTAAGGAAGATAACTCATCTAGTTTTTACTAACTCTCACAGTCTTCGTTTTGTTAAAATTCTTACAAGCACTAATTCAATTACTATTTCACATTTGACAACCAGTTATAATTTCTGTTAAACATTTTCAATGTCATTCACATCTGATAAAATTCAAGAACAGCGTCGAGGATTTACCACTAAAGTGTATGCGTTGCATTAACTTAAATACGCATTGATTCTGCTATTCTTCCACAAGTGGCGACGTTCTGAAAAAAAAAAAAAAAAAAAAAATTACGAAGCAATATTTTCTTGTTATGAATTAATGAACTTTGATTACAAATAATTTACTGAGTCATCGGGTCAGTGGCTGAATAACTGCGTATTAGAAAAAGTTAAAATAAAGGAATGTTCTTAAAAAAGATCTTTTTTATCTTATCGAGATACTACATTATTGATAAAGTGATAATTTCCCCCCTTTCGCAGTGGAATAACCCGATGCCATGTGGTGATTGGACATAACTGTTTCAAGGTCCTTAGTCTGTTACATCACGTTTGCCATGCGTTTCCAAAAGTAATATGAATGTCCATTATCACTGCTTTACATCCTCGAAAATAAGGCTGATAACAACGGTTTTGTGAAAACGAAATTAAAAGCATTTCGCCACAAATGTGTAATCAGCTTAAATGTCAACAAATCCCGAAGTTTTTCAAAGCAGTGAGAGTAAACATGGTCAGCTTACCTCTGGTGATAGTAGTAATCAAGTTAGAGGAAGAAAAATAAACACTTTATGGATAGAGATAATTGGGCAACCAATAGAATGGTAATTGCGTAGTTAAAGGACATCTTTTAATTCATAAAATGTGGTTTGAGGTATATCTCCAGTGAAATCAACGCTACAGAATAGTTTTAGATTCCTTAAATAAAAATTAAGTCCATCGGCGATATTGAAACGTACGTCGAAAATTAAAGAAATTATCTATAGGCTACACATCAGGAGTTTAGAAATGAGTAAAAAGTTGCAAATTGTTTCAAAAGTTATAAGCATCTTTACAAAACCATTAATACATTTATTATTACACACATTACTAATTTGTTACAGCAAGAAATTATATAATCAACCACAGTCAATATTTTTTAAATTGAGGACTAGAAATAGAAAACGACCGAAGTACTAAACAATCAAAAATCTTTTTTTTTTTTTTTTATGGAAAAGTGTCCTCAAGACCAAGCTAAGCCAAGTGGAGAACGCCCTAAGTGCGAACGCCAGTAGCAATAGTTCAAATTCAGTCTGGTTCTTAGTCATAGCCTTAAGTACCAATGGAAGTGTCTTTCATTTTTCGGCTCTCCAGAAATTTTTTCTTTTTTGGACTTAGGTCGTTTACCATTTCTAATCCTCAAACATATATATATATATATATATATATATATATATATATATATATATATATATATATATATATATATATATATATATATATATATATATATATATATATATATATATATATATATATATATATATATATATATATATATATATATATATATATATATATATATATATATATATATATATATATATATATATATATATATATATATATATATATACATAAAAGGAAATAGCTGTGTCCCAAACATTTAGAAAATTTTGGATTCAAAGAAAATAAGAGTTTGGTCACAGAAGCAGCACAGCCATTTCTTCTTATGGCCTTAAAAATACGTATCTCATCTCTATAGTTTCTGCACTACTTCTTGGATAATCTTATACCAAGCTTTTTCTATAGCAATTTTCAATTCAATGTCATTTGAGAACTGTTTATAAAAAAATAAATTCTAATTGGATAAGTATTTCCCAGAGAACTCTGTGTCATTCTGACGGTCTAGTGAATGGGTGAAATTCTACAGTTGTTTTCCCCTGCAAAATATTTTAAGGTACATAATACATATACAAATATACAATTCATATGATTTTCTTTAATTTATATGTTATACTTTCAAAACCTTTTGACAGTATATCAGAATTAAAAATGATGCATTTTTGTATATCAACTTTTTTCTTCTGTTAATTTTTTAATTAGCTAATTGAATTAATAAAATTAATTAACATAAATAAACTTGTAATTAACTTAGAGGTAAGATTTTTATTGCAAATAAAAGATACTATTTTGACGCATGTTTCCATAAAGAATTGTGAATTTGCCTTCAATATTTTTTTAATTATAAGTTTTTAAATAAAAAGTTTCAAAAAATACATAGTTTTTAACAAAAAATTAAGATTAAAATGTGTAAAAAAAATGTGTTTATAACAATATATATTAGATTCTAGATGGAAGCACATTCGCAGCCATTGTCTACAAAATAAAATTAGAATTTTGTAAATCGAACCATTTATAATGAAGTTATGACCGTTGGCGTAACGGCGTACAACACCAAAATGTGATTTTTCAGAAAACGCGTTTAAAGTTTATTACACTGATTAATGTGATGTAAAATAAGTTCACAAAACCCACTGTAATTTAAAAAGTAATTTGAGTCTCAAAAATAAAATGATATCATTTTAAAGGTAATGAATTCGGGAATATTTTGAAACAAAAAAACATACTTTAGTTAAATTTTGCAATTCTTAATGTACATGTATACCATATCTCTAATTCAAATATATAATTTTTTTTAATTATTTTGTTTAAGATAGGTCATAAACTATCATCCTGATAAAAAATATTTCAAAAATATTTTATTTAAAATTTTATTTATAAATTTAAAAAGGGTGTGTATTGCTGGAAAAACTGGAGATCAAACGACGCATATATACGTGCTTGGCCGCCAGTGGGTTAAGATTTGGATCAAAGACTCGCCAATCCAACACTGAGATACTGTCTGAATAAAATCTCAATTAATTTTCGTTGGATATATGGATCAAGACATTGCCCTTGTTGGAACTACCACTGTAGGAACTGGCTCAGCAAGAGGTACAAACTGTTCTAATAATGTGTAAATATAGTCATTTAGTATTTGAATTGCTTGAGGATAAAAAAAAAGACTCCTGCCAGATAAAAGATTTTCAAACCTTCTAATGCAGACCAACATGAAATGGAAACTTTACAAGACCACTACACCTCTAATAAAGGACACAGAAATCTGCTTTCAAATTCTATCGATGCCTTAATATTTATACAAAAAAAGTAAATGAACTTCAAGGAAAATGCAGAAGTTCCTTTTAAACATCAAACTATTTTTTGATATTCATTAAGGATCTTAAGGGCGGTTGTGGCAAATGTGCCCCAAACCCCTACCTTGCTGGAGATTTTCTTCTTTAGATCAGCCAATAATTATCTCAGCCTTCGGGATAATCAAGGTTCCATTTCTCATCACTGGAGTTGATAAAATATTATTTTTCGGCATAAGACATGAAGGTTAGAATGCGTTATACGCTCCCCCCCACCCCACCCCTTCCCACACTTTTTTTATGGTGATTTTGCGCAAACTCAAAATTCTAAAATCTTTATTTTTAGAATTATTTTTCTGAAATGTTTTATGCAGTAATGTATTTTGCTTTGAAACTTAAAAAATAGTTTAAATTTTCAAACTTAAAAAATATTATAATTTTTTTTTTTTTTTTTTTTTTTTTTTTTTTTTTTTTTAAACTTCAAAATTTTGACATTTTCGGAATTTGATATATCTTAAAAACTTTTTTAAAAAATCACTTCATTTTGCATAAAAAAACTTCTTGTAATTCAACTGTCCACATTATTTTTCAATAAAGTAATTAGAAAAAATAAAACAAATATTTTGTGTAAAAACTGTATAAAATTCATAGTATAAAATCCTAAGCTTCAAACACTTTTTTTAAAAAAGTTAAATAAAAAAAACTTTAATCCTGAAGACAAATTAAAGAAATATATATGAAAAATAATTGTGAAAAGTTTCATCGATCATCGATTTATAGCAAGTAGCTTTTAAATTATATCAATTTAAACTCAAAAAAGACACAAAAAGCCATCACCGAGAAAAACAGTTTCAAACTTTCAAGATAGCATGTCTGATATACAGCTACTAATGATAGAAACAAAATTATTATGCCATTTTATTCAAAATTATTTGTATTATTTTTTCGAATAATATTTTTTTTTTTGAGAATTTTACAAATTTTAAGTCCCAGATCCCTTAATAACTAATTGGTAATAACTCATAAATCTTTGTGCATGTATAAATTAATGGGAAAATAAATACGTAAATTAAGAGTATTAGATTTTTTTATATGGTAAGTTTTAAAAAATATTATGAATTTGCTTTTTATAATTAAAAAAATCACAGGCTATAGTTGGGTTTACCGTCACGATCGACGAACTTGCGTACAAGGAAAGAATTTTTTAGCACTACAACCCTGCCCTAGTGGTTTTTCAGAATAAAACTTTGAATTATATTCTTCTCTTGATTTTATTTCATAACAATTTGATAACATTTCAAACTTTTCAAAATTGACGCAATATCGGAAAGTGATTGCCAAAATCGGATAGTGCATTGATGCAATATTTACAATTTAGTAATCTCGCCGGAAGTAATCTATCGATATAAAATCGCCTTTTGCAAAATGAGTCAGTTACTAAACTTTTTGGGACACGTATTTTATTATTCTTAAGTATTCTCTATATAAAATAATATAGGGTACTGAAAGTATTACATTCAGGCAATAGAAAGAAATTCGTTTTTTTTTTGTTTCCCCACCCCCATTTCTACCGTTTTGGAGCATACTGAGTTAAAAAAAAAAAAAAAAAAATTAAAGTGACATAGAAGATATGTCTGTCTTTGTGTCTGTGATCAGCATAACTCAAGAACGAATTGACCTTCGTTGATCAAATTTTGTATTTAGTGGTGACCATAGGACCTGTCATTATCACTATTCATAAAGTAGGTGCCATTGAAAAATTTACGTTTTTCAGCAATTGCCAAAAACGGCTCTAACAATTTTGATCAAAATTGCTGTTGTAGTGCCTTTTAAGGTGTTCTAAACATCCCCACCTCTGAAATTCCCTTAGAATTTCGATAAAGACGTAATAAGTTGAAAAAGATAGTTCTCTTCTCTTTATCAATTGAGCATCGTCCACGAACGACTGTTTTCCCTCGTTTCACTTTCAAGAAAGGATGTTGTAAGAATTGTCGAAAGGTATATTACCAAATTCGCCTTTTAACGTGTTTTTTTTTTTTTTTTTTTTTTTTTTTTTGTCGTCTATGTAAGAATTAAATTATGAAACATTAGAAAATATGAAAAGAGTAAGTAACACGTTAAATTTAAATTAAGTATTATAGTGTAATTGAAAGTTGTGACATGTTCCACACCCGTAGTTATTTTTTTTTTCCCGTTTTATACAAGCTCAAACTATCTTCCCCTTAAAAAAAAAAAAAATCATTTATTGCATTTTCACAGTTGTGAATGCTTAATATGAAAAATCATGTGTGAAAAATTCCAGAATCTATCATTTGGGAACTGAGAGTATATTGAAATTTATTTCAAAGAGCATAGTAAATTTAACGAAATCCCCAATTACATATAAAATAAATATATTTTGCTTTTCTAGATTATGCTATTCAATCTACATAATGACTGAAATTATTAGTAAATATTTTTTCAGATTAAATCAAGTTCTGAAATTACTTCACAAATCCTAGAGCAATTGCAGTTTGTGCTATGAATATTTCGAATTAATCGATAGAAACTTTACATAATCTAACGTATGAAATGGTTGAAGTTAATTGCATCGAAAGAATTTAAATTAGATTTTAGTTTGATACTTAAAATAGTCGGACTATTTCATGCATCGTCCAATTATTGCATAATAAATGCCAGAAGATTAACTTGGAAGATAAGGTTATTTTAATTTCACAACATTGTAACAGTTGTGATACCGTTTGTGATACTATTGACGTTATTTTCGTTTTAAAAAGTAGAAATTAAATTTCAGGTTTGTAAGCAGAAATCCGTAAAAAACAGATCCACTTTCAACGTTTATTATTCCCTTACTTATTTTTAAATAAATATAATAAATAAATGAACATTGTGTTTATGAAATAACATTATTATCTGTCGATGTTCACCTAATATTTGTTGTTGTTACTAGAATATTTTAAGGTCGATACGAGTAATCAGTTGTTACAAAATATCGGTTGTCCATCTAGCAAAAGCCTTTAATTCTTCCAACAAGATACATCCAACTCTTAAGCCGGATTTACACGCTACCAGTCCTGGTTCCAGTTTAGATCGTCAGTCTGTGACGTCACACGGCTACTGGTTCCAGTAAACAAATTATTTTCTATTTACTGGGGCCGGCAACTCCCACCAACCGATCATGTGCACTCTCCCCTAATCACCGACAGACGGCGCAGCGATCATTAGCGGACGTCACAGAACTGTCGATTCATGCTAGAACCACGACTGGTAGCGTGTTAATCCGGCTTTAGAACGTCAAACTTTACCGTCAAATCAAAGGAATTTATGGTGAATTATAGTTTTCATCCTATAATGGATTAATTTTTACTGTAATAACTGGAATGGATTATAGTTGACTGGAAGAAATTCTGTGAAGTCTACTTTTGTGTTAACGGATGTCAATCATGTCAACAGGTATTTAATAGGAAGTTGCTTGCATGTTGACACATGATTGAAATATTACCGTGGTAGGCTGGTTATTAATGTACTCGCACGTCATAATAATGCTATTGATTCTGAGAGGAGATTATACTATACTAAATTCCACCTTCATTTAACATCACTTAGACGATAGATCTTCACCGTGTACATAGGCAATTCATCCATTTTGGCGGCGTGAAGGCATAATGCTCGCCAAACCTTATAGCCTTTTGTTCTCTATATAGATTGAGACACGACTGCAATTTTTGGACCCCATCGAACATCATCCTGAATTTTTAATAGAAATTAGAGAAAAGTGAGTAGATTACGAATTCACTGATCTGCCGTGGCAAAAATGGCCGAAATAGGTCAAAAATCAACTTTTAATAAGTTGAACTAAATCCAATTTCCAAATGCGCCATAACTTGCCAAATAATGAGCTTTTTTTTTATTTTGTTACCCTCACTCTTTAATTTTCAATTAAGAAGGTTGCAGACAATTCAGATATCTGGCGACGGTCTACTTGCATCTATTAAAAGGGAGCCAAGTTGGCAAAAAATATTACGTCACTTATGACGTAACTGATGTCGCCAATTTGGCTTACTTTTAAAAGATACAAGTTTTCCAAGCCAGAGATTAGAAATCGTTTGCGCTTTTTCTCATTGAAAATCAAAATGCAGTGGGTTTACAGACAAAAAAGTTTGTTCTCTTTTTGGCAAGTTATGACAAATTTGGACAAATTTGATTTTAGATCAACTAATTCCAAGTCGATTATTGATCAGTTTCGGTCATTTTTGCAACGGCAGACCAGTGGATTCCTAATCTACTCACTTTTCTCTAGTTTCTATAAAAAATTCAGAATGATGTTCGATGAGGTCCAAAAATTGCAGGCGCCTCTCGGAGTTATTACTCCGATCCAGTTGCTGGACTTGGCTTCCCAGCGTGCTTTCACGACGTCAAAATGGATGAATTGCCTTTGCGCACGGTGAAGATCTACTGTCTAAAGTGATGTTTAGTTAACGTGGAGTTTGGAATTTAGTATACAAAGGATTATTCAGTGGCAATTAGACTTGGAAATGAGATTGTCAATTTCGTATTGTCAAATCAGATTTATGCTAATACATCTGTACGAATGGGTTTCAGTATAGTTCTTTAGAATCCCTTGAGTAATGTTGTACGCACTGTTGTAGTGCTAAAAAATGTTTTACGGTACGCCAACTTCCCAACCGTGGCGGTAGCTTCAACTGTAGATGGGACTTTTTAATTCTAAAATGCAAACTCACAATATTTTACATAATTTACCAAACAGAAAAGGCTAAGTACTCTTTAATTTACCCCCCCCCCCTCGTATTTATATTCTCCTTAACTTATATCAGAATATTTGCATAAAGAGTTATGAGTTATTATTAATTAGCTCAAAAAAAGTGATGGTACACAGTACCAGCTCTCAAAAGAAAGTTGTAGTGGAGCTGGTACGCATTGTCAGCGGGTACCGACTCCACTAGAGGTCGGAAATATCGATCAAAATAAATATCGATACTATATCGTGGCATAGAAAAAAATATCAATCAATAAAATATCGATATATCGATACATGATTTTTTTTAAATTTGATTTTCAATTTTGCCAGAAACAAAGTTTTTCGGGGCAAATTTCTACTTTTCATGATTACTTTTTTGTAAGGTGACTACTTTTTCAACTGAAATGGATCTATTACAAAAAAAAGAACAAAAAAAAAAAAAAGTTATATTTTCGCTCAATTGATGCAGTGATTTTAAGAAAATTTAGATAATTTTCAATAGGTTTTAAGTGTATGGCAAAATATTGAATATTGGTGACATTTTAACTGTCTCTCAGCCAAGCTCAAACTTTTGAAGTTTTTGAAAAGGGAATAAAGAAAATCGAAAAAACACATGGAACTACAAAACGATCATAAAAAAAACTACAATTTTTTGAAAATATCGATGTATCTGCGACTTTTATCGATATTTGTTTAGAAATATCAATAAAAATATCGTCGTATTGATATATCGATGACCTTCAGACCCCTGTTTGAACGTTATGTAATTGGGAATTTTAATAGCTACAATATTTAATTCAAATGATTATGTGATTACAAATGTTTAGAGATGTTCCTGCTTGTCTGTTCTAAGAGTGGAGAGACAAAAGTTCATTTCCGCTTGATTTTAGCAAGAAACTTCCGGCAATATTTCCTAAATATACATTAAGGAAGATAGATTTATAGATTAGCTAAATAGATTTATCGATTATGATAGTCTTTTTTTATTTCGGGAGCTAACCTTCATACGATAGAAGATATAGAAAGTATAAATAGATTATACTTCCTCCAAAGTATATAGATGTCATTTCTTAATATTTGACTTCTGCAAATAACACTCATTGAGATATTTTTATTTAAGTTGAAGACTAAGTTGTCCATTTTTAAAGTCCATTTATTCGTTGCCAATCATATACGATAAAAGAAATCACAATCCTACCAAAAAAAGGTTAAAAGGATATATATATATATATATATATATTGGGGCTAGAGTTATTTGCTATCATATAAAATATATTTAAGTGAAATAAAAAAAAACACATGGAATTGAAAAATTTTGTATTATGGAACATTTTTCAAACTGAGTCTTTTAATTATAATTTTATACATCTCAACATATCTCTGGTATCTCAATAATGTTGATCAATAAATATTGCTCGCCATTGGCCAATCTCGATGTAAAACAATGCAAATTTGCCGTTGTTACAGATATTGTTACAATGCTGTATAAAATATTGGACAATTTCGCCCAATGCTGTATAAAATATACTGGAAGTTTTGAAATGTTGATGCATATTTTTAAAATTGAAATATTTTATTCATAAGAAAGGACGATGGGTAAAAAAATATGTTTTGTAAAGTTTTTAACCAGTTTGTTAAAAAAAAAACGTGTCTTTTGTTCTAATGTTCGAGTTTCGACCAGAATGGACGATTCCCGCATTTTTTAAAAACGAGTGAAATTAGTTTATATTTATGAAGAATTTCTTTCTGATTCTAAATATTCAAACAAAAGTTCTTTAATAAAAATTAGTTATTTAAATATTAAGAAAAGAAAATGCCCGAAATCGCAGTACTATCAAAACGCTTCCTTATAGCAGGACGTCAAAACATTCTTACGTTTTTATGGTTATCGTGAGGTCTCTGCCAATTTTTCGGTATGTGTTTGATAGACAATTGCTATATCTCGCACTGGTCGGCACGATTAGTGAGAAACTTGCACAGCTGGTTTCCGCTGTTGTGTGTCAAGCCAATAAGTTGTTTCAGATGTAGCGACGTCACATTAGCTTCGAGTCGAATATGTTGCTTTTCCCGCCAAAACTAAAATGCGTTCTTTGACTGCTAATTTTTAAAAAAAAAAAAAAAAAAGCGCAGTGATCAGAAATTTTTGTGTTTATGCCCTTTTCGAAACATTTACAAATTGAATTAAAAAATAAAAATGCGGGAATCGCCCATTGGCCAATCTTCTAAAATCGCCGTTTCCATATTAATTTTCAATTTTAATATAAAAAATACTTTCTCTTCAAATTTTCCGTAAATGTTAACCTGGTTTAAGCTAGCGTCATTCATGTTGCCTGAACGTTGTTTCCCTTTATTTGGAAGAAGGGGGACGGGGGGGGGGGGGGAGAGGCTTATATCCTTAAATTCGTCAATAAGTATGTCTTATGATCCTTTTCCATAATGTATGACTAATATCACTCCAAACATTGCTGTACATTTGTTAGTTACCTTAATCATTCGATCTTAGGGCACCAGTTCAAAATAGGCGTTAATATCGCAAAACAAAATCGGTATTGTTGGTTTGATTTTTGTCTCTTCTTTTACGATGCTTTAAAGGTTTCTAAATATTATCGCTAATATTCCAGATTTAGTACACAAGAAGCATTTGTACAGAACGTATGATTACACTTTCACCAGACGTATTATTACGTTTTTTTCCGTGGGTTGCATTTGAACTCAGATGCACAGATGATTTTTTCACCTCACCTAACCGACTATTTGAAAGTCAAATATAAGTAGTTTTTTTTTATTTTTTTGTCGGAACTTTGGTCCCTTACCTTTTTTTAGCACTTTTCATAATGATAATTGTATAATTTACATAATTCTGTGTTTATATGTTTTTACTTTCAATTACTCATATGTACACATAGGGTAATGAAAGTAGAGTATTCAGTAAAAAAAAAATAGTAATTTCAATTTTTTTGCATTTCTTCTCGTTTTGGAACATCCTGATTTCAAAAAAAAAAAAAAAAAAAAGGAAGGAAAAAAAAGTGGAGGGGGGGAGGGGGGCGAAAAAAATCTAGAAAAAAAATGTCAGTGTGTGTGTGCATGTGTGTCTGTGGTCAGCATAACTCCCGAACAAATTGACCTACGATATTCAAATTTGGTGTGCGGGTTGGTGGTAGCCATGGGACCTACCAATAAGGTTTTCGTCAAAATCGCGCATTCGTGTAAGGTAGCTGCCATTGAAAAAATCATGTTTTTGAGTAATTGCTAAAAAACGGCTCTAACGATTTTGTTCAAAATCGCTGTGTTAATGCCTCTTAAAATGTTCTAAACATCCACACCACCGAAATTTCCGTAAAAATGCTTTAATGGCGTAAAAAGTTGAAAAACGAATGCCTCTAACACAGAGTTCTTCCTTGAACATACCTCATTAATGATAATTTTTTCTTCTCTCCTCAGTTTCATTTAAAAGAAAGGATGATATAAAAACTATCGAAAAGTATTTAGACAAAATCATACTTTTGACGAAGTTTTTGAATAATTTGGCGAAGTTTGCAGATTTTTTTTTTTAAATTCCATACAAGAATTATTGCAAAAATTATCGCCAAACTGGCCACTTTTGCAAAATGAATGAGGATAATATAAAAACGGGACACGAATCCCCGCCAGTATTATAGTGTAACTGAAAGTTGTGCGATGTTCCACACCCCTACTTTGAACATGGCTCAACAAGTGCATTGCGTCCGAACTCAACAGTTAACGTATTGCGTCAGACAGAAAGTTAAAGACAGGTAATATCCCAGGTAGCACAGGGGTATTAGCCTATGCCGGAAACAAGGGATCTGGAAAGATTGCCTAGTCCTTGCCGAACCTCGAGCATCGTTCCAAAATACACGATTCTTTTTAAAAATAAAGATTTCAAAACCATCACAAAACATATTTTTCACCCCGCCCTTTACATCCTTTCTTATAACACTATATTTCAATTTTAAAATAATTCGACATCAACATTTAAAAATTTATAGTATATTCTACCCAGTACTGGGCGAGATTGACCAAGACCTGTAGCAAGGAACAGTCTACAACGGTACACATCGGGATTGTCCAGTGTTGAACGATATTGGCCAGCATATTTGTGCTGCTAGGAATATGTAATGCGCAGTGCTAGAAGTGGGGGTAGACGCGGGGTGACGCGTCACCCCACTTTTCAAGAAAATACCCATGCTTTCCCCCACTTCTAAAACCACTGAAACCCATCCCCCCACTTCTAAACCCACCAAAATTCATCCCCTCACTTTAAAAAACACTCAATCTGTCTAAAAATTAGCAAAGAAAAAGAAAATTAAACTTTAAATGTAGTGACATTGTGAAAAAAATTATTTGAAGTTTTCAAAGGTAAAAAAAAAACAAAAAAAACAAAAACTGAACTATTTATGGTATATGTATCATACTATTATAAAAATGTTTTATACTACTTTGTATTACGATATAAGCGTTTTTATTAACAAAATATTAACATTTATCGTTGAGGGAGGGGGGAGGCACTTTTCACCAACTTTTGGGCATCCCCCCCATTTTTCTTGTCCCTACTTCTACCATTGGTAATGAAACCAGGAAGGTTCATAATAAGGTGGATGGAATCGTGGTAAGTAATGAAGAATCAGTCCTTATTCAGGCAGCCATAGACGCAGTTTATTTAAGAACGCAACAACGCAACTTTGATTTTCATGAAAGGCAGATATAGAGAGTGTGAGAAAAAGGGATTACTGGTAAAGGTCGGCGATATATCAATACGACGATATTTGTATCGATATTTCTAAAAAAAATATCGATATTAAAAATATCGATAAAAGTCACCGATATATCGATATTTTCAAACATTTTTCGTTTTTTGATGATCGTTTTGTAGTTCCATGTGTTTTTTCGATTTTCTTTATTCCCTTTTCAAAAGCTTCAAAAGTTTGAATTTGGCTGAGATACAGTTAAAATTTCAGCAATATTCAATATTTTGCCATACACTTAAAACCTATTGAAAATTATCTAAATTTTTCTTAAAATCACTGCACCAATTAAGCGAAAATATAACTTTTTTTTTTGTAACAGATCCATTCCAGTTGAAAAGTAGTCACCTTACAAAAAAGCAATCATGAAAAGTAGAAATTTGTCCCGAAAAACTTTGTTTCTGGCAAAATTGAAAATCAAATAAAAAAAAATCATGTATCGATATATCGATATTTTTTTCTATGCAACGATATAGTATCGATATTTATTTTGATCGATGTTTCCGACCTCTAATTACTGGGGCACAAGTAAAGAGTGACGTCACAAGTGTGGGAATCTTTAATATTAAATGGGGATAGTTGAAAGCTTCATCCTTTTGTTAGGGAGGCACGTGTCAAGGAATTAAGACAAATCAGCTTATTTTGATGGAAGCGAGAGACGTTAATGAGGTCTAGAAAGTTTGAGAATGCTTTCAACTTTGCGACTGTGGTGTAAAAATAGATTGAGAATGAAGTGAACGGTGATAGAATCTATTGGAGGACGCATTACAAAATCATTGCACAGTTTTTTTTCTCCCAACCATATAGTAGCATTAGAGACTTATTAAACCTATTGCTAGTTTTTTAAATAGTAATATTTGATTTGAGAGAGGAGGAGAAATGGAGAGATAATTAAGGTGATGAAAAAGAGGAGAAATAAAGAAATAAGAGAAAAGAAATAATGAAAATATAACCTCTTGTACTTCTGAGAATTTTACAAATAAAAAGTTTTCGTGGAAAAACATAAATATCCTCTTTAATCTTTAGTTTTGAAGAATCTTCATTAATAATATAAAATAACAAAATAAAATGATATGACACACTTTACTAACATAATCCCACTCATTTTATCTTTCACACTTTTGTCTTGATGAAAACCCACTCCAAACATAACAATCACTCAACGAAAATAAAAGACAAGCCTCCAAGAAAAATAACAAGAAACGGAAAAAGCGGCATCGGAAGTACCATTACCCAACTCATCTCCTTATGCATTTTATTATCCGTATCAAATCATCCGAATTCAATTGCTTTGCCTCCGGGCAACACTTTTCTTCAATACCGAAGCACACACCTCAGGAAGTTTTTCATTGTTTTCATCTTTTTTCTCTCTATTCTTCTTGATTCTTCCACCGCCCCCACGTTCCGGCGGAACAGCATCTTAGTGGTTCGTGACGTCACAGGTTCCGCGTATCAGAGAGCGATGCGCAACCTTGAGTGACGTCGCAAGTCGAGAAGCCAGAGCCAATCAGCTTCCTTGGATGTGACATCATACCGCTTTCGCGAAGGGAGGGAAGGGTTGTAAGATTTGGATTATTAGCGCTGGAAAGAGCCGATAGAAGATGCTACGTTTATCGTTGGTATTTTATTTGTGGAAGGTGAAAGTTCGCGTTGTGACAGGAGAACTCGTGTTCCGACGGACTTGAGTCGTAGCCAAGGTGAAAGTCGATTGTTTTGATGCGCGTTTTAGTACTGGACAGTGGCGTTATTTCCCAATTAGTTTCATATTACAACTTTTCAGGGGCATTGGCAGGGAAGTCGAAGGTGACAAAATTGCTGGCTTGGCAACTGAAAATAAAATTAAGAATTGCGGTAAATTTGCCGCGCACATAAAATAAATATAATATGGGCTTAAAATTGTTTATTTGAACACAGAATTTTGTTGGAAGTGTTAATTAATATTTCAGTGAAAAGTGCAGTAACCATTTTTTAAAAGTTGAGGTTTAAATAAAATTTTTAACCGCTTTGCAATCCCCTCAAAATAATCTTACCATCCGGATCCCGTGAATAGTGATCTTAGATTATGGGCTATTGAGCAAAAAGAAATGATTGGTATATTTTTGCCGATTAATGTAATTCTTTCGAATTCACGTTCACGATTATTTGCTGGGATTACTGTTAATGTGGAAGTTCTGAATTATCATTGTTATGGGCAATGAGTTTGCATGGCGGTACACGACTTCTTCATTGAAAAAACAAAAACAAGCGGTATTCTCTGAAAAACAAATCTTAAATTTTTTATAAAGATTAAACTTTCAGAAGAATGAATTCATTAACCAGATAGTATAATTAAAAATTTATTAGGAAATGAAATGAACTTTTTTGAAAATTAACGATTTGAACCTAAGCTTAACAATCTTGCAACCTCTGTTAATAATCCTGCGAGCGCAATACTTTGCAATACCTATTTTTTGCCTATGGTGTTGAACACATTCAAAAATAGAGTTTTCTATAAATGCTGCTATCCTCAAAATTTAATAGAGTATTCTAATGTTGTTTAACATAGGTTACGGAACCACTTAGGCCAGTGGACGGGAGACTTTTAATATATATATATATATATATATATATATATATATATATATATATATATATATATATATATATATATATATATATATATATATATATATATATATCTTATACAAATATACAAAGATATATCCGCAGCAGCTCAATAACGCTTGACAATCCCGGTGTGACCAATCGATGCGGAACATTGTAAACCAGCCGTTGTTACAGATATTGGCCAATCTTGTCCAATATTGGATATAATATAGGAAAAGTTTGAAATGTTGACGCACCTTTTTAAAATTGGAATATTTTATTTAAAAGAAAGGACGGACCGGAAAAAAATATATTTGTAATGTGTTTGACTGGTTTATCTTTTAAAAAACTTTTGTAATTTGTAAAGCTGATCCAGTTTCAGCCCCCATTGCCAACCTTCCAGTACCCCCTTGTTTCGGACATTGGCAAATACTTCTGTACTACATGGGATATAGCAAAACAGATTTGTACAAAAATACATATCTACATACTCTGGACAGTTACAAAATATTTTATATAATTATTTCATACTATGTGAAATTTTATTTGTACACTTTTGATAATTTAGATATCTTTGAATCTTGTGTAATTGATAAGTATTTTATGTAATTATCAGAATAAAAATATAATTTTGTGAAATTATATTTATATATTTTTGATAATTTAGATATCTTTGAATCATTATTCACCCCGGACCACTTTCGTAATGGAAAATGCGAAATTTCTTTAAGTATTCAATGGAAATTTCCCCAATGACAAAATATTAGAAATCCATCCATTATATTGAGAAGAACATTAAATGGGTAACAATAAGATGTTATCACCGATTAATACGTCAACCGAAAATTTAAATGGACGTATAGCTCCGGAATCTTCTTAATAACTGTCAACTGCATCGCATTTTGAAGAAAGCCCTAACAAAAGGATAGACTTCCAACCCCCTAACTGTTAAGCTAAGAATAAAGTTAAGAAAAATGATAAAATTCACAAGAAAAAATAAATATAATATGGTTTTTACAAATTAAAGCAGAAAATAGATGCATTAACTATTATTTAGCATTTCAGGGGGAATTTGCAAGGGGGTGCAAATTGCATTTTCTTGAAACTAAATCCTAACTTCGACCCTGTTTCTTGGCTATGAGTCTTAGCTGGGTCATTTTACAGGTCTTGATATAATCAAGCCAAGAAATGTCTTAAAATTGGGCTTTAGTTCTTCAAGCTCTAATAACTGTACATTCCCACACAAAATTAGTAATCCATTTGTTTGTGGACTTGTGAAAGACTTCATCCCAAAAATCCAACTCGTGGGAGAACTGTTCTTCTGGAATCTTCCACTTGAAAGTATACATGAGTAGTAAATTGAACGGTTGACCAAATGCAGTGCAAGGGTCGTGTGAACTAGGCTTAACGCCAGGAAGTTATTATTGAAGCGTACTACACAATTTCGCGCAGAAAAGATTTTGATACTGATGTTTAAAAAAAAAATGGGTCTTTAAATGGGAGAAACAGGGATTTCAATTATCCCACATAACTATTTACCGGTAAATTAAGACAGTTTAGCTCATCTAGTAATGAGTATCTAGTAAATAGTAATGAGTCGTATTTAGGACTAATTGCAATAGTTTCATAAAAGCTTGGAGAGGGATTTAACTTATAGTTTATCTTAAGTATAAAGTGTCCCCACCCATAATTATTCGCTAAAAATATTATTGATGGTAAATAATTTAAATGCTTTACTTACAAGATTGAAACTTTTCTCAAATGAAGCTCTGAATCATTTTTTGCCTATATTACAGGCCAAAATCAAAAAATGAATAAATAATATCTCAATTCATTAATTGCACCCCTTTGGAAATATTTTTTGCAGGGTGTGATGCAGATCGCATACAGGATACATTTTGTTCTAATTTTGATTTTTTTTTTTTTAAATTAGATTTTGATTTTCTTCTGAAATGGAAATTAATAATTAGGCATTAATTTTCTATTCTAATTAGTACTTTAAAGTTCATATATACTTTTTTTCTTGTGAATTCTACTACGTTTTTCTACTTAATTTCCAAAAGATGGTGTGGAAGGACGGAGGAAAGGGAGTTTGGTTTGTGCGCTCAACGACCTATACTTGTGCACAATAACGGTTAATCAGACCGGGACCTACAGCTTAACTTGGATTCCGAACCGCAACAAACATTCATGCCTAACCCGGGATTCGAACCCGGCACCTTTAGCATGCTAAGTCAGAGGGCTAACCCCACAGCTATCAGGTGGGCGAAGGGTGGAGGAAGGCACTATTTTGAACCTGCCTACCAGTGTCAGGATGTTTCAGTTTATGTTGGAAAAATAGCTACCTTTTTTCTTGACTATTTCTATAATTGGCTCTTTTTTTTATTATAAACAAGGCACATTGTAAAAATTAAAATTTTTAGAGGAAATTCTAAATGAAAGCTTCATATTTATCTCTAGGTTTTAAGAAGTAGAAAAGTAAAAAAGGATACAATAATTTTAACACTTTATTTTGAATAATTAATAAAAATATTATGCTCATCTCTGACTAACTCACTCACTCTGTAACGCTACATCTTTTCAATTATTTCTGTTCACATGATATGGAAATTACATTTATTGTTAAGAATCTTCTTCTCCTCAGAGGAATGTTTCAAATTCAACATAATTTTTTCACAGTTATAATGAAAGTGGCAACAGTAGAGGACGAAATTGTCCTGAGAAAAGAAAAGTTGTGTGTGTGTGTAAGATTCTGAGGAATTAATATACTAATTACGTTCACTTGCGAAAATTAAGCAAATTATTTGCACAATAGCAAGAGAAAAATGGACCTTTTAATAAATATTTCGTGTACATTAAATTAAAGTGTTTGCTATATTCATTTTTTTAAAGAGCGCCTTAGATCTTTCTAGTTACAATATATTAAGAAAGAGACCATGAATATACTGACAATAAACCAAAACTTAGAGACTCTGTTAAGAGTGGATCAATAGCATGTACTAAAAACTTATCATCATAACATTTAATGCATATATAATTCCAAGTCAAACGAACGTAAATTTAAATTTAACGGTTTTTTTTTTTATTGCAGATTTTGTCTTAAAAGTTGTTTTTTTAGCGATCCATACCAACGTAACTCACTTAAAAAAATTCTGATGTATTTAATGAGTTTTGTAAATGAGCGATGCAGAGAGTCCAATGAAAATCGGATTCAGTTTTCTCCCTCATCTATAAAATAACCCAACTTTGAATTTGGCTCGTTTGGTCGTTGATACGGAATTGAGCACATGTGAAAATGATATAAAATGAATGTCAGTTCGACCTTTCGCTACCAAATGGAAGTGTGGTACTTGCATGGAAGATTCTTGGACTTGAAGGAGCAATCGTTTCACGCAAAACGGTTGGGGAAATGCTTTTAGACCAAAAGTAGACAACTGATATGCTACTACAGCTTGCAAAACGGTTGGGGAAATTCTTTCAGACCAAAAAATAACAACTGATCTCCAACTACAACTTGTAAACGGTTGAGGAAATCCTTTCAAACCAAAAGAAGACAACTGATCTCCAACTACAACTTCTGAATAGTGGATAGTTGATTACTGACTTGAAGCCAAAGAAGGCTTAACAATCTCCATAGAGATCTATATCAACAACTTCAACCAAACTAAATAGAATCTGTTTGTAACTATGGGCAATCGTAAAATTATGGGGAGAATTCAATTAGCTTCATCTACTTGCAGAGCAGAAACCAGAAATAGTAGTAGTTCAAAAGCTGTCCAAAAGTAGCAGAGATCAGTAAAGAAAACGTTGAGAAAGTTATCTGTAATTTAATATTTGTTCTTGCAAAAAGTTGAACTATTTTAATTTTTTTTTTTTTTTTTTTTTTTAATTTTTATACATTTTATAGAGACGATTTTTTTAGGGAGTCAGTAGTACAAACATAGTGGCCACAGAACCTGGAAATCAGAGAAATATCATGGAGTTTTCTGTTTCTGGTAAAAATCAGTGAAATGTCAGGGAATTTTTTTAAATTTCGCAAAAACCAGGGAATTTTTCTATTGTTTTGAAGGTACGTTTCCCCGTTCATCCGTACTTTGGCGCCATTTTTCCGGAAAATTGTGGTAATCGTTAGAAGTTTCATGTTACACTATATTTTAAACTTTTCATTGCTGCCAAAACTTTAAAAAAAAAAAAAAAAAAATGGCCTATTATATCTTTGACCTAAATATTCCATTTGATCTACACATTTGAAAAAATTTGGGAAATTTTAAAAAAAAGTTTGCCGTAAAATCAGGCATTTTTTTTTTTAGAAATCTATCAGTGAAGTCATGGAAGTATCAGGGAACTTTTTCCCTGAATTTAGTGGCCGTCCTGACTTATATAGAAGGTTTTGTGAAGATCCATAGATTTCTACGCACTCCATACTGCAAAAAACAACATCAGTTTAATTATATCTACTCTGCTATATCCACACAAAAAAAAAATCTTATCTCAAAATTATACATTCGACTTGAATTAGAAAATAATCTCTTGCGTATCGTTCCTTGACATGATTAAGGGTCATTTGATTCAATAAAACACATTGTCTAAAAATATAATAACTTATACTACATGAAGCTAATTCTCTACAATGAGCTAATGAACAGTCATTGTTTCAAAATGTGCATTGGTATTCCACTTTATTTGAATAAAAATTTCGCACTCATCTTTGTCGAGTAAACTGATTGGCACCTAGAAAGAAATTGCAATGTCTAATATCCCATAAAAGTAACAATACCATGTATGGTAACTCCTTATGAGAGTTCTGGAATAAAAAACTTCGAATGTTTACTAATTCATAAAGGATTGTTAGTAATATAACCCATAAAAACAAAGTTTTTAATATAAATATTTTTTATGCATTGCAAATTTTTATATTCGTTAAATCAGAGCCGATTATGTTAACAGCGTGTGCTTGGTGTTTGTATCTAATTTTAAATATCAAAAACATTTCTATCAGCAAAATGTGCAGCTAACTACGTTTCAAAAATTATTTATTAAAAATGAACGTGAATTTATGCACTCACATCCAAACATCATTTATTTATTATGATTAAAACAATTTTATTATATATTAATTTAAAAAAAAATTTGGCAACAGGAACGAGTTTCTTCAATGGTTGGTTAAATGCTCAAGTTGGTTAATTAAGCCGGATAAGCCGGTTTAGATCGCTAGTTGTGTGACGTCAGCTAAGCAAAAGTTGCGCTGTCTATCGGTAATCACGGGAGAGCGCACGTGATTGGTTAATCGGAGTCGCCGGCGCCAGTAAATAGAAAATGTTTGGTTTACTGGCACCAGTAGCCTGGTGACGTCACATGACGTCACTGGCTGGCGATCTAAACTAGAGCCTCGACTGGTAGCGTGTAAATCCGGCTTTAGTATTCCATAAAAGCGACCTTTTAGTGACAGTTACAGCCCCAAAATTTGATAGAATGCATTGTCATCGACATCGAATCTAGCTGCTAAGTTTCAGACCGATTGGATGACCACAAGGGGGTTCATTAGGCCTTCCCAGATTCCACCACCTTCAACACACAAAATAGAAGTTAATATAAAGGATTTAAAAATGCTATTAATTTCTTTAAAAAGATGTGGATTAAACGAGGTTTGGACCATTTTTAGTACATCTTTAAAATAGTGGCACCAATATCATCATTCTAATGCACAAAAATAGTTCGTAAAAATTATATTGCAGGAAAACTTATTAAATTTCCATGCAGAATCTTCGGAAAGAATAACAGAATTCAAAAGAAAATCTGTTCAAAATTGGAAGGATTAAAACTTTTTTAACCTAAAAAATTAGGTATTTCCTTTCAGTTACGTAAAATTGCTATTGTTTGTAGAATAATTCTTTTTTATATTTTCCGCGTCATCTCAATTTCGTCCAAAATTTCCCGTAACTTATATTCTTCAAATTCTAATTACAGTTCCACTAAAATTAAAAATTGGCGATCTTACTTCCAAGTAAAGTTAAAAATTAAAATTCCGTTTTCGTTTTATTATATTTTCAAAGTCATTGTTATTATATTTACTGAAGATTCAATGGAAAAATTCTTAACTTGCTATGTTTAATTGTGCTATTGTTTGGTATGGTTATTTGCGTTCAATTTATTTTCAAACATCAAATACTTTGTTTTAATTAAAAGATTTTCGTAATAGTTTTTCCAGCGTTTTGTAAATAAAAAACTTCCTTCAATTCTTTCAAGTATTTAATCTTTTGGTTTATTAAAATTTGTTAGTTCCCTGATGTGAAAAATAGCATCTAAACTTTTTTTTTATGCTACACTGTATATTTTTAGCCTGCTTGATATGGTCAGAAGTTTTTGTTTTTTAGTATACCTTAGAAGTATAGCACAAAGTAAGAAATTCGTGAGGAAAAAGAAAAGATTTATTAAAAAGTTTCTCATGCATAAATATTCTTTTTTAAAATTAAACCCACGTTTTTAATAAGAAGAATTGCGTTACACTAAAAAAAAAAAAAAAAAAAAAAACTTAAATGAGAATTTTTTTAAATTCATTCTTAAGGTATAAGATTTTTAAATACATTGGCCCTTTACTTCAATGGCTATAGATTAGAGTGAGAAAACTTTGTAAAGAGTCACCAAAAGAATTCTCCTTGTTAAAAGAAGTACTATCTTTAATTTAGACCTGCATTTCTTCATTCATTTTAAGAAAAAATTATAGATGATAATTTAATTATGAATACACACAAAGTATCGTAAGGCTTTCTTGCATTAAACAACAATTTAGAGAAAATAATAATAATAATAATAATAATGTTTCAATGTTGTTAAGCCACAAACAATGGATTAAAAGTTAAATAAGTTAATTGGTTGAACAAGTTAAAGTTCGATTCAATGAGTAAATATAGCAAAAATAATAATAGTTTGGCAAAATTTTAGTATTATCTCCAATGTGTATTTCCACTGCGTGTAAAAATAATGTAATTTCATCAAAAGTGTAAAAGTAATGAACAAATATAGACTCTTAATACACCTGCTTCATCTCGTTGTTTCCTTATTCAAACAAAAATAAACGTCGCCAGAATAATTTTCCAGGAGCGCTCAATAACACATTCGACTCTTTTAGCGGCGTTCAAAGAATCGGATAGATAAGCGAACGCCATTCAAAATCCAGCGCGTTTTTCAATTTCAAGGCCTTGGCGACAAACGACACGCGCTCCATTGGCGAAACCGGGGAACACACTCCGCATCGCATGCAACCCTAGAGGGAGGTAGGTGGATAGAAAAGGCTGACGGTGACTCATACCTCGGGTAGAACCGAAATCACCGCAGTTGGGCTGTCAGTATCGTATCGACCGTCGACTAGAGCGGATTGCAAGTTCGATAGGAGAAAGAGACTTTCCTCTTTTGTTTACATCGTCTTTTTTTTTAAATTTGTTTGCGTTGTTCAGTGCCGGAAAGGCTACCTTTCACTACGGCTTCCTGCGTGCTGCAGACACGTTCATCCCAATGCCAAGGGATGGACACCACTTTCTACGAAGAGCCACGGTTTCGAAAGGATGAGATGCGGGGGATGAAGCGTCCCATGACTCTGGATCTCGACTCGTCGGGAAAGAGCAGCAAAAAGCCCAGGGGAGTCAACACCCTCTTGACGTCCCCGGACCTCAACATGCTGAAGTTGGCATCTCCTGAGTTGGAGAAGCTGATCATTGCCCACAACTCCAGCTTGCAGGGGGAGACCTGGAAGACCTCCAATCCCTGCATGTATCCCAAAAACGATGAGTACACCAGGGAATTCAACGACGCCCTGTCCTCCCTCCAACAGGTCACCTCGACCAGCAACCTCAACAATGTGGCCTTATACCAACCCCAGCAAAACATGGACATGCAGAACTTGGTGAATGTCTCCAACTGCAACATGATGCCTCAGATTCCATGTTCAACGACCATGGTGGATTCTTACGGATACCACCAGCAGCAACCTTTGTCTTCCATCAACATGAACTGCAACCCGATGGTGTCTTCCACCGCTGTGTCCTCTATGAACACTAACTGTTATCCTCCGAACGGGGGCTACTTCGAGCCCTTGGTGAACATCAAGGAAGAGCCCCAGACCGTGCCCTGCATGGGGCTGTCTCCGCCACCCCATTCCCCGATCGACATGGAAGACCAGGAGAGACTGAAGCTGGAAAGGAAGAGGCTGAGGAACAGGATTGCGGCCAGCAAGTGCAGGAGAAGGAAGCTGGAGAGGATTGCCAGGCTGGAAGACAAGGTGGCCAACCTGAAGAGCGAGAATGCCGATTTGGTGAACCATGTGGCGAGGTTGCGAGACTGTATTTGTCAGCTTAAGACACAAGTGATGGAACATGTGCGATCAGGGTGTGAAATTCTAGTGAACAATTCGTTTGCCACGGAAATGCCTCATTGATATTTGTAAGTAGGATATATCTTGTGATTTTTTTATACATATATTTCTCTTTTTATGATGTGATGTTTATTATATGACATAAACCACCTGATACATTGGCTGAAGTGCACTTTGGACATCCATCATTTAAAAGATTGCTCTTACGATACTATATCTAAATGAAAAGAATTTGATTCACCGTACGCAATAGCCTATTCTTTGTTAAAAATGTATATTACAGAAAGATTTCAATTGATTTGTTTATATTTCTTGTTTATTTTATTGAACATAGAATACTACTTTGAAATGTTATGCTTAATTAACCCAAATTATTTAATTCAACCAATAGAAATACGAAAAAATGAAAGTATATTGAATAAATGCTTTAGATATATACTTATCATTTGTAATTAGCTAATAATAGTTTTATTATTACAAACTTAATGTTGTTAATCTGTAATATTGAATCTTTCCGTACAGAAAAATTTCGCATGAATATTTCCTAAGTGTTTCGTGAAGAAAAATAAGTTTAAAGACGTTTTCAGATTTTAATCTTCTTTGATATGAATTGCTAAGAAAATTAACCTAATTTATATTCTAATTCTGATCACCAGCTTGATTTTTCATATTTGCTAGAGTCTAGCCTTAAATGACATACGTACAATGTTAAATTGTAACAGCAAGAACGTCCTTATATAAAGCTTTAAAGCAGAAAATTGATCTTTCTATATAAATATTAGGGTAAGAAATTTCAGAAATTGATAATGGAATGTGTATAAAATGAATTGTATAAATGAAAAATTGTAATTTTGATAAAGATTAACTTTACTAAATAAATATAACTCTATTCTTATAAATTGCGGCTTAAGAATGCATTGCACAATCAGAATTTCATTAGCAGGTCAAAGCATTTAATGAATTGAAGCTGTGATTGTATAGATCTGTAGATAGATTTTTAAAGGCAAAGTATTTTTTTAGAATCTTGTAATGGAAACTTTTATATGGAAATGTATTTATCTTCCAAGTTTGGTCATTTGTGGTTCATTTAAGAAATGAAATCAATAATTGTTAACTTTAAAAAAAAAATTCTGCGTGAATTTCGTTAAAGAATGTTCTTCCGAAAATATTTCACGTTTAGGCAGGTCCTAATAATGATTAGGTTCTCAAGACATAAATTTGGAAAACATTAGTAGAAATAAACAATCCACAAATTGCAGTTTTAAGAAGTAATGCAAGTACACAAGACTTTATTAAATATTTTGATGTATAGAATTGTCACCCTCATTCTCGTAATTTATCATTTTGCTAAGCTTTGTTTATAAAAATATAATTGCAAATGCTTACAACAAATTTCTTCAATTCTTTATTTATTTGCTTAAGCTTATCACGATTCATTCATGAAATACTATCATATTGCCAAATGTTATAAGTTCCTCAATGCTTTTTTAAGTTTACTGCGCCTGAGTTTCGATTATATTTCATTTTAAAATTTTATATGGGGCTTTTATTTCTATTACACTGACTATCCACGTTCCTTGGAAGTTTTTATTTATGTCTCAGAAAACCAATCCGCCGGTCGATTTTTATAAAATTTTAAGTTTAAAAATGTTTTGGTCTTTCTTCTAAACTTTTAACTTTTATTATTATTATTTTTTTTTTTAAATAAAAGTCACATTTGGCAATATTTATATTGCAAACACGTTTGTTTGATATGTGGCTATAACTTTTATCACACTTATTTAACATCAATAATTTCAAAGCTGAAATTTTACATTTTTATGTGATACACAGTCGACCACTGTGGATTAGATAGTTATCCAGTTAAAAAAATTGAGAACATTCCTTTTCTTGGACGAAGTGCGAACTTAAAGCTAAAATGTATTTATGAACTTAAAAAATTCTTATCGTTTGTGGTTGCCAGTAAATTGCAATGTTAGGTCAGTACTAAGCTTAAGTAACTATTAGTTATTGTGTTTTGCTTTTTTCCCCTTTTGGGCATTATATCTGATTCCAAGAGCTCTCACTTCTGCCCTTGTAATTTGAATTTTTTTAGTTCCTATGCACCTGTTTTTGTATAAATGATTTTAATATTCATTAGAATTTTAAATATTTTGTTTCTGATATTTATACTTTGAACTGATATTATATGTGTTGAGCCATCATAAATTTTAATGCTTGTTTGTAAATCGTATTAAATAGAGGCTAAATAATTGCATATTCTTAACCATGTTTCATAACTCATATTGCCAATCTTTTCTTTGCCCTTCATACCGTAAGATAATGTTGTGTGTTTGCAGAAAACACTAATCAAGTCAAAAATAGTTAAAACATTATTTACTGTACAAAAACTATACTAGTTGACTTAGTCGAAAATGTGTTGGTTAAAAAACTGAGAAGAAACTTCAAATTGTGCTTACCACAGATCCAAAGACAGATAATTGTGCACTCAATTTCTCACAAATTTTGACTATCAGTTTTGCCTGTAAGCACGTTATTTAATTTTTATCTAATGTTTTTTGTCTTCTTAAATGAGGATGTTTTAAATTTAAACTTATAACAACTAATTAATAAATACGTTTCCTTATCACTCCGAATTTAAAATAGGTACTTAGTGTATAAACGTAATAGTGCTTTACCAGAATAATATGAATTGAATTCAACTATTGAAGTTTGAAGAAGAATGGATATTGAATATAAAAATATCTCTGATTGAACACATCAGAATAAAGTGCCTGATTACACTCGAACGACAACGATTTTGCTGCCATTAAATAAATAAAATATATTTAGTAAAAGTTGCACCAAACGATTCCTTAACTTTTCAAGCAATTCCATGAGAATAGACAATCGCGCTTTAAAAAGAAATAAACTATGCTTATAATAATAATAATAATAATAATTCAAAAAACTTTTTCGAATTTATTTTATTAGGAGGTAATTATTATAAAATCAAATACTACAAATAATTTGTGTAAAACCTATATTTCTAATTATTCGTTGTGTTAAGAAGTCCCTTTTTCATACATTATAGCTTAATTATTCCAAACATTTTTAAATATACTTTTGTACCATCTCTTTATGTGTAAAAGTTTTATCTTTTTTCTTTATCACTACACTAAATTTGCCTGCATTGTTTATATTTATTGTTTTCCTTAATTTACTTCTAATAATAGTTTCAAAACGTACACGTCAACCCACCCACCCTGATTAAATATATACTTTTTCCCACAGAGTAGTTAACGCTTTAATTTTTATATTTCGCTTACCACTGTGTGTTATACTAGTCGTTAACTATTATCAAGATATATTTACACACATAAACAACTGTATATTTGGAGTTTAGACTGCTCCACTAATGGCACTTGTTTTGGAACCGTAACTAAATGATTGTTATAGTTTGTCTCGTCTAAAGCAAAAAGCTGACTGCACAACCATCAAACATTAAACCTCAAAAATCGAAATCATATCCACTCATACTAGTCTACAATTACGAATGACGGCAGTGATGCCAATTTCTTTCGTAGAAAGTTCGAGTACAAATCGAACGGAAAGGTGCTTTTGAGGCAGTACTTATATTCGAAAAACACAAAACATTCTCAAATTTGGGAAAATTATTTTTGAAAGTTAAATATCTCCTTTCCTAATCCTGTTTAAAAACAAATATTAAAAAATAAATTCTTTAACTTCTTCAGATCAGAAGTATTAAAAAAAAAAAAATAAAAAAAATCTGTATTTTAAGAAACAGCTTTTTTTACGCCGCGTCATAGTTATCTCTCTTATTTTATCGTTTGGTATATTTTCGTTGTCATAGTTACTAAATTTTATAAGTGGCTGTTAAATAACATTAGTTTTTCGTTGTCAAATGGTCGTGCTAGTGAATTGAAAATAATTTGTATTTGGTCAGCTTATTGATTTCAGGCGAGACGCTCTTTTAGCCTTTTAATTACATTTAAATTTATCACACAACATTACAGTCACAACGACAAAATCTTTAACAAATGCTTTTTTCTGCGTCTTGTCACTGATATCCTGCTAGTATCGAGTTAGTTTTTTCTCCTACCTCAATCATATTACTTCCTTTTCCAATCCCATCGCTTGTACATCTTCATTAAGCTTTGGACTGTAAATAAATTGCTTTCATTTTTTTTTTTCTTCCCCCCCTTCTTTTTTTTTTTTTTTTTTACTTGTGCAATGATTTTTGATCGTTCATGTGATACAATTTTAGAGTTAGTTGGATTTGTATAGTTTTTGTTGTGCGATTTTTGTCACCAGACATTATATGGCTACGATACAGATTTACTTAATGCTGTTATGTTATCGAGATGAGAATGGTAAAAATATTTATTAATAGCAAATAAATTAAAAGTCAGCTAATATATGTAGTTTGAAACTTAAGGTGGAAAGATAATGACTTTGCATTTTTTTAGAGTATTGGTAGGTATTATCTGAACTAGAAAATATCATTATGGGGAAGAAGCAAGGAATTTTTAAATTCTAATCTTGATAACATCTCAACACTGTTTCTATGTTTTATATATATTTTGTCATCAAATTTATTTTGTGAGATGTATTTTTGTTGTGAGTATTTCTGATTGTAAAAATATATGTTATACACTAAAGTATTGTATCACATAAAGTTGCTTTACAAAGTATTTGTATTATTAATAATAATACATTATATAAAGATGTAAATTGTAGCAAATGACGCAAGTCTTCTTTAAAGTAATTTGAATTGAAATGTGGAAAGATAATATTTTACCGACAAAATGTTAGTATTTTTTTATACTAATGCAGTTTATAAAATTATCACGATTTTAGTGATATACAGATAGTTGTAGATAATGACTGTGCCTACTATGCCTTACAATTACCGCCATTGATAATAGTGATATAAAAATAAAATTACAATATTTTTGGAAAAGTTATATTGCAGAAAGCTGTAAGAGTTTTTAAGGAAACTCAATTGCTTTTCTGCGTCTAATTGCTCAAACTCACCGAGTAATAAGTATAATGTAATTGTAATAAAACAAAGCAAATGTATTTTTATACTGATGTTAAGATTTTATGCCCTGCTCAAATGACAATCTACCCTTTTGTAAAGCAGTTCATTAATTGTAATGTATGTTCTTCCTGTTGTAAAGTGTCATGGAAGTACATGGTACATAATTTTGTATTGGAAAACTAATAGATATTTTCGGAAACTGTTGAAATAAGAGTACCCAATCCTTTCTGCAGTGAAGCACTTTCTATTAAAAAGTGTGGGTGAACTAAGTCATTGTCTTCGACGAATATTATATATATATATATAATGATGCTTGCCAGAAGCTTGTAAATAAATTATTTTTATTGATCAGAAAAGAGAATTTTCTTCTATTTGTGCTTTTTACTACTTATTGAAACAAGAATAACATATTATTGAAATGATACATTAAATACGTTGAATATTTGTGTGGGAAAAGTTTTGGGACAGCACTACATGAGTTCATCTTAGGCGCCGCTAAGAAGGTGCAAGTAAGTGCGCTTGCACTCCTTTGGATTTTGTAATTAAAAATAATGTGGAGAAAAGTGGTATGATTCCCTGTTAATATAAGTATGATATAGGTTTTAAAGTATTTAATGGATAAGTTGGATGGAGTTTAATACATAACTTTAAATTAAAACTTCATAAAGATAGTCACTTGATAAATCAATCTTCAAAATTATCCCTCTTGCACCACCTTAGGTCCATTCTGCACCCCCATGAAATTAATTCTGCCTACGGCCATGGATTTATGCTTCAATAATGTAATGCAATTTGGACATTAATTTGTTTGTTTTTAATTCACATACACACACACATTAATTAAAATAATACATGGGCAATTCTCTGGTGCACGCTTGGGACATTTTGCCTCTTTTTTCTACTCCCATAAAGATTAGTGGTGCAAAATTATGACATCTTTGTTTTTATATAAATGTATATTTGGTCTAGTGAAAGTAATTAATTTTCTATATAACATTATATAAAACTTAGATTCATCAAATTTTGTAATTCTAATCTGCTAACGAGTAGAAAAAGAACTCTTAAAAGCTCATTTCGAATTTCTGAAGATGATTGTATATGCTTTTCAAATATTTCCTAAATTTGTTGTTGTAAAAATTATGAGCTGGAAACAATATTCTAAACGTTATTTTGGTGGTATTTTACCGATGACATGCAATATCAAGCAATTTTTCACTAACAGAAATCGGATTGTCTTGGGTTTGATGGAGTTGTTTTATTCAACAAAATCATACATTGTTCATGAAGCTTATGCATGGCTACGTCACAGTCAACGGTTATTATTACGGTAAGGTGAAATGGGTATTATGATTGGATAATGGAATGTGAAAATTCGAATTTAATTTTAATAGTGACTTGTGATTGGTCACAAACATGGCATAAGTGTTACCATACGATAGGACGCTACTAAAAATTACACATTGCGTTAAGTCTATTAATTTTTTTATTACTCTGTGTGAAAATAATTTATCACAAAAGAAGAAAGTACAGATAAAAGGATTTGGACAAGTTACATTTTGATTAAAAAGTTATGTAATTTATACGGACGATTCCGCTAATGAACTGACGATAATTTGAGAATGACATATTCCATTTCTCCTTGTTAGATAGTAGTTATCAGTTGATAAACTTCAGATAAAAAACAAATTATTTACAAATAATGTGAACAAAAATAGCAGAAATATTATTTTATGTTTTATTGAAACATTAATTTTAAATTGAATCACACACATTCATGAATGTTTTCAAAATTGGAACAATTATAGACTAGAAAATGTGCTTGATGAAATTAACAACCTGTAAGTATGTCATTACTAATATATATATATTTTTTATAATATACTTATAGTATATTTTTTAAAATAACGCATTTTTAAAAGATGCAAATTCAAATTGTTGAATTTAACAACCAAATTAAGGCTACACTAAATATAAGTAATTAGATGAATTCGAGGTTTGGTTTAAAATAAGTTTTTTCATTTACTACATAATTAAAATATTCATCATTTATACTATCGTCAAAGAAAATCTCGGAAGTTTTTCACTTTATCCTCCACTGCTTTTTCAATTTGGAAAAGAAAAGGATATAACATTTGATGAATACTTAAAAGTGAATCGCTTAAGTAAAAGCTATAAATTCTGTGTCCGGATTTGAAATCGATTGCGTTGGAATTCCATATTCCTTACAATATGATGAACATTTTTCAAAAAGAAATCTGGAGATAAATTTTAATGAACACAAAATTAGTTTCTTGTATTAATCAATGTATAAAGTTGGTTTCGATTCTAAGTTCACTTTTTGACTTGACAATAATTAAATGAGTAGAAAAGAAAGGAATGCTATGTCTGTTTTTATATTCATCTTCATCCTTTGACGTGTTCTTTTATTAAATTAGATAAAAAAAAAAATTTAATTATGATTTCTGGAGAGGAGATATATTTTTTTAATTCTAAAAATTATGTTCTTTTAATTCTGGATTTTTTTTATTTTTTTTTCATTCTAAATGATAACGGAAATTCGAAACTGTTTATGGGAAACAGGAACGAATGACTGTTTTACCTTCATCAGCAAATGAAGATAATAAACTTTTAACAAATGGTTGTGTTGCCTTATATAGTAATGGTTGATTGTATTGAAGTTAGGTGTGCATTTGTAATTCTACGTGACAAGATATAAAAATGACTGCTAAATTTATTGAACCACGTCCTAAAAGACGAATCGTTCACGTAATGCAGTGCGAACATGTAATGAACATTTTAATTTTATTTATCTCTTGCCACCGAGTTTTCTAAACAAAGCTCTGTAAGAGATAAAGGAAATGAGATCGTAGTAAATAAATTTTGATTGTCCGCTAGGAATGAAGTTAGTTCTGAAAACAAAAATGGCTAAAATTCAATTGACAGATTTAAGGGTGCTTTGAGTTATGTTGAGTGCTACATTCGCTATTGGTCAAGCGGCTTTACTATGACAGTATTGAAATAGGAAATAGTTTTTTTTCTTTGTTATAGAAGATTTCTGCTTTGTTTCGACACTTTTGTGTGTAGCTGAGACTTAATTTTACTAAACACAAATTCTGTATCCAAACAAATTGCTATTTCTATGAAAAATACCTGATTTTCCCAAAAATCCGTCATTTATACTGTTCAGGAGTAGTAGTGGAGCCCTTTGTCAGTAAATATAGTAATTTTATAAAAAATTTCAATTCGAAATAATTGAAATTTGGCACGTAAAAAAAAAAGTAGTGAAACGTCATTCCATGACACCACTGTTCGGTAGGTCCTTATCAAGGGTTGCATTCGCCTGAAATTCCTAAAATTGTGCTTAAAAATTTTCGATAATCCCTAAAAAAAAAAATTAAAAACCTTGAAAATTCCCCAATTTTCTTCCTAAACCCAGATTATACTCCAGAAGAGGAGAAAATCCTTTCTGAGATTTAAATTTTTTGCAAATTGGTAGCTTTTTGCCGATATTGAGACATGCTTTGAAAAGAATGTTCTTAATTCAAAAGAAATATCCCTAAATTTAAAAAAAAATTCCCCAAAATTTTTGGAATTATCCCTAAAATGTTCCTGAAATTTTTGGAATCATCCCTAAAATTCCTACCTAATATTATTTAGAAAACTCACTGCGCTCCCTGCCATATAATATGTGACGGGGTGACTAACTGTAACCTTGCTAATATAACTGACTGTGACCGTGAATTTGTATTGGAATAGGTTCCATATATACCTGTTGTTTGTAGATGCAACATACTTGTTTTTAGATAGTAGATTTTTTTATATTTTATTTTTATTTTTATAAAGAATTTTAAGTAAAGCACTAATGTGTTTCAAACGGGGTGTCTTTTCTGGGCGTAAGAACCAGGATGAAGAATCCAACTTCATATGCATGCCTATGTTCGCCGGGTATTTTAACCATGTTAACCATGCAATAGTTACAAGCTGCTTTTGGAGAGAAGCTTCGCTTACGTATGTTTCTTGAATGGTTTGAGAAAGTATGTATAGAATCTTGAATTAAGCTTCTCGTGAGCCTTCCGATATCGTTAAGGATCACGTCTGGGTCACCAGTTGGGGAAAGCTTTCAGACTCTAAGAAAATATACCATGTTTTAAATGGTTTGAAACATAAATTCTTTACTTAAAAGGCTAAAAACATTAAAATTTATAATCCGGGTGTGTGGCGTCAACTAACACTTTGATATATATATGGAACTTATTCATATACAAATTCACGGTCACAGTTATTAATATTACCAACGTCGCAGTTAGGTATATTTCCAATCTTCAATTATCCAACAATACCGAGATTTTTAAAATTAGAAATAAAATAGATTTCTTCTCAAAATCTCCTGAGTATGACTTGCATCATTTTTGCATTCAATCCTGATTATTATAAACTTATAATTTTTGACGCATTTCCCAAAAGAAGTATCTGCGTCGATTGATATTCGGGAAGTACGCCCGTCGTGCAAGTGTGCGTCGCCAAATGTGTATCAAATGTGTTTTTCCCCTTTGCCTGTGAATTTCGGAATATTGCCAGGCGGCCTCCCAGCGCGGGGAGAGCAGATACATAAATACTATTTTTCCATCCGCGTTGCCTAGCAACGGCTTTGTCCCATCGTCGGTGAGAAGGGGAGTTGGGCTGTAAAAATATTGTTCTTTGTTTACGCGAAAAAAAGAGTTCTTTATTCAAGGATCGTATCTGTCTTTTGTGAAGGACCACCGTAACCTCACCTCGTAGTGTTACTACATTTTTGATTAAAATCTGGATTTTTAAAAACTTTTTTTTTTTTGTCTTTTAAAACCAGGATACTCAAACCCTTTCACAGATTGCACTTTCGAATGTGTATATCTTTGTTACTGACAATATTTGTACAAACCGAAATCTTTACACCCAAACATTGATTGCTGTAGGCCATGTTTTGTTGACCTTGGCCTCCAAAATAAAAATGATTTTTCCCCCTTCATACACGAAAATCAACTGATGATTGTAGTGTTAGTACAAGGTAAAATAAAATTAATTATTAATTATTTATTTTATATTATTATAATTAAATATTTTATTTAGTAGAAGATAATTATTAATACATAGAATGCTGCTGAGTTTTCCCTTAACGTTCAAAATGTAAGTGTGTATTGCGTTCGTCAAGTTTTTATCATCGAAGCCCAATTGGCCCGCTCCCAGGGAGCAGTGCGGTATTGGCCTCTGCCGGAACCAGGGGTTAGGGCAAAATTGGCCAATGCCGGAACCAGAGGTTTGGGCAAAATTGGCCAATCCATGCCGAAACTCGAGCATCGTTCCAAGATACATTATTTCTTAAAAGATAAACATTCCAAAATCATTACAAAAAATATTTTTTACCCCACCGTACATTTTTTATGAAAATATATTTTAATTTTGAATATCTGCGGCAACATTTCAAAACTTTCATTATATTTTACCCAGCATTGACCGAGATTGGTCAAAATCCGTAGTCACGGCCAGTTTACAACGGTCCACATCTGTATTGGCCAGTGTTGAGTGATATTGATCAGCGTATTTGTGCTGTTAGGGTTACTTTAGTTTATGTCAACTCTTGATGCACTGCACATGATCCACTTTAAGAGATTTGGTTTGCATAAAAATGTATTTTTATTGATTGTAAATAAGCGTATTGTATAATGCGAAGTAGTGATGTTTTTGATTCTGTTCATGTAAACGACAGGAAGTGCTTTGTAGTCTTATCCATTGATATATATGTCTATTGATGGATTTAACTGTATCCATTTTAAATCGATTTCAATTTCATTTACCATCTTTCAATAAAATATTAAGTATAATTATGAATATAGTAAACAAATATCAATATAAATATAATAAAAATATATCTTTAAAATCCAGCAATAATATAAATATAAACATTTATAAATTTTTAAACATTTAACTCACTAACATTAAATATATTGTTACTTATAAATATAAAATATAATCTATCTTTCTAGTAAATAGCTGAGCCCCCTAGCGATGCATATAAATACTAAATATAATACTACACATAAATATTACACATAATATTACATGTAAATATTAAATATATATATATATATATATATAAATTATATATAAATATTATACATAACAATACATATAAAAATTAAATATAATTTATATAAATATTAAATATATATATATATATATATATACATATATATATATATATAAATTATATATAAATATTATACATAACAATACATATAAAAATTAAATATAATTTATATAAATATTAAATATATTTTATATAAATATTAAATAAAATAAAATATTACAAATTTAAAAAAAATCTAAACATTATTAATTAAATTTTTTTTTTAACCCAGATTTCGACTCTTGAGTATATAAGTGTGTCTGGCCACCCTTTACCGAAACAACTTTCCTATCCACCCAGGGCCGCTTGGCAACCGCTACACAACCAGCTCAAAACAACGATCTACTTCTGCTTATATTATAGGGTTTTCCCATCTCTCCTCCCCCCCCACACACAACCGCGCGAGTTGAATTCTCCTCATTTGCCTCTCTCTCCTACACTGCGCATGGGGGGCCCAGCCCCCCAATTCCCGGGGCCCGCAGAAGAGAGTGGGGGCGGTTAAAGCCGATGCCATTTACTGGGCCAGGACAAAGGGAACCAGGGGCAACAATACAAAGGAGGGGGGAGGTGAGGGGGACTTTTGTGCTCTTCTATATGGTCGCCGACACTCCTGCCCCCTTTTTTCCCCTTCTTCTTATATCCCTGCATCCCCCCTCAACATAGGGATGTGCAAAGGGATTTTGGTCGTGTTTTTTTTTTTTTTCTTCTTTTTTTTTTTTCCATACCGTGTATATAAACACCTTCTATAAAGTCATGCAGTGTGTGCTGTGACATGCAATAGGTGGATTACGTTGCAGCAGGAATGGCGATGCTTTAGTAAAAAAAAAAAATTAAAAAAATTATTCTTTTTTAGTTGGGGGGGGGGGGGTGTCTTATATAGCGTGTTAAAGGTCTGAGCTTATGTATAAGTTTTGTATTGAGATGAAATAGAGCAGAAGTGAAAAGAACAAATATGTAGATAGCATGTGGGCGGAAGATCTTGCGACTTTTTTTTTTTTTTTAATGTTACTCAAGAGCTGGTTATCAATTAGACAAAAATTAAGATTTTAAATCGGAGATGTCTAGGTTTTTTATATTTATTAAGAGTATTGTCAAAGAAAAAATTATTTAAAAGAAAAGATAATTTAATTGTTTTTTAAATAGAATAACAAAATATTTTTCAGTTTCTATTGGTGTTTTGTTATTTCTTCCAGATCTTTAAGATTTGGCGGTTAAAAGGAAACGGGATGGTTTTTATCAAAACTCATCGATATTTGATTAGTTACAACTTAAAGCATCCTTTTTATGTTATTGTAAATGTATTCTTGTTAAACACTGTTGAGAAATTGATGTCGATGTGTTACAAGCATTTTAAAAGTTTATTTTAAACATATATCTTTTTTTAAGGTTTTAAATGTAAATTGGTCTCTTGTGTTATAAAATTCAAAGTCAATTATTTGAGCATTAAACTTCTTAGCATAATGGCAAACTTTAAAATCCAAACTAAACCTTATTTTAATCTAAATGTGGCATCCTTATTAAAGTGTTTTGTTCTTGAAGCAAAAATCAACTGCAAATTGAAAATCGTAAAAACAAAAGCTTCACATCTTTAAAAACATTGGTTTACAAAGTCAAGATTTTATTTTTATTGTTTGAAGTTCTATAGCATATTCTCACTTTGGAATTGTAGTACCTGGCATATACCTGGCTGCAAAATAGCTCAGTAATACTGAATCGGTCAAGTATGGTGCAAGTAAACACACATCGATCCCTCATAACAATACTGAATAATCATAAGAAGAAGTTAAAGTATAAAATCAGGAAAGCTCGTTCAATGTTGTAAACAGTCAAATTACATTGCAAAGGAAAAAATTACCAGGTTTTTAATACCTTAACTGAATTGAAGACTGTTGTAGAAACGAATATGTCATACTGTAACGTTGTGCAATAATTAATAAATCAACAATACCTTTAATTTATCTATTGCTTATACTAATGCATCGAAACAGCATCTATATGTAAATACAAATGCTCTAAGATTTTTAACAATCTTGGTCATACAGCTAACCCAAGGTTTCTATCTTATATAAGTGGTTATAACACACTTTACGAAGGAGTAGTGCCGTATACCTATACAGCAAATTTATAATATTTAGTTGTGAAATGGATCACCAAAGATACGAATTTGAATTCAGATTTTTAATCGAAACTAACATTTCTACTTCACCTAAAAAGTTAGAAAAGCCCATTTTTCATTTTACGAGCAGATTCCTAAGTACTTTCATTGCTCCACTCAAAGTTCGACCTCAGAAGTGGTGACCAGTCATCCACACAGTCTTGACCCCTTACAATTTTAATGACCATTCAGCCCAATAAACAACAAGAGAAGGAAACCCTCAACAGTTTCTCTACACTATAAAATCGACCACATTCCTTTCTGACAATAGCCGGTGCAAATCCACCCCCCCCCCTCCCAAAATATGCGCAGTTAAAAAGTACCACTCTCACTCAGACAATGCATTATATCTTCCTCTCTGAATGAAAACACTGAGGAGGCATCTTTTATTCCATGATAGATCCCCATCCCTGTACATCTCTCCTTTAGAGCATTCCGTTTACAAAATCCCCCCCCCCCCTTGTCATCTAATAACAAAAGCCTTAAAAAATACCACCGTGAAAAAAATATTGCGCGTACGGTTTGGTGGTGTGGAGGGATGGTAAAAAAAATAAAAATATCACCCGTATGTTTCGGTGTGCTTTCCGGGGCCCCGCGACACACTGGCGTCTCGTGCACTTCAAGAAGTGTCTTCTGCACGACAATGCTTGGATCGGATAATAGGGCAGGGGACATCATAAACTGGCATGGAATGATATCTTGAAGAAAGACTTCCACGGGAGATACGGAGGCGAAAAGGAATTAAAGTAAAATTAGGGATCCCCCGCATCTCGAAGAATGTATCGAGATGGATGAGATTTTTTGCGGAGAAAGTTTTTTTTTTATCGAGTGTGTAATCTACTGATGCATGAGTTGCGATAAAAGGAGGAGAATGCGTAGAAAAATTTGGTTGAAGTCTTCGATATGAGTGCGCAAGCACGACTTTTTTTATTGCTTGAGCACTTAAATTAGGGATTTACCTTTAAGTAGCAGCATAGATACATAAATATGCTAAAGCTTTTACTTATATATTCTTTATTTTTTCTTTAAATATGACCTGCTTAGATTATTGATGAAAATGTGTTAATAACGTGGCAACACGAGCACCGCCAGAGAGGGTCAAGAGGGTGTCTTTGCTCCCCTCCCCTTCCATCTGTAGTTTTAAAATTAGAAATAAAATGTAAAAAAAGCAATAAAATTCTCAGAAAAAGAAGTATAATTTGGGTTTTAAAATATTCATTTTAACATTACTTTAATGCAGAATTATTAATTCCATATTTCACAACGAAATTCAAATATCATTTTCGAAAAATCAGGGTTTGAACGAAATTTTTTTTTTGCCTTGCACTTCTACATTTTTGTATGCCATCTTCACCCCACTGTTCTGAAAATAACTCTGCCTGCACGTTTACGTAACAACAATCATGGTTTATATTATACTCATTTGCTCAAGTTTTAATTCTTCCAAAGAAAACAAAGAAGCGTAATTTAGTACTTTTCTTAAAAGCTGGTAAACAATGTATGAAATGTAAATATATTGATCGGTGCTAACTAGGGTAATGATGTATTTTCATATGTTACGAATAAGAATTGTGTTTAAATTCTTGATAATAATTTTCAGTTTACACCCCACCACTTCTTGAGAAACTCATTATAAGAATTAACAATTCAAGAGAGCACACGAATTAATTTTTTAATATATTTTTTTAGTAGATAAATAAAACTGGCTATAGCTGACCTTGTCTTTTGATAATAAAACTAATAACATATTTTATGTAAAATTTCTTGATTAGATAAAAATACAAAGAACATAATATAAGAAAAGGACTCGTGATCAATTACACGCTCCCTAAAAGCTAGTGATATTCAATTAATATATTATCAAAAGACAAGGTCCGCTGTTAGAGGTCGGAAATATCGATCAAAATAAATATCGATACTATATCGTTGCATAGAAAAAGAATATCGATATATCGATACAAGATTTTTTTTATTTGATTTTCAATTTTGCCAGAAACAAAGTTTTTTAGGGTAAATTTCTACTTTTCATGATTGCTTTTTTGAAAGGTGACTACTTTTTCAACTGAAATGTATCTGTTACAGAAAAAATAAATATATTTTCACTCAATTGGGTGCAGTGATTTTAAGAAAAATTTAGGTAATTTTCAATAGCTTTTAAGTGTATGGCAAAATACTGAACATTGGTGCCATTTTAAGTATCTCTCACCCAAGTTTAAACTTTAGTTTTTAAGTTTTTGAAAAGGGAATGAAGAAAATCGAAAAAACACGTGGAACTACAAAACGATCATCAAAAAACTAAAAATGTTTGAAAATATATTATATCGGTGACTTTTATCGATATTTTTTTATAAATATCGATAAAAATATCGTCGTATCGATATATCGCCGACCTCTATCAGCTACAGTCAGTTTTATTTTTCTAAAATAAAAAATGAAACTGAGTCAAAATACAGAACTAAAACTAGTTTATACTGTGAAATCGAGTTTTCAACTATATCAATGACTTAACGCAGGAAACTAAACCTAATTATCCAACAGACAACAATCACAAAGCATACAAAATAGAAAGAGGGCATGCTACAGCACAACAGCGAACCTAATGACCGAGAACAGCTAATGATCGCAAGAGGAGCTCGGAACACTAATAATGACCACCCAAAAAGACAATTCCTTTTCCCTGAAAACGTTTGTATTCCTCCCCTTCCCCTTGATATTTTCCACAGTGGGTCGATGACTTTCAAAGTCTGCCAGGGCGTCCCCAAGCGAGGGGAGATCTGAAATTGGCAAAACCCTCCTGATCTCTCTCTCTCTCAATTCCCATTGTCCGACACACGCATACAGACGGATCGGCGACGTAACTGTAACTGTTTGTGGTGGGTGGGGTAGGTGGTTTCCAGTGAAAACTATTAACCCGGGTCCTGTGTCACTAGGGTTACGGTTCTGCCGAGCAGGGATCTATTATTTCGACGCCCACAAGGCTCACATACGCTATTAGCGTGTGGTCCGTGGAGCGTGAATGGTTCTGGTTTTATGTTGTTTCTTCTTCTCTTCTCCGTTATCCTTCCTAGCAAACAACCGTTGTTCGTCCGTGTTGGACAAAGTGGGAAATGTAGTCTGGGAATTGGAGGGGCGGTGCAGTAAAAACTGGGTTTTAGGCGCGGCGTGGGCAGGGAAATTAACGCAACGGGATCGAAATTAAGGATTTTTCAGCTATGCACTGAGATGGAACACAACTTACTTTAATGATGGAGGTTCTTGACAGTCGCTTATTGCAGAAAAATTCTTTGATAAATTTATATAACTGTGCTTGTGATTCGAGGAAGTAAGGCAATGCAATGCGAGTCGAATGTTTTTCGAAAAGGGTAAATTCACCAATGAAAGATAAAGTTTTAATTTTGTCTTAATGGGACTGATATTAATTTTTGAAGCTTGAATAGATTGAAGTTTTTGTGTATTATCATGGTTGTTTCTTTGTATTTTGGAAACAATAGATGGAATTTTTCTATAGACACTTTCCATGCTCGTTTGGCTCCAGTGAAAGAGAACACAAACGCAAGCCGAAAATCTAAAATTATTCACAAACTGAAAAATTATTGCCAAGTGCTCTGGCTATAACAGAAAAGTACTTTTTTATTATTGAACTTATGGACATTTATTATTGATTGAATTTTAATCACTTTATAAATTTTGACACAGCTAAAAAAAAAAAAAAAAAAAAAAAAAAATATATATATATATATAAAAATTATATGAAATGATGAATGAAATCAAATAGCATAATACTCAATAGAATTTTGTTTTTATTAAAAATAGCCTTTTTAAAGTAAGGTCCCTTGCTATCGCCAAGTGCTTGAAAACAATTATAGACTTTAACCCTCTGATCTTTCAGTATTCCTGCATTGCGCAATTCAAAAATATTTTTATTAAAAGTATCAAAAGCGTTATCTAGGGTGTAGAAGCAGTATTTTAGAGACAGTAACTGTCAAATTTATAGAATAATTATCCTATAATTACATTGACAGTGACATAAAACCGAAAATTACTTTTAAGGAGGGTGAAATGACACATATAATGACATTTTTCGGTTCGTCGAAAATTCGGATAATCGGAGGATTAAAAAAGAAATAACTTTTCATTCTTACAGATTCTTGTTGTTTACTTTTTTTTCTTTTCCAACAAAGTGTTTTCTGCCATTGGACGTATTGTTTTTAGTGTTGTAAGTATTAACTTATTTAAAAGTTGTTGCTGTGGAACTGGATTTGTGTATTGTATATCGAGTGAGAAACTTAAATTGTTTTGCCTAAGAATGAAATTGTTAATTATTAGCAATTAAAAAGTAAAATAGATTTTTGGACTGAATTAAACCAACAAATTAGTTTACATAACGTTTTGTAGTATTGTGATTAACCAGAATCATTAAATAAAATTTAGCGATATTCTACTTTGTAGCGGTCTCCACATTTATGTCCGATAATAAGTTTAATTAGATTGATTAGTCATCTGGAAAATCAGTCTGGACAACACAAGCTTTTTAATTAGTTTCATCTAGGGATAATTCCCTAACTTTACTAACCAATCTTCTTGTTGTTTACTCAATCGGCAATTGTTTATTTTCTTAAATTCGGAACGTAAGTGTTCTTTGTTATTTATTCTGTTAAAGATTTGAAAGACTTATCTGATTTATCAAGCTGAAATACAATGACTGACAATTGTTGTCTTCATCTGGCTAATTAAGACCATCGAAATGGGGTGAAAAACAGGATGTTTAACGACGAACAACATGTTTGTAGCAAACATCTCAAATCCAGGAAACTAAGGATGGGAGTTCCTTCAATTGTGACTTGGTTGAGTGGCGGCTGCTTTTACAAAATACTCTGCATTTGCATGGAAAGCGGAAAATTGTGTTTGTGTACAATGGGTGTTACCCCTTCAAACGGCTTGCTTTACCGTTGCCCTTGGGATTGACCAAACATGGAACTTTTGGTGAAGTAAGCGATCGATTTGGAAATCTTGGAGTGATAGCTGTCTTAAGAATAAAGGGGGGATAAAATGAATAAATGTTGATAGTTGAGAGAGATTTTTCAACTGCGTACTTTTCAGTGTTTTCTGGAGAACTTTTTATCTTTGATCAAATGAAATTTTTAACACAAATATAAGTACGCGGTATTTGATCTCTGTCGAAATTGATACTACAAAGAACATTTCAGTTTGGGAAAATATGTGATTAATCGTTTGATAATAAAAGAAATCAATGGGAATAGGGATGCAATAACACTCCAATCTTTTGAACTTTTTCCTAGAGTTTTCAAATAGAAAGCAATCTTACAGCTTTAGAAATTTGATCTCACATTTCATACTTTAGAGGAAGACTTAGTAAGGATCATTTCCTATACTCGCTATGTTACAATCTTCTAGCCCAGTGCATTTAGAAACTACTTTCTATAAAACCCTGAAATTTAGTGAGTAAGTACGAAAAATATAACTTACTGAAATGACATACATTGTTTTCATTTAATGTCTATTTATTATAAATAAAAATTTAAATAACAAAATACAAAATCAGGTGGAACCACTGAATATGCATTGATGTAAGGATTTCAAATATAAAATAAAATATATTAAAAGCTATTTTTTGGATTTTTAATTTATGTTATTTCATGAAGTGATCATTCTCGTACCTCTACTTACCAAAATTCAAAGTTTTATACAGAGTAATTTCTAAATGCACAGGGCTAGAAGATTGTAACTTAGCGAGTATCAGGAAAGATTATTACTAAGACCTCATCTTAAAGTTGTAGATACTGATTATATATTCATTTTTTTTTTATTCATTCACAAAAGCAAGCAAAATTTATTTTGAAAAATACAATACATTTCTTTCAAACTGAAAAAAAAAAAAAAAAAAAAAAAAAAAACACTTAAAAAAAATCAAACATTTTTAAACTTTGACTTAAAAGCAGTATATTGTTGATATTTCCCCCCTTTCCTTTAAAGGTTTAAAATTGACATATTTTGCAAATCGATAATACGTTTTTAACAGAAAGAGCGCGAGATTCAGTAGAAGGTACAGTCAGGCAAGCAATTTACTTTATCTTTATTGTATCCGTGAGTAATGTATTTTTAATATTCAACGATAAAAACAATTTTGCAAAACATATTTATGTTAAAGATCCTCAATCCAAAAGAAAGTGAACTTGGCAATTGGACACCACAATGCTATAATAAACGTAACTTTCCCCATTATGGGCTCATGACATTTTCTCGAATGAATTTTCCTCCCTTCCTTAAATGCTCATAAAGATTAGAAAGGCATGTGACCTTAACGGAAAAGGAAACAATCAGAAATGACCCGTTTTGGACTTTTAATTCGACATCATTGTTGAAGTAATTACACCAAATGGTTCCTAGCACCATCCTAAGCTTTAATTAAGCCATAAGAAATCGGCGAGCTCCCCAAGTCAAAGGTCTGAAATTTGTATGTTTTTTTAAAGACTATTGTCCGATTCACTTGATAGAATTTTAAAGATGATGCATATGGCTTTCTGTAGTCTTCAAACACTGAGAAAATAGAACTAAAACTACTTTTTTTTTGAAGAATATTTTTGTATGAGTTTGTTTTTGAATTTGGTTTTGCGGCCTTCATAAAGAGAGTAAGTTGAATTGCTTTGTGGTTAAACCTATTTTAATGGCTTTTGATTTTTTAATTAAATGGCACGCGAAAAAGTTTGTCTTTGATTTCTAGGATTCTGATTTATTTGAAAGTGTTCGAAGGAAGGACAACTTAAGGAAACTTGAGCTCTTTCATTGAAGAGTCTCAGGAAATTTTTTTCTTAATTTGCCAGAGTTTCAGAAGAAATTCATTAAACATGTTTTTATGAAAAATACTCGGCAGCATTCATGGAAAGTTTGAGAGTGACTTTCATTACGTTGTAGAACTTTAATTCTTGATGATAAATACTTAAACAATTCTATTTACCATATCTTATTCCAATTAAGATTTTATTCATGTTATTTATTGCTGCGGAATTAACATATAATGAAGGTTATTCTGTTCAAATCAAACTAAGGTTAAAGTAGTGTTTTCTCACATCTGTCAAATTGTGACTATTTTTATTGTTTCGCCTGAGCAATATACTGAATGTTATTATGGAAAACATATAGCTAAAGATTTTTACTTTCAATTACCCTTATGTATACATAGGGTAATGAAAGTATAGTATTCGGTCAACATTTCTCCACGTTTTGGAACATCTTGATTTCAAAAAGGTGATATAGAAAAAATGTATCTGTGGTCAGCATACCTCCCGATTGAATTAACAAATTGACCTACGATGTTCAAATTTGGTATGAGGGTTAGTGGTGACCATGGGACCTACCATTAAGGTTTACGTCAAAATCGCGCATGCGCATGAGGTAGCTCCCATTTGAAAAAAAAAAAATCATGTTTTTCACTGATTGCTAAAAAACGGCTCTAACAAATTTGATCAAAATCATTGTGGTAATGCCGCTTAAGGTGTTCTAAGCATCCCCACCTTCGAAATTACCGTAAAAATGCTTTAATGGCGTAAAAAGTTGAAAAACGAATGCCTTCAACACAGAGTTCTCTTTCCATGATCATACCTCATCAACGATCGTTTTTTCTTCTCCCCTCAGTTTCTCTTATAATAAAGGATAATATAAGGATTATCGAAAAGTATATCGCCAAAATCACCATTTTGGGATTTTTTTTTTTTTTTTAAACTTATACAAGAACTATTGCAACAAATATCGCCAAACTGAGTATTTCTTCTAAATGAATGATGAACCCATAAAAACTGTAAATGACACAAATCCACATCAGTAATACAGTGTAATTGAAAGTTGTGCGATGTTCCACACCCCTACTTTTGATTTGTGATGAAAGACCTAAGTATATGCCTAATGATTATCTTCATGATCTTTTGCATAGATGCAATGTTACAGAATGATGGATTGGGGGAGAACTGTCTAATCTATTGAATAGAGTTCTCCAGGAAAACTAACTGTAAAGAATGACATTTGTGATTGGCTTTCAAAGATAAGATTAAATGAAATGTTCATTATTGTGTGAAACTACCGGATGCTGACTTTAAAAACGTTGGCTCTAGTCTTTACAAGGCACTTCGTCCATTCTTAAGAAAATGTGGATCAGATAAAATACCCATGTACCGTATTCTGCATTGATTAGACGCCTGTCCGTTTTTGCGTGAAACTTTCTACTTGAAGGAAAAATATTATACCACAAAGGAATTTGCGAGCAATCTGAATCAACCTTGAAGACAGCATTGTAAAACTTGGGAATTCTGGAATCTTGAAGATCAGCGATTGGGCTTAAGTGATTGGTACGATGTTATGCCAAGATGGACTTTTTTTGTGTAATATTTCTTTTATGTCGTGGGCGAGAAGGAAACGAAACGCCCGTTATTCTGTGACAAGTTGTAATCTTTAAAGATGCTGGTACTTATGTCAGATGCTGGTGTCAGATGAAGATGTAGGTAGAGTCCGTTGAAATGCATACCAAATCAATTTCGTGAAAAAGGCTTCGTGTGTGATTTTATGCAATGGACAATTCCCGCATTTATTTTATTTTATTTTTTTTATTCAAATGACAATTCCCGCATTTTTTTAAAAAACGAGTGAAATTAGTTTATAGTTTTTAAGAATTTCTTTCTGATTCCAAATATTTAAACAAAAGTTCTTTAAAAAAATTAGTTATATACATATTAAGAAAAGAAAATGCCTCAAAACCGAGCCAAAACCAGTCCGATCAAAACACACAACAAAATCTGTGACGTCAAGGGTTCCTACCGTTTCTATGGTTATCGTGAGGTTTATGCCAAATTGTTGGCGCTGGTAGACCATTGCCACATCACGTTCAGGTTGGCGCGATTTGCGAGAAACTTGCAAAACTGGTTTCCGCTGCCGCATTTCAAGCCAAGATGTTTTTGAAGTCATGACGTCACATTTAATTCGAGCTGAATGAATCCTTTTCTCGCCAACCTCTAACAGGGGAACTTTGATTGCAAATTTAAAAAAAAGAAAAAGCGCATTGAGCAGAAATTTTTCTGCTTATGGCCTTTTCAAAACATTTATATTTGAATAAAAAAAATAAAAAATTCATGAATTGTCCATTCTAAATGTTTCGAAAAGACCATACACACAAAAATTTCTGCTCAATGTGCTTTTTCTTCTTTTTTTAATTTGCAATCAAAGTTCCCCTGTTAGACGTTGGCGAGAAAACGATTCATTCGGCTCGAATTGAATGTGACGTCAAGAGGTCCTAAACATATTGGTTTGAAATGCAGCAGCGAAAACTAGTTTTGCAAGTTTCTCGCAAATAGCGCCAACCAGTACGGGATATTGCAATGGTCTACCAAATCAACGCCAACTATTTGACAAAAACCTCACGATAACCATAGAAAGGGAAGGATTTTTTGACGTCACAAATTTTGTTGAGTGTTTTGATCGGACTGGTTTTGGCTCGATTTTGGGGCATTTTCATTTCTTTATATTTAAATAACTTATATCTTTAAAGAACTTTTGTTTAAATATTTGGAATCAGAAAAAAATTCTTCATAAATATAAACTAATTTCACTCGTTTTTAAAAAATGCGGGAATTGTCCATTGATAAAATCTCCATGTGATAATTGCTCTGTTGAACAGCATCGTCATGTGACACTCAGAAGTAAATCTTATTCTTAGGTGGATAAATGCATTGTTTATAATAAGTATTTATTATTATTATTATTTTACTTTTTATAGAGCAGCAGTTTTATAATTTTGACGAAAAATTTCTTTTGAAATATTTTCATCAATTTGGAATTTTCCCCAAATTAAAAAAAAAAAAAAAAAAAAAAAAAAAAAACATCACTATTTATTGATGCAAAAAGCTCAGTATTCTAATAGAAAATGAAAACTCAAGATTATCAGGATAGAACTATCAGTTAAAGATAATATACCGAGATTATCAAGACAGTGCTATCAGATGAAGTTAATATATTTTTGAATATATATTATTGAATTCAACGGCTTCTACTAACCAATTTACAAACTATTACTTTTTACAGTGGGGAGATGTAAAATAAAACTTTGATAATTTCGAAAAAAGTTTTGGATTTCTTACTTTCTCCCATTTTAAAAAAAAATACCTGATTACGTATCACTAACTTAACACAACTTGTTTTTAACATCATGGTATTGGCGATATCTCCTTAACATACAAACTAATGTAATCACAGTAATTAAGTAGGTGGAAAATACACATAGGTTAGATTAATTTATTTGGCTTGTTCGTAGAGAGATCATTCATATTTATGCCATTCAGATTGGAATTTGCTCTGTAAATCAGGATAATTTATTTATATTTATTTCAAGTATCTTTTTTTTTTCTTCTTCATGAATATATTCCCATACAAAGTAGATTTAGATAAATTTTATATAAATACTGGTGGATTTACTCCCTGTGGGCTAAAACTTACTTAGAGGAATTACTTTTTCGAAAGTTCATCAGAGTTGGATATTTTATTTATTCTATTGTTGACAAATAAATGTTCCCTTTGGTTTACTCAAATTGGTTGGTTAAAATTTTTCTTTTCTCTAGTGCTGCCACCTACTGTACACCATCAAAACTTCCTTTGGCTTATTTTAACTTCGATTTTTAAACTATTAATAAAATACGAAATTAAATATATACATTTATTCGTCAGAAGTCAGCGACTTACACTTTTAACTGGTATATCATTTATGAATTTTGGTTTTTGTGTAATGAAAGAAAAAGGGATCATTACTAAAAACACTGTCTAGAAATAATATAAAAGATTAAATATAGCTTAATTTAATAATTAAGTAAATGTATTATAAACGGCAGTTAAATAATGAATTATTGCAATTAATTAAATAATTATAAAGTAATGGGGATACACAGGGGCGAAAATTTCTAACTTAGAGAACGAAAGGCAAATGTCTAGATTAGTTTTATTTACCTTAGCTGGTATTACTATCATCATTCAAATTGGTAAGTTTACACGCTAATTTTTGCAATTAGCATGCGAATAAATGGGAATAATAAAAGAATGTAATGTAAACACGATTATCATTATTAGCTTTTAATTGCTTTGAAATAGAAAAAAAAAAAAAAAAAAAATTGCGTAACTACCTCGTTTTGTATTAATCTAGAGGGAAAATAAATATAAAACTTTTCAACCGGGAAATAAGAAATTTCATAATAATTTTGAAAAGAAATTTGTTGTGAATTCTTTCTTGTTCTTCTCGCTAAGTTTGAGATTAACGTCGCGTGTTTTCTGGAGAAAAAAAAATCTGCAAGTTGAGTTTCGTTTAGATTTTTTTTTAATGAATGCTACTGCCACAGAGTAACTCCAAAGTTTCAATTTTTAATTGACTTTTTCTTAATTAATTCTATTCCAATATTCTAAAGTGATTATAAAATAATTATTTTTGCATCTAATTTTAAGATTGTCATGCTACTATTAAGTATTAGAATTATAGATGCATAATTTTTTCCCTACCAAATCCATTGACATTATTTTAAAATTTATATATATATAATTTAAATTTAAAAATAATAATAATAATAATAATAATTTTAGAATAGATAAGTCGTGAACTTTTTAAGACTGAAATATTATTTTCTAAATATGTATTATTTCTTTTCTTTTGTAATTAAATCATGTAATGTTAAATGTCTTAAAGTACACCTTTTGTTATTTTTTAAGATAGAGTTTTGTATAATTAACGTGATTTGACAGTATCAACACTTTTGTACCTTTTTGAGCTATAAAGACTGCATAAAATTTTTAAAACTCATAAAATTTAAAATTGCATAAAATCCATAAAAATGCATTAAATTTAAAATTAATCTTTTGGCGCTACAAGGGTTGCTTAAAATTTAAAATTCTGTAACTTTTAAAATTAATTATCCATGGACTATAATATTTTATGTTACTTATGCCCTATCTCTAATAGCAAAAGTAATAACCCCGCTAACATCTTTTTAGGATGCGTTTAGAATTTCCGCAAAGTCAATGAATGATTGTAATCACATATTTTATTCTTTCAAGAACCATTCTAACGGAGATATCACTTCAAGTATTAAGCAGAATTTAACCATTTTAAGATAGAAAGCTGAATGTAACTGAAATGTGATGACTTAAATCTCACATAAAATACACATTTTCCCAAAAGGTAGGAGATAGATCAAGTTTAACGTATTACCTACTCTAAACAGTTCGAATATGGATTTTCATTCATTTGTCACATATGAGCCTATAATTGGTAGTTGTTCCCCAATTGAGAGAGAGAAGAAGAAATAGTTTAAAATGTATTTGTCAGAGTTATGTGAAATAAATGTGGGTCTAAAATGTCTTACATTTTTTAAGCTTGTGATTAAATTAATGCTGCAAGTGTTTAAATATACTTAAATGTGAAGATTTACTTAAGAATATTTTTTTTGTTGTAAGGATTTTCACGTAATCAATAAAGTAAAATTTCGTTTATCATTTTATCGACTTTGAGTAAAAATAAAAAGGTATAAGAGATTTCAAGAAAACAAAAGAAAAAAAGAGAGACATTCTAAAGTGCTATTTCAACATGATGAGCTTAGGGCTTTTTAAGTATAGCTCAGTTACCATAAATTTATCTAAGTGATCAAGTTGCGGCTTTTACTTATTGATGGGTCATCTCTTCTTGTTACCAAATATACAAGAAAGTAATTCGAGACCAAAAACGGCGTTAGCAACTTATCACTCAAAGCCGTCGAAATGACAAATGAAGTTTTGTATTACTGTTCACATGACCAGCCGTACAATAAAATAAATAAAAAATTAAAAAATATCTTAAGTCTTCAAATGTAAGTTTAGTTAAAATTATCTAGAATGAATGACATGGAAAAGCAGGTAGGTAACACTTCTTATTATTTTCTAAATCGCGAAAATTTTACGGGAACAAAACAAGTCCATTATCTTGATTGAGAAACCCAAATCCCTTAACCAAGTGCTAACAATATCTCCAATACAATTTATTGATTGTTTTCGATCCCTCTAATAAGATGATCGCGCAACAACCTTCTCTCGGTATTTCACAGGCACCTGTCGAAGCTACCACCTTTTCAGAAGAAAGAAAATGATAATAAAAAAAAAAAAACATTGAGAAACCGTTTTCTGAACCTTTTGAATACGAAGCGTCACGTCTGTTAGGATCTTATCTCAGAGCGCGTGTTCCAAGTCAAAACAATGGCCTGTCCGCAAGAAAAACTCCGTACATGTCGCAGTGGAGGTGGCTTCTCTCTGTCAGTGTATGGGCGCATGCCGAACAATGACCCACGCGAGGCTTTTTGTTGAGATCTTGCCAAGATTATGGCGGTCGCGCGATATGTCGAAAGACTGCTGGATAGGGTGTCTTATTTGCGTATTGGAAACTGCCAGGTTGGTTGGAATTGGATGTAAAGGTGAGTGGCGAGGTCGGTGACTTGAGACGTTTTTGAAGCTGAAGTCCATTTTGGAGACAACGCCATGCCGTTGGTGGTTGATGAGGATGGGACGTTTTGAGGCATTCTGAAAAAACTGGGAGAATAAACTTAATAAATAAAAATGTATTTTTTGAAAACTTGGATGCCTACAGGATTATTTGCAGAGGTATACATGGGGGCTGGATTGAAGTTTTTTGTTCAAACTTCGATTTAAGAAAAAAAAAAAAAAATACACACACACACACACACACACATATATATATACTAGCTGAATACCCGTGCTGCGCTACGAAATTTTACCATTAGCATTTTAGCGATCAAAAGACATTCATGTATTCTACACTTCAGACGTTTGCTCCCATTTCGATCCCGACAAATTGATTTATCAAAATAGGAACTTTCCTTTGTTGACATTTTAAACGAAATTTATAATTGTGAATAGTAAACTGGAATAGTTTATTGTGTTTATGTTTGCTCTTAGTTCTAAATTTCAAAGTAGTAGCTGTATTGGAATTAAGTTAATTAGACATTAAGTTAATCCTCGTATAGTTTCAATGTTGCGTCGTCTTTTCATCCCTTAAAAATTCGTTAATCGATATTGGAATGACTTATTTTTTTAACATTTGCAAAAAAATATCAGAAAAATGACTACATTGGAAGAGGAACATTCGGATATCCCTCGTTTGGAACATTTAACCCCTTCTCGACCCCTTAAAGTTGGTTAATCGAGAACAGAATAGCTTACTTTTTCTATGTTTAATCTTTTTTGACATTTGTACTAAATTTCCGAGTTGTGACCATATGGGAAGTGGTACATTCGAATATTCCTCGTTTGGAACGTTTAACCCCTTTTCCACCCCTTGATCCACCCGAGATCGGAATAGTTAACTTTTTCTGCGTTTGTCTTTATTGATATTCACACCAGTTTTCAGAATTGTGAAAATATGAGAAGTAGGACATTCGAATATATCGCTCGTTTGGAACGTTTAACCCCTTTTTGACCTCTTAAAATGGGTTCATCGAGATCGGAATAGCTAACTTTTTCTATGTTTACTATTGTTGACATTTGTACCAATTTTTAGAGTTGTGACCATATGGGAAGTGGTACATTCGAATATCCCTCGTTTGGAACGTTTAACCCCTGTTCCACCCCTTAAAGTGGGTTAATTGAGATCGGAATAACTTACTTTTTCTTCGTTTGTCTTTATTGATATTCTCACCAATTTTTAGAGTTGTGACGAAATGAGAAGTAGGATATTCGAATGTCCCCCGTTTGGAACGTTTAACCCCTTTTCGACCCCTTAAAGTGGGTTAATCGAGATCTGAATAGTTTACTTTTTCTATTTTTACCATTGTTGATATTTGTGCCGATTTTCAGAGTTGTGACTATGTGGGAAGTAGGATTTTCGAATGTCCCCCGTTTGGAACGTTTAACCCCTTTTCGACCCCTTAAAGTGGGTTAATCGAGATCGGAATAGTTTACTTTTTCTATTTTTACCATTGTTGATATTTGTGCCGATTTTCAGAGTTGTGACTATGTGGGAAGTAGGATATTCGAATGTCCCTCGTTTGGAACGTTTAACCCCTTTTCGACCCCTTAAAGTGGGTTAATCGAGATCGGAATAGTTTACTTTGTCTATTTTTACCATTGTTGATATTTGTGCCAATTTTCAGAGTTGTGACTATGTGGGAAGTAGGATTTTCGAATGTCCCCCGTTTGGAACGTTTAACCCCTTTTCGACCCCTTAAAGTGGGTTAATCGAGATCGGAATAATTTACTTTTTCTATTTTTACCATTGTTGATATTTGTGCCGATTTTCAGAGTTGTGACTATGTGGGAAGTAGGATATTCGAATGTCCCCCGTTTGGAACGTTTAACCCCTTTTCGACCCCTTAAAGTGGGTTAATCGAGATCGGAATAGTTTACTTTTTCTATTTTTACCATTGTTGATATTTGTGCCGATTTTCAGAGTTGTGACTATGTGGGAAGTAGGATATTCGAATGTCCCCCGTTTGGAACGTTTAACCCCTTTTCGACCCCTTAAAGTGGGTTAATCGAGATCGGAATAGTTTACTTTTTCTATTTTTACCATTGTTGATATTTGTGCCGATTTTCAGAGTTGTGACTATGTGGGAAGTAGGATATTCGAATGTCCCCCGTTTGGAACGTTTAACCCCTTTTCGACCCCTTAAAGTGGGTTAATCGAGATCGGAATAGTTTACTTTTTCTATATATATATATATATATATATATATATATATATATATATATATATATATATATATATATATATATATATATATATATATATATATATATATATATATATATATATATATATATATATATATATATATATATATATATATATATATATATATATATAATTAATTATTCGGGTTTTTGAAAATTAAAAATTAGCGATAGAAATTCGTAAAATTCATAGGAAAAGGAAGTCTAATATGCACTTTAAATTATTCATTTGAGAGAAAATGAACACTTAACTATTAATTAACATTTCAGTAGGAAATGCAGCATTCATGTAAAAGAAAAAGATTTTAAGACACTAGCGATATTTCACCTATCTGTATGCGATCTGCACCCCCCCCCCTCCCCTGAAGATTGATCTCCTGGTGTCATGGTGATAATTCGATTCTATAATGAAATGTTTATGAATAGTTAAGCATTAATTATGTGTTATGCATTTAATTTGATACCGATATTATGCTTATTTTTTTCCATTGAATTTAACCACTTTTCTTCAATTCCCTTTATTTTCATTTTTCAACAAAAATGGGATGCAAGTGCACCCCTCTGACTTTCCCTGACGACAGCCAGGCTTAAAAATATTTTAATACCTTGAATATTATTACGTTAGCGGAATTTCATCACTCCAAATTTTCATATATCCTGTATGATAAGAATATCAAAATGTCACGTTTTCTATCAAAAGTGTAAATTACCGTTTGAACAAAACAATATACTTTCCAAGAAGGTTTGATGTTAGTAACATACTTTATTACATTTTGAGCTGTCAAGTGTTTCGTTTAAAGTGGTCATTTTAAAAACCTCGCGCCTAATAAGTTACTTTTTATTATCTTTGTAGTCTGCCTGACCAGAAATATAAGCCCTGTTGATACAATATACAGTTTTTAAGTTTTATCAGGTGGATATCTATTTTATGATAATTAGATGTTTCTAAATCTTAAATTTCTGGGGAAAAAAGAAGGTAGAGGATTCGATTATCAATTTATTGAAAAGGCTACTAAGTTGAACTTTCAAAAAAATTATTTCATTAACAGTTACATGCTTTGCTGATCGCCTGTAACTCAAACTTTTGCAATAAAATAACTAAATTTAAATGTCTGCAATTATAACTTAATTAAAATGTAAATAATTATTATGTAATAAGTGAACATTTAAAAAGACCATTATTAATATTTTAATAATAGGTATATTTCTAAAAAAATATTATTTAAAATATAATTGATTGTTTTGGCTTATAAATATTATTTAAATTGATTGTTTTACTTATTTTACATTAACCAGGGTAATTTAATAAGTCTCTTTAAATTATACTTATTTTATCTCTATCGAAGATATGCAAGGCTATAATTGGATATACTATTTTGAATTGTATATCATTAATGATTTGAAATCAATGATATTAGCCAACAATTATATATAAAAAAAGTAACTTTATTATTTAAAAGTTTTTCTAATTAGATAAAAAAAAATAAAAAAATCATGATGTCATTGAATAATGCATACTATCCACAACAAAACCACAAGCTTATTACTATATTAAAAATATTGATTGTCCTTTCAATACATATTTGTTCTGAAATAACAAAATAAAAAACAAAGCATTTTTTAAAGAAAAGTTTTCATTTAACACATATTTTTCGATTAAAGTAATAATAAACATGATTATGTATTAGTATATATAAAAATAACAAATAAAATTAAAACAAATCTTTTCTAAAATATTTTTTAACATTTATATATTTAAAAAATATTATTATTTGTCATGAGCTCATTTTTTTTAATATTTAAAATTGTTTTATTTTAAAAACATAAAGTAATTTATAATGTTAAAATCAATATTCATATGAAAGAAAACTTCAAAATACTTCGATAACTCCTGGTTAAAACAAAGATACTAAACATAAAATATTAATTTATTTATTCCGTGTTTGCTTTTGAAAAAATTTCTAAATGATTTTTTTAAGTTACAAACTTTTATCAATTTTGCTATCCAATTTTCATTTGTTTATCGCTTTCGTAAAATGGGAAAAATACTTTTTTTTTTTAAATTTTACAATATTTGTGAAACATTTTGTTCATAACGTAATCTGAAAAAATGGAGCATTTTTTTTATTAGTTATCTTTTTAACTGAAATTTCATTACTTCTAAGAGTTATTTTGTAATAGCCATAAAATGCCTGAAACAAACAACTTTATACGAATTAGACATAAAAACACAAACAATTATTTCCAAAAGATATCTTTTGTTTGTTAAATAAAATAATAAATATTTTTTTTTCCTGTTAATAAAAACCTTCTGCATTAAATTGAATAAAAGAAAAATCAATTGATATTTAGAATTTTTTTCGAAATTAGTTGAATCAATGTTCCTGATGTTTTTAAAAGACATCAAATGTATACGAATCGAAAGTTCTTTAGCTTCTTATGTTGTCCAAATGCTATATAAATTATTTGATTATCCTATTTTCTTCCATCAAAAAGGTAATAAATGCCTTTTTTTTTCTGTAGCTAAATATGCAGGAATGTAGGGAATTTCGAAAACTGCCAGTTCACATAATCACAAATGCAAATAGAGCCCGAAAGAAAATATTATATGTCTAGGGTAAGTCTAGCTGGAATTGTGCAATATTTTCTTTTTCTTTTATGTTTTTACGCTTTAGAGTGAAGTCTGTTTAAAGTTGATGAGAGACTAAGTGTTATGCGGAATTCAAAAGTGAATATATAAAATGTGAATATACAAAATGTATAAAATGTGCATGTTTAGAATACATAAAATATGAATATACAAAAAGCGAATAGTAAAAAATGCTTTTAATAATAGCACTAAAACTCAAAACATTATTTTCTAATCAACTGACTAAAAAGAAAATTTATTCTTTTATTTTTAATTACCTTTAACGCTTTTATTTTTAGTCAGCTAAAGTAATGAAATTTTTTTTATTTTGTTTACATTCTAGTTTTCTTAAAAAAGTGTTTAAAAAACTTATAAATATATATTTTCTACTTTTTGGGAGCCGATAATGTTTGGTAGGTGTGATCAATTTGGATTACACGCAACAAATTATTTGGAGAATCTGGCAAACAAATCCTGTTGATACAGCTATTTGAAATATATCTTTAAAATGAATTGTATTGTTCAGCCTATCACGAACACTTCTAAAATTACCTCCCCCCCCTCCGTATTTATACTAATATCCATCAATTTATACTTTTGTTGATGTCACGCAAAAGCTCCATACAATTGTAGTTGTTCATTACACCGTACTTTGTTAAACGTCCATATCCATTTTACTTAGAAATAAGTTTTTTCGTATTATAGGTATTTTTTTTTTTTTTTTTTTTTTTTTTTTTCACACCGAATCAAATGTTTCAAAATTTGCAGCTACTTTATATGCATATTCAATATTTCTCAATTCTTTGGTAAAGTGACACTTTGTGGAAATGATAAGGTGTCTTGTTAATCGATTTCATTGAACGTGGAATTGTATCAAAGAAGAGCAACTCTAGCATCACTGACAACTTTCGTTGATGAAATATTATAAAATTTGTACTTATGCAGGCTAAGTTCTTAAAGCAGGTTTTATAGAAAAATACGACAGGAATTTTCTTCGTTTTAGTTAATAAATATTTTGTTATCAATTTACGATTTTCATTCCTTTTTAAAAATATCATTTGTATATTCTGAGAAGTAATAAAAAACTAAATAGAATAAAAATTTATTTTGCTTCTCAAACCGATTGACTCTTATGGATCTAAAAATTTTTAAAATATTGTTTTATAAGTTTGCTTTTTAAACTGCCGTTTTCAATTGCGATACCGAAATCTAGATCCAAACGCCACAAATCAAACTTCCTAAAGACAAAAAAAAAAGACAAAAAAAAAAGCCCTCATTAAAACTAATACCCTGCAGTATAACTTTTTCCTCCAATCCTCATATCTCCATAACTAACTGATCCGGATATGAAAAAAAAGGAAAAAAAAAATAATCGATATTTCCCTTTCATTTCCCAATTCAGAGCTATGTCAAGCGGGGAAGGCGGGTGGACCCAGAGGGGGTGTCAAAACGGAACGCGTGCGTGCATGCTCGGAAAATCACCAGTCTACCCCCATCCATCTCCGAACTCGCAGAGCGGAGAACGCTCGATTCGCTCCACTACCCCACAAGAAAACACCGCCTACCCAAAGAACAGCGAGAGCCCATCCAACACTTTATAAATGTCATGGAGAAAGACCAACAAAACAAACAATACTCTTTTTTAGTTTGTTTATTTCAAACTAAAAAAAAAAAAAATTTCCCAAAGTTTCTTCGTCGCGAATTTCACAAGGATGGAGATCTCCTTGCTGGGTTGTCACCCTTTTCCTCTTCTGTTTCTTTTACGGATTGGGGTTTTTTGTTTTTGGAGTTTTCTCGGAATAAATTGTGATTGTCACAGTGGCTTAAAGGCCGAGACGAGTCTTTTATTTCTTCCGTCGTGTTGGGTGCTTTTTCTTCTTTCTTTTGCTTTTGCCTTATGCGCTCCGTGGAGGGCTTGTTCTTTTGGTATTGGATGAAGGGGTTCACTTTCCTTCAAAGTACCGACGTTAAATGAAGCGTTTGGTCGTGGTACAACGACGGCGATTTTTTTTTTTTTTTTTTTTTTGAGGGAAAGATGGGAGATCATATTCATCACGTCTGCATCTGTGAGTCCGATTGTCTAAATCGGCAATGTCCTTCGAGTGATGGGGAAAAAATATTCAAAAACAAAAGGGTCGATGCACGTCAGATGATAACTTATTGTTTTCCGTGTTTTCTTTCTTTTATTCTTTATTAACATTTGAATGTGTAAAAATAAAACACATAGGAATAAGTCTTACCTTTTCTTGAAAAAAGTTGTATAGAATAGTTTTTAAGTCTGAATCCTTATGCTAATTATCAAAATTCTTTCAAAATTTCTCCTCGGTTTGACGGTATAGTGTGATGACTACCTTAGCTTTACACATATAAGTTTTTATTGCATTATAATTGTTGTGCATGCTACGACTTATTTAAATAACATTTCTTTACGATTTTTATGATAGTTAAATATCCAGATATGTTAATAAGTAAAGCAGTTGCAACCATAAAATGCTACGAACCTTAACACAGCATTCGAAGATAATATGTAATCGTAAGTATTTAAAATCTTGCTGTTTTAGTTGTTAAAAAAAATTACTATGATACCTGGCAATCGCTAATTTTCTAATTCTCAGTTTCCAATTTTTGCATTCAGATTTTACAGTGAGCCACTTTTTAAAATTAAATATGTAACGCTACAACATTTTGGGGTAAGAGTGGGATAGGGGGGGGGGGGGGAGGGGGCAAAGTTTTCAAAACGAGTCATCAGTGGCGAAGATTATGGTGAAGTTCTCTTGTCTCCTCACTTTTAACACTAGTGTTTTTGGCGGTGGTACTGTCAAAAAGTTGCTGTTTGTTCGTCCTCATACCTTTGGCATTTTTTAACTCCTATTCGCTGTCGTTAAAAGGTAGAGGGAGAAAATTATTTTCTGCTTTTGTGGTGACATACAATTTACAATGAAACGTAACTTTCAGTGGCGTCTCGCGCACTACAGCCAGTACAGCCGGGCTGCATTTAAATTTATTAGTTCAAAACTAAAATTATATATTTTACAATTTTCTAAAATGAAGATCCAATTTCTACGGTAAGTGAAAAAAAAAATAATCTGATAAACGGCAATCTCCTTGGCCATTCACGAGAAAAAAAATAAAAAAATACGATTCCAATCAAAGTGATCTTCCTCCGTATACAGCAGCCGTGTGTTCCTGAAACGTGTTTCGGGCAGCCACGTTGCCATGGTAACCAATGGAAAGCAATAGAAGCCTTCCCTCTACGTAATGCAATAGCGGTGATGATGATCAGGAATAAATTCTAACTTCGGTTGCCCTTGAGCATTCGATGACCTGATTGCGATATGAGAATCTGCGTGGGTGGTGTGAATATGTTACCAAAACAACGCCATTTTATGACGACATCATTGACTGATTTTCAAGTTTAAAAGAAAGGAGGATTCATTTGGTTTTCAAAAAATAAGTAAGTGTTTTCTTTCTCATCTTATTCCTTTTATAAAAATTCAAAGGAAACTTTGATTTGAGTTTGAGAATGAAAAATTATTAAGATTAAAGACTTAGCGTTCATAAATTATTGTAAAAAGTGTGTAGTGTGTGTGTGGGGGGGGGGGACGCATGTTTCCGGCTGTACTAGCATTTTCTATCACGGGCCGCCACTGGTAACTTTCTATTCAATGTAACTTGTTTCTAACAGGGAAGGCAACAAAGTAACTGTTACTAAAAGTCAGATTGTACACACGTTTCTATCGTGGCATCAGGTCCATATACCATACAGGTACAATTTGGTGACATTTAATGACTGAAAATTTTCTCTATTAGTATGGTTGTGGACATTTAATAATTAATTTCTAAGTCAAGGAACTGGGCGGAAGTGGTGGAAGTATTAGTCTTTTTGAGAACAAGTTCTTAAGGATGTATTTGTCCCCAAAGGTTGGTCAAAACAAAGCTTTTGAAAACAATTAGGTCGTCTATATAACGGAAAGCAGAGATGTTTTGAAAGTTTTTTTTTTTTTTCAAACCAGTGTAGAAAAAGATTTGTTAAAATGCTAAAAGTATATACTATCTTGTGAAACACCTGTTGGTTGGTTGTATTCAGATTATCTGGCGCCGTCAGCAACACGAGGGCTATAATGCGCCGAGTGAAACACCTGTGACCTGGAGAATTATATCAGAAGAACACTAGATACATCTTTAAATTACCATTTTCAAAATAAAATGCAAGTTAATAGATAACAATTATAATTTTAAAAGTTTCAATTATTTTTAAATGTGATTATGTTTCACAAGAATCACCCCATATTATTTTTATTTGTGTAATATAGAATTCTGTCTCTTAATATGAAATAATGAAATGCAAATCACTGGTTTCTTGATCAATCGATAGTCTTTTCTTTTGAAATGTAGAAATCCTAGTAATATAAAATAATTTGTAGTCAAAATGAATGAAATGTATTTCATTATCTTAAAATAAAACTGTGCTTTTCCACTTATGAATAAAGATATACTTTTACAGATTTGAGAATTATGCCCCGTTCTCATCCTTAAAACAATTCGAGGAAATCTAGAAAAAAATGTATCAAACTTTTTGATTTAAAATAAACTGTTACATGCAAAATTCAACGAATGGGATCTTAATAAATTATTAAAAAAGCTCCTAAATTATTGTATTCAACTGGAAGGGTAGTCTTTATTATTTACTAACAAGTGTTTGAGCTCTTTGGAGATCAAATACAAAACGTTTATGAAACTACTTCAGTATCTATATGCAAGTCAGAAATATTAAAAGTTAAATAACGCTGAACTGTTTGAACAATAATGAAAATGTAATTTGGTGCACATCTAGTCAATAAATACTCAAACGTAGCAATTTATTTCTCTTTAAATCTGAAAATTTCTTTAAACTATTTTTCTTTAATGGTTCCAAAATATAAGCCACACCTGCCATTTCTTGTAATTTATTTAACAAAACATTTCACTCCAAGATGAAAACAAAACCCACTAAAGTAAAAGTTTAATCGAAACATTTTAAATTCGAAAAAATAAATTTTAAATTGTGTGTGTTTAATAATCGAGTTGAACGTAATTGGGTACTGCTTAAACAATAAGGTAATCTCAATTTTCTGAATAAGGACATGCTGCAGTGATCCAATTTAAAAATCTTAAAATTACTTGATTTTATAGGCGTGCGTAAGAACATATTAATTTTGCTAAAAATAATATAACCCATAAAAACCTAGTTTTTAATAAACCCTTACATGCATGGTCAATTTTTATATTCATTAACACAGTGTCAATATCAAAAACATTTCTATCAGCAAAATGTGCGGCGAATTAAGCTTCAAAATTTATTTATAAAAAATGAACGTGAATTTATGCTCTTACATCCAACTATAATTTATTTATTCTGATTAAAGTAATTTTATTGTTTAATTATTTTGGCAACAGGAAATAGTTTCAACAATGGTCGGTTCAATGCTTTTTTAATCCGATTGAATGGCGGCAAGTTGGTTTATTAGTATTCCGTAAAAGTAACCTTCAAGTGACAGTTACAGTCCCAAAATTTGATAGAACGTATTGTTATCGACATCGAACCTATCTGCCAAGTTTCAGCTTGATTGGATGAAGGAAAAGGGGTTAATTGGTCCTCCGCAGATTCCGCCGCCATCGCCAAACTTACAAAAGCGAAGTTAATACACAGGATTTAAAAAGGCTAGGTTTTCTAGTTTTTCAATGATTAGATAGTAGACTATAGAGTTTTTTTGGGGGCTGAATTCATATATAAGCGTATGCAGTACATGTTCAAAGAGACAAAAAAAAAAAAAAAAAAAAAAAAAAAAACCTCATTTTTATGATTTTGTCAAGTACTATGGATTTTTAAATTGGACAGCCGACTGACTTAGTAGATTTTGCTCTAAATTACCATTCAAGCAGAATATGTACCAGCGCATTCGCTTAGCTCTTAAATAACTTGGTTTGGAACTGATTACCAATCCGATGAAAATATGTCATGAATTAGTTCCTACGCTGTATACAGTGTACAGGTACTAAGCACTCGGTCTGTGAATATTCGGGGTCTCACATCAGTTTTGCTCATAGAGTAGTTCAAAAATGTTGCGTACCATCTGATGTGTTATTATTGAATAACTTGCAACAGAATGGAAAATCGTAGTGGACCAGTTTTACTTTCTTCGAATGAAAACGACTTTAAACACTAACAATTGATTGGGCCACCGTTGCCTTATCTCTCCTCCACAACGAAATACGTTGGTATCATCATTACCAGTATCATAATCGGTCAGTTTCTTCCATTCCATAAAACATGTTGCTGTCAGTGGCTGATATATTTTACGTAATGAATGAAAGGGGGATAGTACTCTGCTACTTTTTAGAAAATACAAACGTTTCAGAGAACAACATTTACAAATCTATAGCTGCAATGTCTTATTATTGTTCGAACACATAAAAATTGAGGATACACTGAAAACCATACCTTAAGAATGATGGTGATTCTTTCACCGTTCTCTGGAAACAATTGTAATAATACGTGTTATAATGACTAAAAATCGTCTGAAATAATCATTGTCAAAACTTGGCATTTTTTTTTTAATTATAGTTAATATGTATATATAAAATAAAATACAATCAAATAGATGAAATTTGAAGGGAAAGTTAATTCTGACTTTTATCGTTACTTTTACAAACATTATTTTCGTAAGGTTTTAGACGCCCCCTGATATAGAAAACAATGACATCTTTTAATGTTTTCTTTCGAAAAGAAGTCTTCTGCAATTGGCAATAGAACGATCTGTATTTTTGTAGCTATATCTGGAAAGTTTTAAGGGGGTTCGGTACCGAAAATAAAAAATAAATAAATTATTTATAAATATTTTTAAGTCAAAAATTTAGCTTACGTATGAGATACTATTTATATGTCTTTCAGATAATGTTTTTTTTTAGATATTGTGTTTATTTATTTTTAAAAAAAAATTAAAAACCCAGAAAAATCCATAATAATTGATGTTTGCGTATTTTGATATAAATCAAGAAAAATATTTTTTTTTTCAAAGTGAAAGCTTTCTGTAATACATAATTATATAAAGAAAATTTTGTTTCCACAGAATTTTAATGGGGGAATTAATAAAAAAAAAATCTCAAAATTAAAATATTGATTTTTTTGTTGCTTTTTTCTATGTTATCCTTTACGCTAAATGATATACATTAAAACAGAATTCAAAAAACAATATTCTGTGAAGACAAAATGTTTAAAACTATATAAATTCAATGCTCCACAAATTTGAATAGCCAATTGCTATTGGTTCTGCAGATATAACGATTTGAATCTGCAACATCTGTGAAAAACACTAGTGCTCGAAAAACGCACTTTAAGCAGACGCTTCAAGGCGTTACGCCCATTAGGGATGTTTAAAAAACAAGTAATTTCATGGCGTTCTAATCACCGGAGGAATAAGATAAAAACATCATTCTCTTCGGGAATGTATGAACTATTTTTTAAAATCAGAAATTTAAAAAAAAAATATTATTGGATTTTTAGTTAAATTTCGGTACTGGACCCCTTTAAGCATTATTTTGGTCGATTTGTGTTCAAGAAGATATTCACAGTGTTTACAAACTATATGTGCTCAGAACCGAAATAGATAACAAGTTTCATTTCTTCTTCATAAGACTGTCCAAGAGCACAGAATATGTTATTATAGTTCCAACCGATGCCAAAACGTAACTTTTCTTCAGCGGCAATATCTTCCAAACTGTCATATACACACCTTTGCTTACTACGAAAAGAAATCGCAGATGCGTCAAAGGCGATTTCTTGTCATTTTCCTTCATCAGATGGGCTTCAGAACTGAGATTAGTGGCTGCGTCTGATAGTGCAGATGCAGACTGACATGTCATAAGGAACATAATTATGTTAAACGCCAGGGTAAAGATGACGCCTGTAATCTGTACAGTGTTGCGCATGTCGACCATGAGAGCCAGGGCAAAGTACGCATTCGATATGTTGACGAGAGTGGCCCAGAAGACAAGTGGACTTAGCTCTTTATCAACTTCAGCAACTAATGCCGTGATTGAGGTGTAGTCTTTCAGCAAAAGCTCGTAATCTGGGTCGGAAAGAGAAGTCATGGATTTGGTAAAGTCGTCGAACGTGGAACTGAGGTCACGGCACAGCGAAATATAAAACATTAAGAAGCCACTGACTGGCATCATCAAGAAATAAGAGGACGAAACTAGGTGATAAACATAAAATATCTTGGTAAGGGTGACATTTCCCCACTGAAAACCCAGAAGCAAATATCTCATGTCAAGGGCGCTGATTTCGATGGCATACAAGGTGGCTGTAGCGAAGACAACTAAGCAGTTCAAGGTGGAGGCGGCCATGCAGATGAATAGCCATCGTTTTAATTGCGGCTCGCTCGCCGTCCTGATTTTAGGCATGTGTTTGGCGACTCTGAGAAGGTTTTCTGTGCTTAAACATAGGACATAACGGTGAATAAGTTTAGATAGGTAAGTTACAAAACTTGCCATTCCTGTAGCAGTAATGAGATTCGTGATATTGAGGATTAGAGACAGTAAGGTTATAGAATGGAAGATAGTTACGAGAATCGACATGATGAGCAAAAGTCTTTGAAGACATCGGTGGCTTTGATGAGGTGGGAATATTGGCACCATGGTGAAACGGAACCAGGAGAAAATTATTTCATAGTGGCGATACATACTGTATGTTCGTCTGAGGTAAAACGAAGAAATGACCTTATTTATTGAAGTTGAAGACTGGCTTTGAAAAAGTGCGTGATTAATTTACAAAACAATTTTACGAAATCGATATTCTCATTTCTAATAAGATTGTCCAATTTTCGTTTTCAAGGGATTTTTTTCCGATCGATAGTTTTCTTCCTAATACTAATAAAAAATAATTATAGATTAAAGATTGCTATCGTTTTTTATACTTTTAAAATGTATCGAAAACAAGTAATTAGGAAAATTGGAAATAATATTGCATTTTACGTTGAAATAACCAATACCTTCAATCCATCATCTTTTTCTATTGCTGTTAAATTCCTTTCTTTACATACATAGCTTAAGAAAAATAACAAATGTTATTTTCAATTACGTGTCTGAGAAAATAATCGATTCAAGCTTCAATTATGTAAAAAGCGAATTGATTTTTATTAGGATAACATCGATTCAACAATTTAAAAAAAAAAAAATTAATATTGATGTTGTTCTGAATACAAATTACTTATGCTTGGAAACTGTACTTATGTTCCTTCATTTTGTATTCCATAAAGTTAATTGTAAAAAATCATACCTAAAATGTTTGGAAGTAGAAATTCTTTGAATATACGAAATTTTTTCGGTAGAAATTTTAAAGAGAATTTCAAATTTGACAAAACTCCTCACCAATATTTATACTATAACATTTGTAAAATATAAAATTATCTCTAAAATTTAAGGTAAACATTTTACATTTCTTTCAGATAATAGGTAATTACCCCAACATTGCTTATGCTCTTTGAGAATTTGTAGAACATTAAAGTATCATCTGACATTGGAAAATTGTTTTTTGTTTTAACTGTGTAGAAACAATGGAGAACAACATGGATATCCATACCCATTTGCGGCCCGTGGTCAAAAATTTTAGTGCAGCTGGAAACATGCGACAACCCCCCCCCCCCCCAACCACACACACACTTTCCTCAAACACACTTGAACTTTTTTTTTTAAATTATCATTTTAAAAATCTGATTTTTTTTTTTGCACTTAAAAGTACATAATTAGTAATGATGTTTAAATGAAAAAAAAATTCAGTTTTATTCAAAAATTAATCAACAATTAAGTCGTTATAATTAGCATATTTTTGAAAAGTGATTACTCGAGTTTTATGGGGCCAAGAAAAGAAATTATGGTTGGAAATTGTTCGTAATATCATTCTTAATGTCATGAACCTCCATCTAGTTTCTAAAATAAATTGTTTCTTTTAATAGAATTTTTTTTAACATAGAAAGTAGAAAAATTCGCAATATTTCTAAAAACTTTTGCATTTAAAAATCTAGCAAAGTTTTTTTTTTCCTTCTTTTTTTTTCTTTCTTCTAATGAATTTGACTGAGGTTCAGAACATCGAATTGTTAATGAAGATTTGAATTCTCAAATCGTTTTTCAAAAAGATTACATCAAACTTCAGTTATAACTATTTAAATGAAGTTTCACGTGCCAAAAAACGATTTTTTAGATAATGAGTTTCAAATATTCAAATTTATTTTCAGAACAAAATAGTACTTCAAACTAATAAAATAATTCTCTAGCCTTCAGATGACATCATTTTCTTGCAAAAATTCCATCTAGAGATTATTTTAAAGCAAAATTCTCAAGGGCAGCCGAAGTCAGAAAATAGCTGATCTGGCTGCCGCGTTACACATTATTTGGAGGAAAGGCTCTATTGGATTCCATTGGTTACCATGGCAACGTCGCAGCCAAAACACGTTTCAGAAACACCTTCGGAGGAAGATCACCTTGATTGGAAACATATTTTTTCCCTCGTGACTTGTGACTCGAGTATTGAGGCAAGAAGTTTGCTGTTTATCGGATTTTTTTTACACTTACCTTAGAAATAAGATCTTCGTTTTAGAAAATTGTAAAATATATAATTTTAGTTTTGAACTAATAAATTTCGATGCAGCTGGCTGTAGCTACAGTACACTACTGGCTGTAGTGTACGAGCCGCCATACCTCTAACAAGTTATAAACAGTCTTGCAAAAGTATATCTTGATTTCATTAAATTCAAATATCAATAAGTTTTAAGATACAGAAATAATTAAGAAAATCTCCAACCACATTTTAAACCTGTGTGAATATTCAATATTTCCAATAATTTTAACAAGTTACCACTCTCTACTTTTGTGGTCTAATGTTTCATTATCTGATTTATAAGACAAAAAAAAAAAAAAAAAAAAAAAAAAAATTATAAAACACTTGTAGACATTACATCATTTCCCAATACATATACGCCCCCTCATGCAATAATAACATGCAAAAAGGGTAATAAATCCCGAACCCCGCTCTATAACTGCACCGATAAATTTCCTGCCAACCGACAGAAATCATGCATATCCTCGACCCCAGTGCAGAGTGCAAATACGCCAGGTGTACTATCCAGCCGCCCCCCGCAGCTCTTTCTAATGCATTCATTAAGGGAAATAACCCTAATTTGCATGAAATCGAACTAACGCGTCCGCACGAAATGAAAATGTGCAATTCTGTTCATTTGAATACTTAGAAGAGTGAAGTCGTAAAGTAAAATCTTTATGCAAACATGGGGTTTGGAATCTTTATTGTGATTCATCGACTGCATTGGATTTTATAAAAAAAATGAAAATAAAAATATGAAAAAAGTAGAAAAAGTAATACTTTCATCCAAAGCTACTAAAGTAACTTTTGTTGTGTTAAAATTAACTCTCAGACTTCAAATAGTTTTTATTGCTAATTTATGGATTTTTAATTTATCTTTATTCAGAAACTACAAGATATATAGAATTGGAATTTTTTGCAGTGATAAATCAAACATTACATATTGCTTTATTCTGGGAATTTTTGCTTATAAATACATTGCTTAGTTACTTAAAAAAACTTTTTTTACCGAAAAAAAAAAAAAAAAAAAAAAAATTGACTAAACAAATTTTTTTATTGTTTAAAGTTCAATAGCTTTTTTGGTTGGAAAAATATTTCAAAAAGCCCATGTTAAAGTAAGTAGCAATAACAAATGAATATGCTACTGTTTAAATTGTTTCTATTTGTAAGAGTTTTGGAGAAAAAGAATGTTATTTAAAAGAGTGAAAATATGAAAACGGTAAATAACACCATAAATTTTAATGCAATGGCCAATATTACAGTGTAATTAAAAGCTGTGCGATGTTCCACATCCCTAGTTTTTTAAACATGTAATTAAAATTATTGAAATCGACACCTATGTGTAAAAAAAATGGACGCGATAAAGTAGGAGGTATTTGCCCCCTTACTTTTTCAATTTTTTGTGAGAATTAGGCAGCGATATTGATGATATTTTGAAGTCGCTCCAATTTTTGCAATGTGTGAATTACAATTGCTATCAATGAGCACAAAAGTTTATTTACAATAAGTCTTACTTTGTAATCAAAATAGTTTGAAAGAAATTGATTGTATGAAATTTAAATGACTAACTTAAAAAAAAAAGTAAATGATTTCTCTACAATCTAAATTAATAATCGTAGATTTTGCTCCTACAAGTTGTTTCACGATGGAAAAAAAAACAAAAAAAAAAAAACATTCATGTAACATGAAAAAATATGAAATGTCTGATTTCAAATGATTTAGTTTGAATAAATCTGAAATAAATGGTTGAGAATTTATGATTTAACAATTAGAACAAAATTAAATTATCAAAAAAATAAAAAATATATATAATTAACTGAATCCTTGGTATAAAGTACCTATTATATTGTTTGATTAATTGATATTAAATTTATTTCAAGCATGCAATTAAAAGTTGGATTGTAACACATTTTCAAAATTATAACCACTGAGTTTTGAATTAATGAGGAAGACGATAGTCCCCCCCCCCTCCCCCCCTTTTTTTCCCTGTCGTATTCCTTCCGATATAATTTTATCATGTATGAATTTCAAAAGTGTTAATTAAGAAAACATTCATACTTTTAGTATTATCTGCTTTATACAAAGAGTATTTTTAAATAATTACCTGAAACTTTTTTTTTTACTTAAAGCATACTTTGGCTGTCGGAAATTTTATTTCCTTAAAGTTTCTCATTGCAGCTATTGTAGTATTAATGTGTTTAAATAAATGAAAACTAGAAATATTTGATCAGTACCTAAAAGGAATTTCATTAAATTTAAACGTGGTTATCAAAAGCATCCCTACGTAAAACTAATAGTAACATGTACCTATATAAGTTCCAATAGTTTTTTAACATTACTGCATTACAGGAATTGGCAACAAATCTACTCGAGCACTGTAAATTTCATTGAGACGTACCAGCTCCCATGCAGTCTAGAAATATTTCGTCTCCTTGGCATGCTTAGATTTCCAACGGAGATGCCGAAGCAGTTTTCCCGGGGAGACCTCAGATACAACGCGGCATACTTCTTACCACCTTGCAACGCCGACGATTTTTCACTTACCAGACTTGTCTGAGAACCTTATAGCCCCGAAGCGGCGAAGGCATCCAACCATCGCCGCTACTGTTTCCTTCAATCAGCGTCGTAAATCGTGGGAAAGACGACACAAAAAGTTACGAATATTGGGGATATGGTTTTGAATATGTTGCCGACATCTAACAAAAATTGTATTGGTTGTGTCCTTTAAATACATTTTTGTGGGCGTGTAACGGTTAATAGAGGAAGTCTTATTTTAACCCTCAAATGCCTGATTTTTTTTCTTTTTAATCATTATTATTATTATTATAATATTTTTTTTTTTTTGTCCCTGGACCGCTAAAAAAATTATTATAAAATCCTAAGCACCTATTTAATTAAATAATTAAAACCGTCATGTAATATAACATACTAACAAAGTAGTTTTTTTTTTTTTTTTTTTTTTTTTTTTTTTGCTCAAAGATTTTTCCAGGATAAGACATAAGAATTATTGAAAAGTATATCGCTAAAATCATAATTTTGGCGACATTTGTTCTTCTTTTTTTAAAGGAAACCCTAGATAAGAGTAATCACCAAAAAGGCCATTTTTTCTAAATGAAGGATAAAAATATAAAAACTGTAAATGACACAAATCCACGTCAGTATTATAGTGCAATTGAAAGTTTGTGCGATGTTCCACACCCCTAGTTTAAATACAATGTTAGATTTCAGTTTATTAAATACTCTAATAATACATTTCACTTATTGAGAATTTTAGTATATTGAAAATTTAATCTGGCAAATTATGCAACATTTTTCCTAAATGAAAGTTTCAATTTTGACTTTTAATTGTATATTTCCTATGTTTTTCGATGTCTGTTACTTCTTAAAACTATCTTTCACTTTAAATAGAAATTCTAATTGCGCTTTCTAAAGCAGAAGAACAAGAGGAAATTTTCCATTTGAATTCTATTTGGAGGATCAATAGAATGAGGTCAATTCATAAAAAAGAAGTAGACACTCGGTATTTGAAAGTGTTTTAATTTAAAAAAAAAAAAAAAAAAAAAAAAATCATCATTTCTCTTAAAGTCCATGATTTAAAAGTTAGTTGTTTTCAGATTATCTGGCACCGTCAGCAACACGAGGGCTATAATGCGCCGAAACATTCGTCATTAGACAAGCCAACATACATTTACAAACACCCATGCCTAACACGGGACTCGAACCCGCAACCTCGCGGTCAAGAAGCTAGCACACTAACCACTATACCGTTTGGTCGGCCCATGATTTAAAAGACTTTTAATGCTAAAAAATAATGCAATGAGAAAAGATTAAGGCAAAAATTATATAATAATAAAAAGGTATTTTTAAAAATATTTTTTTGATTTCATTAATATTTTTGAGAAAATTTAGCAATCAATTGCGACATATCCGTCGTTCATCAAACTTTGGAACACTAGCTTTATTTCGAGATAGGAAGCACATATCATTTTGGATAAAAAGCAGAATAAATAAAAATTATATATAAAAAAATTCCACACCGTGAATTTTTTACTTTCAATTACCCATATGTTTACATAGGGTAACGAAAATATAGCATTCGATCAAACATAATTTCGTTTCTTTTTTTTTTTTTTTGCATTTCTCCGTATTTTGGAACACCCTGATTTCAAAAAAGTGGTTTAGTAAAAATGTCTGTGTGTACATGGTCAGCATAACTCCCGGATAAGTTGACCTACGATATTTAAATTTTGTGTGCTAGTTAGAGGTGGCCATGGGACCTACTATTAAGGTTTTCGTGAAAATCGTGCATGAGCATAAGATTGAAATCACGAAAAATTATGAAAAAATCATGTTTTTCAGCAATTGCTAAAAAACGGCTCTATTAATGATTTTGATTAAAATCTTTGTGCTAATGTCTCTTAAGGTGTTCTAATCGTTCCCATCATCGACATTCCCATAGAAATGAGATAAAAGAGTAAAGAGTTGAAAAACGAGTGCCTTTAACACAGAGCTCTCTGCCCTTGAGCATCAGCCATTAATTATTGATTTTTGTCTGTTTCACGCACAAGATATATAGAATATATTGTCTATTGATTGAGTAACATCGTCAATTTCACCATCTTGGCGTGTTTTTTTCCCCCCATGTAAAAGTTTTGGTAAAAATATCGCCAAACTAGCCATTTTTATTTAAATGAACGAAAATTTGAAAGTGGTAAATAACACAGTAAATTTTAATGCAATGACGAAGATTATAGTGAGATTGAAAGTTATGCGATGTTCCTGTGGGCCGCATAAAAATTTATGGCGGGCCGGATGCGATCTGCAGAGTGGCGAACACTGTAAAAGATAGTTAAATTTTTTGGATACTTTTATATATAGTATCAAGGCATAGCGTTCTGTGTATTGTTCCCTTTAAAAAACTTTTATTACCTATTTAACAACTTTCATCCGCAGATGATTTTTCATTTAATTATCTGAGAATGTAAGAGGAAAAAAAAAAAAAAAAAAAACGGTAAATAATATTTAATTAAAACATTCTTAATAAAAGTTCGTTTAAAATAAGGCAACCAAAGTATTCCATCTTAATTTTTGACTTCCGATAATATTCCGCATATGCTAGTTTACTGGTATCCTGCTAAACTCTACATTATTAGCTCTAGTTAAGAAATCATAAATGTCCTAATTTTGTGGCGGAAAAGAAAAAAGAAGAAAAAAGTAGATAACCCAAAATTGCTTCACCTTCTTTCCTTTAAAGCAATTGATTATTATTCATAAGGTCAGCAGCCAAGTTTAATCGCGTCAATAAAAAATCTTATTATATGACCGCTATTATAAGAGCGACATTTAGCATGTTAATATATCTATAGAATAAAATTCCAATTAAACTTGAACTTTGTGTTTATTAAAGCATGATTGTGGACCTTTGAATACAAAGGCTTATTTTAGTAAAACAACCCTAATACATTTTATAATGTTAATTTTACCTCGTTTTTATGAATTTCGAGTCGTCCTTTCCGCTATGTAAGCTCATCACTAGAGGCTTACCTGAAAGATAATATAATCACTAGCCATTATTTTATTTTGAACAATAAACTTTTAGAAAATTACAAGTTAGGCTTAAGCTCAAATTGGGTTAAAAATGTTTCCATTTTACGTATCTCATCCGTAATTTTACACGCCGCTTCTACTTCATAAAAAGAAACCGTCTTTATAAATTGTTAGTAGCCTTTAAAAATATACCTCCTCGATGTTGACAACACCGAAATAATGAAATGCGGAGGCGGAACGATAAAAGGAACTTAATCTTATTCTCATTGTGCAGGTATTATAGGCAACGGTAGCCAAGTGCAACTGCCGCCATTGGTGGCCCGGCATGCTTTGCGAACCAAAAAGCGACAAACGAACAAATAAATGGCAGAAATAAAACGTTTTAGAATTATTTCCGCTGTTTTGTGTTTTAATCTATGTTTGTAATTCATTATTTTATCCCAAAAATTGTTTAATTGGCGATTTGTTATTTCTAAGAAAGTTATAGTTATTTTTTCAGGAAATCTTTTGGCAATATTCTTAGAATAATCTTGTAGCTGCATCGTTTTGATATTGTACCGATAATAGAAAATGTTTAGTCATGTAGAAGACCTCCCAAATTCAAACGGCGATATTTAATGAATTAACATTAATCTAATATTAACTTCCTTAATAATGAATTTTAATTAAAATTTTACTACTTTGTTGCCGAAAAGGTTATTTTTAGGGCTAATAAATTTTTTTAACGAATGCAATTTCTTAGTTTTAGTGTAATATAGAGGAAGTAGGTTTGAAACTCAACTATGGTCGACTATATAATGATTAAAAATATGAATAATAGCTGTTTCGGTTATTCCCATCTGAACTATTAAAGATTTAATTAATGCTTTTCTTAAAACAGTAATATATTAATATATTTTGCAATGACCTATTTGTTATATGTTAATGAGAATAGGACAAAATATTGCCTTCTGTACTTTAAATTTTGTGTTTTATATGGTCAATAATTGTGAATACCATATCATGGGATTAATAAGAATTTAATTATTGTTTACAATAACCTAAATATGAAATAAAAGGCAATATACAACCATTGACTGATTTTCAATACTTTTAAAAATCACATTTTTAAAAAACAAATACATAATTTCAAAATAAAAATTGTTTTAGAAAGTCATTTAAAAAATTAATCGTACCATGCCGAATTTCGGCTCTAACAATTCTGAAAAATTTATTAAAAAGTTCAAAATCAAACAAAACATGAACTGGAAAAACTATACAACAAAAATATTATATGGAACCAGTTTTAGATATGAATAATATCTCAAAAGCAATACAAAAAAAATTCATCTAAATCGATAAACTATTTCTCGAGATAATCTTGTGTTAAACATTTTTAAGGATTTGTTATACTTCGGAAATTTACGAATACAATATTTAGCAATATTATCTTCTTAAGTTAAATAATAATTTCATAAAAAATTTTTACATCCAATTTTACACATTGGTATTGTTTTGGTTGTTTAATTTTCTACTGTTGTTGATTGAAAAATGTTGAATGATTATTTTACGACCTAAAACTAATTCTTATATAATTAAAAATAAAACTAAAATGGTTAAGTGGCATACTAAGCCATTGCTTATTTAAGATTTCCCCGAATTTCCGGACAATCTAGTATATGTTAAATGTAATTTTACATATTTCTGGAAAATATGTTAATTTTATATAAATAATAGTGTTTTGTTGGTTTGATTTAAAGTAGAGTGCTCAACCTTTTGTTGGACTTTGTAGATGTTCTAAAAGTCTGTCAAACAAATTGGGGCTTTATTTTAGAGAATTTTCCTACTTAAAAGTACTTAATCTTGTATTTTTTTTTTTTTTTAAATAATTTCGTAATTTTTTTTATTTATTTATTTATTTTTTTAAATTTCTCTGGACATTTTTTTTTTTTTTTTTTTAAGAAAATATAATCAATAAGTTTTTATCTTTAGCTAGACTATTCCAAGTTTTATTTGGGCAGGAAAATTTAGGATAATTTAGAAACCTTAGACAATTCTAAGTTCTAAGCAAACACTTCAAATCATTGCATTAGTTTTCAAAGTAACGATGCATTTGACAATTTAGTGGATTTTTTTAACGCTTCTGAAAAAAAAATAAGCACTATGACATATTTAAAATTTTTATCATAGTATAAAATTTTCAACAATACCAGTTGTTATACTAAAATTTCTAAACACACGTGGGGGTAATAAATTAATTTTAATGATGTAGGAATTCTCATTGGCCACAAAGATAAATGAATAATATCAGTATATCTAAGTATATTGAGTAGTACAATGTACGAGATTGATTACCAGAACTAAAGCAGAGTTCACGCGGTAAGACAAATTCGGTTACAGTTAACGGCAAAATTTCTAAAAATTCAAATGGCAACACCTACTTCAATGCGTTTCTAGTGATTGCAGTAGTGATAAACCATGAATGGCGTTGTAACTGTGCACTCAACGTGAAAAATGACACAATAACACAATGACTATGAAACAAGACAAAGACGAAGAAATATGACGAAATTTGAAACTTACACAAAATTAATAAATTAAAGGAACTAAAAAAAATCTAGAAAAACTGCCTGTCTGTAGTCAGCATAATTTTCGAATGGATTAACCTATGATGTTTACATACTTTAAATACGAGTTAGCGATGGCCATGGGATCAGTCGTTAAGGTTTTCGTCAAAATTGCGCTTGCGCACAAAGTAGCTGCCACTGAAAAATTTATATTTTTAAGGAATTGCCCAAAAACGGCTCTAATGATTTTGATCCAAATCGCTGTGGTAATGCCTTTTAGGTTGCTCTAAACATCCCAAACTCCAAATTTCCCATAGAAATTTGATAAATCCTTGAAAAGTTTAAAAACGAAAATCTTTAACTCAGAGTTGTCTTATTGAACATTCCCCCATAAACGACTGTTACTCCTCTGTTTCTCTTGTTTGAAAGAATAATGTCATAATCATTGAATCTATACCACCGATTTCAATATATTTTTGGTACTTTTTTTTTGCCAATGTAATAATTATTGTCAAAAAAATGGCCAAACTAGCAATTTTTTTAAATTAATAAAATATAGAAACGAAGTTAGAGTACACAAATCCGTGTCAAATTTAAATGCAGTGACCAGTGTTGTAGTGTAGTTGAAAGTTTTGCGATGTTCCACACCTCTGGTTCAAACTAGATTGAAGGTGTAGTCGTAACTGTGTGTCTCAAATTTTGTTGTGGGTCACATATTTAAGCGCATACTTTGAAATATCTATATCTGAAGTTTCTCACGCTCTCGTTCGGGACTCGTATTGTATTTGTTAAAATTATTTTATCACCACACTGTATATATCAGCATTCATGCTCGATTTTGAGTAGATTGGGGTATTTATCAGAATTCCTAAAACACCTGTTACAGTTTCAAGACACGTGCTTGAATCTTAATCAATTTGAAAATAAGTGAATTCGCTAAATTCATAGAATCGACATCAAAACTTCATTGACGTAGAGACATGTTACTAAAAGCATTAAGGGATTAATAATGAACAGACAAAATTATTCTACTATACCGTTGTAAAATATATTTTGATAGGTAGAATTAAAGAGTTAAAATAAAACTGAAGTAAGTTTGTTTTTTAAAACTAAGCAGAAAAATTCATATTAACTCTTTTTAAATAAATTTCAAAATTTCCATTCCCAAATTCCATTTAAAAAAAAAAAAAAAAAAAAAAAAAAAAAACACTTTAATTTGAAAAACTTTATTTTTTAAAGTCCATTTTTTAAATTATCGTTTTTTTTTTGTTGTTTTTTTTCTATTGTACAACGATTGTAAACAAATTCGTGTAAACTAGATGTATATGAGTGGTATTAAATGCATTAACCAGCTATATAATGTGCTTATTCAAACCTTATTGGGTTAGGGAATGTTTTATTGGAATTTTAATTGGCTATGAGATTCTTTGGAAAAAAACCAGCTTCAAAAACTTATACAGTTGGTTTGAAATGTGTATAATTTTTCGTAATGGATATTGCTTTCCCAAAAAGAAAATATTCATTTATTTACAGAGATTTAAATAATTTGTATCTTTTGTGCATGTGTTTAATATAAAGTGTCTTTAGATTTGTTTAAGGTATAATCACGAAAATTGACATTTTGTATGCATTTCTTTTTTATTTAAAAATATTTCCCAAATACCTTAGCTTTAAGATAATAGCATTTTCTTTCCAAAACTCAAAATACTTTTTAAAATACAGTGGGTTATGAAACTTGTTTTGCATCACATTAATTAGTGTAGTAAAATTTAAACTGGTTTTCTGAAGAATTACTTTTTGGTGTTCGGTGACTTAACTCCAACAGACCTAACTTCAGTATGCTTTGGCCGATTTGTAATATTTATATTACGTTCTGTTGAAAGTAATTATAAGTACGATCTCAAATAAAAATCTAATCTATATTGTTATAAATTTCTTTTTAAATACTTTTGAATGAGTGTTAATTTTTTGAAAAAAAAATTATTTTGTCTTACTTTTTATCTAAGAATTTATAAATAAATATCAAAGCTAAATTTACAATTCTGCTTAGGACCAAGTACCACTATATTATCCTTTATTTGCAAAAAAAAAAATATTTCAAAATTAGTGCAAAAAACACCTTATTTTATAAAAAGGTTTTCTTATTAATTTTTATGTGCTTTATAAAATTCTGAAACTTTAACAAAATATTCAACGAAAATCCTCTCAAATGCATATGCATACTTTAAAATATTCGTTAAAAGTGGAAGAATTATATTTTCACAGTAAAATATATTTTGCTTTACAGAATTTCGAATCCTTCTTAAAGAATTTGCTCGATTCAAATCAGTCTCACAAAATAGGCCATACAAAAGAAATAAACATCGTTTAAGGAGAATTTTCGCAAGATTGTTGGGCACAGGCAAATCTACGACGACAAGTTGATTATGTCACTCCCATCGTTTCTTCAGAGAGTATAAAAGAAGAATAAAGTAATCACCCAGAATTTATGGAGGCGAATTATCACTTCACAGTTCACGGGGTGGTGGATCCGACGAACACAGGAATGAAGAATGTGTCTCTTGGACCAGTGAAGTCCAGGAACGCATCTGCTACTCGCCTATTCAATGGTGTTAAATCCGCGCATCAGGGCGTATAATGTTTATTTATGAACTGGCCACAAAAGAGAACTTCTTCGGTTTCGAAGTAATCTTCCTCTTCATTTATGAAGATAATTGCTGTTCTTTTTCCTGAACCGACTGTCGGCTAGACATTCGGAGATTAGGAGCAGAACCACCCCCGAATTAGGAGCCCGTTCGAATGATTGGGCAGATTGAAAGAAGAGATTAAGCACTTGAATTCGAAATTAAAGAAATGTCATTTTTTTCCCTTTTTCTAATCACAGTTTTCTCTAATAACTATTCAATAGAGCAGCATAGATACAGGAAATTTACATAAAAGAGACTTCTTAATTTAACAAAAAGAAAAGCAAAACAACACAATCTCAAAATGAAATACAAAAATGTACAGTGGAGTCATATGCAAAAGCATTGGGTACCATTAGTGTGTAGGTCAAGTTAGGAAGTTCCTATTGTCGATTTCTACCACTTATAAAGTGCTTAAATCAGCCATATATGTCTCGTAATTTTGAGCATCTAGAAGAATACGAGGTAATCTTCTAGTGTAAACCCCGCTTTCTCACCCCACCACACCAACTAGAGGACATTGAGGTACACATCTATCTTTGGAGGCCGTCGACGACTGAACCCACAATTTTCCGATCATAAGCTCGATACTCTTGACCACCAGGCTACGATGTCCTGTGTGTAGGCGTACAGATGCATCCATATTAAAAATCAAGCAACTCAGAGAATTGACCTTTAGTAGGAGATATGATCTCCCCCGTCATAAGTGTTAACATAGCACTGTATATTTATACTTATCAAGAGGTTCTTTATTAGCTCTAGTGGCTAAATTATTCCTCCCACCTTTAGGGTTGTTTTAATGTGATTAAAAGTTGCCAATGCATTAAATCTTTTCACAATATGTCTCCTCGAAGCGGTCTGCACATAGTTAATGAAATTCGCAAAGATAATCAAACTAGACTTTTGTTACTATCATTACATTTCATAGTTCCAGGCAAGCTTATAAGGACGAAATATTGGTTTCTAATTGTGTTTATTGACACTTATGGCATATTTTATCACACTGTTGCTTTGGATAGCTAATTAAACTAGGGGTGTGGAATATCGCACAACTTTCAATTACACTATAATACTGACGGGGAATTGTCTCATTTACCGTTATTATATTTTCATTATTCCTTTAGAAAATATGGCCAGTTTGGCGATATTTTTTGCAATAATTCTTGTATGGGTCTTAAAAAAAAATTTAAAAAATAAAAAATAAAAACACTCCTCCAAAATGGTGATTTTGGCGATATACTTCATGAGAACCCTTATAATATCTTTTATTATAAGTGAAACTGGCTAGATAAGAAAAAAAAAAAACGATCAAAAATGAGGTATGAAAAGAAGACTCTGTGTTGAAGACATTCGTTTTTCAACTTTTTACGCCGTTAAAGCATTTTTACGGGAATTTCGGAGGTGGGGATGTTAAGAACACCTTAAGAGGCATTACCACAGTGATTTTCATCAAAATCTTTGGAGCCGTTTTTTAGCAATCATTGAAAAACATGATTTTTTCAATGGCAGCTTCCTTATGCGTATGCGCGATTTAGACAAAAACCTTAATAGTAGGTCCTTGGGCCATCACCAACTCGTACACCAAATTTGAACATCGTAAGTCAATTTTTTCGGGAGTTATGCTGTCCACAGACACACAGACACGCATTTTTTCTAGATCACTTTTTTTGAAATCAGGATGTTCTAAAACAAGGAAAAATGCATTTTTTTTTTGGACCAAATACTATTTTTTCATTATCCTATGTATACATATGGGTAATTGAAAGTAAAAATGTTATCACACTTAATACGTATGCCAGATCACTATTCTAATACGTACTTCATCAACTATGTTTGGGACGCTTCCAAGAGACACATTGTGAAAAAATTCATTGTAATGGGAACTTTTCATCACTTGAAAACAGCTATTAAGGTGGTAAAAGCAATTTAACCACTAGAGCTCATTAAGACCCTCATGTTAAGTATGAAAATACAGTGCAAAGTAAACTCTGATGACAAGGGAGATCGCATCTTCTACAAAAGGTCAACTCTTTGAGTTACGTGTTTTTACGTTCAATTATTAATTTATATATATACACACACGGTAATAAAAGTATAGAATGCGGACAAAAAAAAAAAAAAAAAAACTTTTTTTTTTTTTTTTTTTTTTTTGCATTTCTCCACGTTTTGGAACATCCTGATTTCAAAAAAAGTTATATAGAAAAAATTTCTGTCTGTGTGTATGTGTGTCTGTGGTCAGCATAACTCCCGAACAGATTGACCTACTAAGTTCAAATTTAATGTGAGGGTTGCTGATGGCACAAGGACCTACCATTAAAGTTTTAGTCAAAATCGTGCATGTGCATAGGGTAGCTGCCATTGAAAAAAACATATTTTTCAGTAATTGCTAAAAAACGGCTCTAACGATTTTGTTCAAAATCGTTGTGGTAATGTCTCTTAAGGTGTTCTAAACATCCCCACCTCTAAAATTCCCATAAAAATGTTTTAAAGGCATAAATAGTGGAAAAACGAAGGCCGTTAATTCAGAGTTCTCTTTCCTTGAGCATGCGATCGTTTTTTCTTGCCTGCCCAGTTTTACTTATAAGAAAGGGTAATATAAAATTTATTGATAAGTATATCGCCAAAATCATCATTTTGGAGGAGTTTTTTTTTTTTTTTTTTTTTAATCTTATACAAGAATTATCGCATAAAATTTCGCCCAACTGTACATTTTTACTAAATGAATGGTGAAAATATTAATACTTTAGAGACACAAATTCACGTCAGTATTATAGTGTAATTGAAAGCTGTGCGATGTTCCACACCCTTAGTTAATGTGCGGATGTATACTAATGGAGGGACTTAACACTAATTTTGGGAATCCATTTTTTTGCATATGTCCTCATTGTACACTTTACGTTTCATTTTACGACTTGTGTAATGATTCTTTGATGAGAATTTCACATGCCTACGCTTTTCCACTAAGAAGTTATTAGAGAAAAACTGATATTCCTTTAATTTTTTAACACAAGAGTATTAATACGTTATGTCTAATTCCAGTATTATTTACTTTACGATTCTCAATGTAAAAAGAACTTTGATGATATTTAAGCAATGTATCTATATAAGTGATTTGGAACATTTTGCGAGTTTGCTTATGCACACAAAGAATGTTTTTTTTTTTTTTTTTTTTTTTTGTCACATCATAACATTCACTTAAGGCTGATTTACAGTTAGCATGCCAGTTAAAGTCACCAGTATTTAGATATCAGCGACAAGAACTGTGTAAACGCTTCATGCCAGTCTGCCAGTGACTGGCAGCTCCAGTAGATCAGACATTTTCTCTTTGCTGGCGCGTCAACTCCTACCACCTGAGCTCTCACGTGACCATCCACTAGTGGTATAATTCTCGCTCAATAGCTGCAGTGTTCCAGTTGCTGGTACTTTGTTAACGGAAAACTGGCATTCCAGTCAATGCATAGCAGTGAACTTCCAATCCAGATCTTCATGTTCCAAGAGAATATAAGTAGGTCAAATCTGTAAGGATAAGATGTCTATGATATTCGCATGTAAAGCAATATCTATATAAAAATTAACTTCGTTATTATAAACAAATTCATAATGGAGTAAATAATTTAAGGTAGCCGATTACTTTCAAATTTTTTTTTTTTGAAAACTAAGTAAATATAGTTTTTTTTTCTCCCCCCCCCCCCCCCCATTGTATAATCTCGACAGCATACAAAAGGAGGAAAATTTAGGAAAACTTATAAATTTTTTTTTTTTTTTTTTAAATTGAATAAATTTAAGAAATTTTTAGTTTAATTTAATGTTTACGGTTAATCTTAATGGTAGGTCCTTGTGCCATCACCTATCAGCACACCAAATTTAAACAATTTGCTTGGGAGTTATGCTAACCACGTACACACAGACACATATACACACACAGACAGACATATACGCACACAGACAGACATATACACACAGTAAGACTTATACATTAGGGTGGATCGAAAAAAAAATATTTCAGAATTTCATATCCGATCTATGGGGAAAAGATGTTCTATGGTATATAGGTACATGGAAAAATAATTAAAAAAATTAAATTTTAAGTTCAGTACTGCCACAAGGAGGATGAAGTTTAGGTATTTGAGCTTTTTTATAGCAAAAAGTAAAATTCTATTGAATTTTTTTTCTGAAGAATATCAAAACCTACCTGTACGGAAAAGATGTTCTGAGGTACATTAATTAAGGGAAAAATAAAATAAAAATAATAAATTTTATGTTAAGCTCTTTGCAAGGGGTATGAAGTTTTGGTATTTAAGCTTTTTAATGGTAAAATGTCAAAGTGATTTTTGTTTAAGTGAAACAGGCCTTTAGTACTTTTAAATGTTTATTAGAATGAGAGGACATATACTAAATGGTTACAGAAAAAAAAAGCTTTAGGAACATATTACAACTTCTTAAGAATTAAATCAAGAAAAATAAAAAAATCTTCGGAATTACAGTGAACGGTAATCACGTTTGGTGTTGAAAACTGGCTTGAGGTTTCGTGATTCCAGGCTATTTCTTTTTAACCCATCTCTTCTGTATGATCCGCTTACAGCAGAAAATGCTTCTGTGACTATTCGTTCTGTAACTTGAGTACAACAGGGATACCCCTTGATAGTATAGGTAATACTATAGTATTGCTGTAGAAATGATTGCTGGGTTTACTATTGCTCCTGAAATCATGTCATCACTAAATCGTTCTGTCACATTCTCCCACGTAATAAAGTTCACATAATTTGTCACACAAGGGTGAAAAGTTGGTATGTTTAAGATACGGATATTAATCGCTAAAAGGGTTTGGGTTGCAGCAGACAGTTTGACTTTGCGCAAATTCAAAATTCTTTGGAGGACCGAATCCTTTGTGTTATTTTTGTCGTCAGCTAGCATTGAAATCAGGATATTTTCAGGAGAGCCCAAACCCCCGTTTAAAAAATTACTTGATCAATGACTTTCTTCAAATCAATTGAGAAATAACGCGATAGAAAGATTGATTAATGCAGATGCTCTGCACCATAGATTACCGATTGTTTGGTTTTGATCTTGAATCACATAGGTGCCTAGATTTTTACGATGAACGTAATTAATGTCAATAAAGCTTTGGTTGGACTTTTTCTAAGCCAAATAGAACATGAGAATTCTGTTGGGGGATGTAAACCACCTTGAGTGGCGAATCTTTCCAGAGTTTCTTTTCAACAGCCCTTCGCTGCTTTGTCCGCAGTGATGGCTTCACAAATTTCCATTAAGCACAGTTGATCACTACTTAAGTCTTTCTTGTTAGTCAGTTCGCATAGGTTGGGTTTACGTAAATGAAACTACAGGTAGTATCTCGTATACGGTCACTCTTTGTCTTGTAACTGGCACACAAACCATTGTAGTGAACGCTTCAGAATCAGTTCCATATTTCGTATAACACCTTCTTTGATACCTGTGTTGACAGACTACCTACTATTGCAACCAATATTGTTGTATCTATATGTCATTGTCTACGCATGACATAGCCGACCATACTGTATAGTGGTTAGTGTGCTAGCTTCTAGACCGCGAAGTTGCGGGTACGAGTCCCGTGTAAAGCAAGGGTGTTTGTAAATGTATGTTAGCTTGTCAAATGACGAATGTTTCGGCGCATTATAGCCCATGTGTTGCTGACGGCGCCAGATAATCTGAAAACAACCAAGTCGACACACAAAACTTACGATGTGCTTTCCTTGAGATAGCTTTCCGTTAATTTTCTAGCTTTGAAAGCGCAATATTTGTCGTAGTATGAACTTATTTTTCTCAAAATGCTGTAGTGGTCATTTATTGGTATTAAAGCTCGTTTCCAGGTCTCTCCTAACCTACTTGCAACTTATTGACACGCGGAGAAAAGTGTATTTAAATACACTGTACTTTGCTTCTCTTTTTGAATGCCAATATACGCACCTTATTACGTTTTTCGTATGTAGGAAGCATAATCGTGGGCATATTACAGCCTAACCCAAATATAGGACAAGTCATATCTTTTCTTAACAACGCCACAGTACAGTATTAGTCCAAGTACACAAACAAACAAATGTTACATAATAAAATTGTAATTTAATTTACTCTACAAGAACAGCTCTCACCGATTAGGCGTCGAATTCCGTAAGCAGCTGACAGCTGCACTATAGGGTTGTAGGGCTGATTCAACGGTGATATGGGGGGGAGGGAGTTGGGTCAAAAAAGGTTGAAATGTACATTGTACTACTAATTATTCAGTAATCATCACTTTTTTAGGATTTATATTGCAAAAAACAATTATTTTTAGTGTAAAATCATTTAACGAAAATTAGGACTTTTTGCATTTTTTTCGAAAATTCAACCCATTTGTGGCAGTGCAAAATTTTTAAATTTTTTTTATTATTTTTCCCCTAATCTCTATATCATAGAACATCTTTTCCCCATAGGTAGGTTTTGATTAATAATAATTTTTTTTTCTCCATAGAAGAACGATCCACCCTATTATACATACAGACAGACAAAGTTTTCAAGATCTCTTTTTTGAAATCAGGATATTCCAAAACGTAAAGAAATGCAAAAATATGATTTTTTTTTTATTTTTTTTTGATCGAATATTATACTTTCATTTCCCTATGTATGCATATGGGTAATTGAAAGTAAAAAAAGTAAAGCTATTTTTAGAAACGTTAAAAACAAGTTTTCACAAAATCATATAAAAAAAAACAATTGTGAAATTTTATGAGAATTCGACTTTTTAAGGTAGTCAGCTACCGGTTAAAAATATGTCTTTTGCCATAAGTTATAAAATTTCTTAATAAACATTTAATTATCTCCTGGTTTGTCTTATACTTAGTACATTTTGTATTTTAAAGATAGCTTTATTTTATCAGTCCAAAAAATTAATGAATTTTTAGAATAGTTTTTTATTGCGCAGTTTAGAATTGAATATAGTTTAGCTAAACTATTAAAAACTAAACTGTGCAAATTCATAGCAAAATCCTTCTTAAATATTTTCATTAACCTCATGTTAAAGTTTTTATTCATTTTATTCAAATGCCAAATCATAAGAATGTTTATATGAACGTTTGACTTTGTTTATAAGGAATTAATAACTTTACAGAGAAAAGTTTTTCTTTTTGATATAATTCGTAACTTCGGAATTCTATGAATGTTGTTGTCCATTTTGTCCATGGATTAAATAATCTTTTTGGGAAGCACTCCGAAATGGAAGGACATTTCAAATTTAAACAATCACTCCGTGTTTATTTATTTAAAGGAAATCGAATGTATGTTAGTTGGCTAAAAGTAAACCTTGATTAATTAATTACTTCACAAGTATAAAGTGTCACATGAAAAACAACATTCACAACTGACATGCACTCGAAACAAATCAATACATCTCATCTTAGTTTGTGTCTCAATGAATTGATTCTAATGTACCGTTAATCTAATTGTAACATGGATCTAAGTTAATAGTTTACTGAACTGAAGTGATAAAAATAGCATTTAGCTCTAAGTAAAACAATAGTGAAACTGGAAATAGAAACCTTGATGGTTTCCAGGAAAAACAAAGCACTTCGTAACCACATTTCGTTTATGTTATTTTAAGGACAGCTAATACGCGCCATTTCAAGGTTTTTAATCAGATGTTGGTTACTTTTAATGCAATAATTGTTTAGAAAATACATTCGGAAGTACCTGTTTAGAAGGACAAATGGACTTAGTCATAAGACATGTCAACAAATATGTAAAACATTTTATTTACAAAACTACAAGTATAAACTTTAATTTCTCAATGCACAAATAGTAATCGCCTTTTAAATGATTGTATTTACATTTTCTCAAATATCCAAGGATGACATTCTTAATTACATTCTTTGTTGTAAATATGCTACTTTCGATGAATTTATTCAATATTTCAAATAATTTTTTTAATCACTCGTACGCCAGCATCGTTTTCACCATCCAAAGCACTTAAAATCGCAATCTTAATTCTTAACCGTTTTTAAATCCTCTATTTAAGGGGACTTGATAAAAAAAAACTTGACTTGATTTGATTTTGAAAATAAAATATAACAATATCGATTTACTATTTTATTTAATCTTTTATATATATATATATATATATATATATATATATATATATATATATATATATATATATATATATATATATATATATATATATATATATATATATATATATATATTTGTTTATAAACTTTGAAACCTATTCCTTATTCTGGCATATTTTTGAGCTGATCCGATATCTGTAATTACTTAAAAAAATAATTTTATGGAGAATTTATCATAGCTGCAATAGACCCTTCGAAGTTCGCATTTTTTCAGTTTGTGCAATTTGGAATTCCCACCTTACTCAAAATGCTAAAACTCCCTTAAATATCAACGAAATTACTAAAAAAAAATTTATGTCATTCTAAAGATCTGTCCGACAAAAATAGGTATGAATTTTTGAGTAAATTGCAAACTTTTTTTTTACAAATTTAAAAGTTGAAAAATATCCTTTTGTTTTACCTAATAGGTGAAGTTTTAATTATTTTTCTTCAAAACTATTTTACTTATTTAAAATCCAATGCCTTAAAGTTTAGAGTATATTAATAAGAAATTTTTGTAAAAAAAAACAGGAAAAAATATTAAAAAATGAAAAAGAAGATAAAATTTGAAATTTTCCAAATTTTTTTTTTTAATATAAATTTGAAAATTTAGAGCACTATTTGAAAATTTTTTTTAAATAAAATTTAGTTATTGCCAACTAATACTTTGAAATATGTAAAAATTATAATTTTAAAAGCTTAATTGAAAAAAAAAATTAGTTTTAAGGGAATCAAGTCCCTTTAAAAAATATTAATCAATTTAGCCTCCTGAATATAATAAGAATACCCAATATGGTTTTTGTAAAATAGAAAATTATCTTGAAATGCTTAGCCACTCAAACATATATGCATTATATTAAATATTTTGTTATAGGAGTGGTTCGTAGTCGAAAACAATTGGCTTCCATTAAAAAGTTTTTCGGATATAAGAGGCATATAAATTTGGAAACGTCGAAAATTTTATCAAATTAGTCCCACGAAATATAACAATTCAATATTATCAAAATCAGGTGATATTATATACATTAGAAAATGTTGTTTTACGCGTAGTGTGTCGTTGAATTTAGAGTTCGGTTTGGTCACATATATAATGCGCAGTTCATATCAAATCATTTTGGAAAAGATTTTGGGATTGAGAAAGGGTTAGAAAAATGATACAGGAAAATTTAATTTCGACCATGTGGTGTAGATAGATTAAAGAAAATGTGTATGAATTGGAAGAAAGAAGGTTTAATATAGGAGGGATTAATTTAGAATAGGTGACAGGACAAGAAGTTATGCATACAATTCATAATATACGAATCCCCGTTTAATTTAGAGAAAAGGATTTTTTCCCCCTTCAGAATAGGGCTATTGCTAAATGAAACAATCTGTCAGATCAAATTGTAAACTTGACGAGAGTATTGTTATTTTAAAAGTCAGGCAAATATGCTTCAGGGGATTGTAAATTAATAGTCAATTGAAACAGCATAGATGGTCATAATATTTTAATTTTTATTTTCTGGATGTTTTTATAATATTTAATAATAGTTGTACCTTCTGAATCTTAAACAGTACTATTTCCCCCCCCCCTCCTCCTTTAAAATGTTATCTCCAATTTCTAACTCAAAGGAAACAAGATAGGTGATAATCACTTAGCCTAGACGGCACTATATATTTGAAACGGTTGAGAATTTTCATTCTTTTTCAGAATTAAAAATAAATTTACCAGTAAATTAAATAAACTCCTCATCTCGCAGAAATTCCAAGTTTTTAACTGTTACATTTAATAATCACCCCCTCCCCCCCAAAAAAAACCCCTCTTTACTATCTTAATTTAATAAAGAAGCCATAGATGAAAGAACTGAGTCGGCTGACAGGGCCAGGGCCCAGTCAATAATTCACACCGTATATATTTATTTTTCATATTCTGAATAGTTACTGTTGTTGAAATGCACATCATAAATTTTCTCTCAACAAAACAATTTTCTATGTAATCTTAGAGGACAGGTTCCCACTTTATGCATTTAATTATACTTTATGTCAGTAGAGACCTAATTTCAATTTCCAATGACTCACGGGTAAATAGTATACAAAACTCAAAATGAAAGGGTTAAAAAATACATATAAAATAACGCATTCTTAGTTTTTCAAGTATAATTTGTTTCAAGAAGCTAGTACGAGCAGTGAACACACCCAGATTCAAGGACATTGTCAGGATAATCCTCCAATCCAACAAATTGGATGCGCATTGAGCTGTTGGAAAGCAATTATAATGGTATTGTTGTCTGAAATTATTCAAATTACCGTTCCCTTCGTTGTTGTAAAAAACGTTGTCTTATCGAATTGGAATAGCAATCACATGACGTAACAAAAATTTAAGAATTTGCTACTTAAGAAGGATCTTCTCCTTCTCAAAGTTCTGCGTCCAAAGGATTCTCTATATGCACTTACTTTTTGTATCCAGGCTCTATAGAGCTTGGAGAACGAAATTCATGTTCCTCCTCTCCTGTAACAAGTAATGCTTAATCCATGTTAAACAATTTTCATTTTATTAATGTAAATTGATGACGTTTTATGTGGATAGCAGGCGCATAGCTAGAGGGAGGGATATGGGGATATATCCCCATCCAAATTTTTTCTGTTTACTGTTAGAAAACAGAAATTAACAGTGGTGGCCCGTGCACTACAGTCACAGCCGAGCTGCATCTAAATTTATTAGTTCAAAACTAAAATTATACATTTTACAATTTTCTAAAGTGAAGATCCAATTTCTACAGAAAGTGTAAAATAAACACCGATAAATAGCAAACTTGTTGCCTAAATACTTATTTGGCGAGAAAAAAATGCTTCCAATCAACCCAAACCGGTGATCTTCCTCCGAACAGCAGCCGTGTGTTTCTGAAACGCATTTCGACTGCGAAGTTGCCATGCGTTTCCATGGTAGCCGATGGAAAACAACAGAGCCTTTCCCTCCACGTAATATGTAGCGAGACAGCCAGTTCGCAGTTTTCTAAATTTGGCTGCCTTTGGGAATTCAATGAACTGATTGGCTCGTGTGTGAGTCAGTGGGGATGTGTGGGTGAGAGAGAAACGAGCATTTCTTAGAATTTTCTCTACCAAACGGAAATAGTTTCAGTGATAAGTTTACACTTGTGGTTTCTTGTCACTTCTTAAGTTAATACCAAAACTTATGATTGAACCATTTTGAAACATGGAGCCCAGCTATATATATATATATATATATATATATATATATATAATTTTTTATGTTTTCTTTCTATATTACTTTGTAATTATTGAAAGGAAACTTTGCGTTTAAATAATTAAGTTTAAAGAATTTACATTCATGAATGATTACGGGAAGTAGGGGGGGGGGGGGGGGAGTTCGCTGTTCCGGCTTCACTAACATTTTTGACCACGGGCTTGCACTGGAAATCAAAAGGTCTGTTTTGTTTAAAATTGCGACTTCAAATGGTAATATTTTAATTTTTTTGAATTTTAATTTCAAATCCCCACCCAAAACAAGAAAAAAAATGTCTGGCTATGCCCTGGTAACCAAAGTTTGTATCTCTAATTTTCATCATATAAGTAGTGGTGGCTATTTCGGAAAGGGAAGGGGTGTACTAGTCTTTTACCAATCAAAATTTTAGTGGTTTTGGTAGCAAAGTCTTATTAATTTTATAGTTTCCCGCATACCATCTGGCGAATGCCTCCCTCTCCCATTTATAGCACCCAATCGCCACCACTGGCCAAGAGAGGTTTCTGCAAACATCAGTTTCTGATGAACAGAGGAAAACGATTCAAGTGGTTCTCTTTTTCTACTTCTGGAATTTTTTAAAAGAGTTTCGAAAAATTCATAAATTGATATCTGTAATTTTTTTTCTTACATTTAATAATACTGCCAATATTCATTTTACATTCTATGCATTAGTAATAAGATTCAATTAAAAATTATCAACAAAGAGTGTAATACCAGAACTTGGAAGATGAAGAGGACACATCCCTTCTGTTCACCATGTTATAGGGACTTATGGTATACATTTATAAAACTAAAAAATATTCCTAGTGATTTAACCCAGCTTCAGATTTTATAAAAATTCTAAACTTTCAAATCGTCAATTTAAAAGGCGAATTATTACAAGTAAAGCGTCTTGAGGAGGCATCATTTACCAACAGCCGAACTTTTAAACCAATGACCTTTGCTGAATCCTTTACAACATTTTTCATTGAGACTGCGAGATAAAATACCCATATCGCATCCTTCACCGAACGGATAATTGTTCTAAACTTAACCCCCTCATCACACGTAGAGAGAGAAAGAGAGCCTCGCGATTTTAATTTAATCAGCGGAAGAACATGACAAGAGAACCAACCACACACACAAAAAACTTCCGCGAAAAAGGCCGGCTATTTCTAGAATCCAATCCTTGTGCCAAGATTAAAAAATCCCCCCCATCGACACAGTAAGACAATAACATCAACAAAAAAAGACCTATCAAAAGAAGAAAGTAACACTCAGGTATAGAACAGGCTTCCCTTTGAAGTTCGCCGCCTAAAGCGTGTCCGATAAGAGGCTGCTTCCGGCAGCCACGCCAACTTATTAGGGACTGCAATTATTTGTCACAAGAATTCTCTCACGAGAGGTAGTGTTCTGTGAAAAACGCGTAACTGCCCCCCTTCTTTTTTTTCTTTCTTTCTTCTCTAAATGTCGAAATTCCATAGCGGTATTCTTTGATGGATAATGAAATTTAGTATTTACATTAAGGAGGGGGGATAGCTGTTTTGCCCTGGCCTATATCGGAAAGAAGGTTCGAGAAGAAATGGGGTTTTGTTAGTTTTTAAAAGGCGCCGCTTACGGTGGTGGTTAATACGATTGGTGATTTTTGGTGTCGTTAAATGAAAACTATTAGTGAATGTCCTGTTTTTGCGGCATAAATTAAATTTTAATTTAATTTAAATGTTTGGTATTCCATTAAATACAAACCTTTTGATGTAATTCTTCTTTAAACTAGTGCAAATATGTGTTAATACAAATGCAGTTCTTTGAAGTCTGGATGGATAGATATGCACTTAACTGAAAAGCACTGTAGTAAAATAGGCACAGATGATAAATACTAATATCCCTCTTTATGTGGAACGGGATCTCTTTTGCCATCACAAACTATGCCGAAAATTCAAAAGAAATTAGGGACGTCGAGTACCTCACAGCTGGCAAGTACACTATATATATATCAAAATCCATAAAGTTATAAAAATCTATTGTAGAAACATTAAAACTTTTAAATTTAAGTTGAAATTATATAAGAAGTTTGAAAGCCATTGCACTCACATCCTTAGCGCAATGTTGCATGAAAGCAGAACAAGTGTTCTGCCCCCCCCCAAAAAAAAAAAAACAGTTATTAAAATATGAGTTTTAAAAATATTTGAAATCCCGATTGAGTTTCTTCAGCAAGGGGCTTGAACCCAGTCGGGATTTCAATGGATGCGTTTCTGGAATGTGATTGATATAATATATCAATCACATTCAAGAATTGATAATACGAAAATATTGATATATAAATAATTAAAAATATAATATATCAATCACATTCAAGCCCCTACGCATCCAGCCGGATAGACAAGAAGTAAATAATATTCACAAAAACACTATATATATTCAAGAAGTAAAAAATATTCACAAATACACTATATATATTCAAGAAGTAGCCAATTTGGCACATTGGCGATAATTATTGTGTTATTCCATTTGGGTATGTGCAGAAGCGGAGAAAGGTAATCGTTGATGAACAAAGGGAAGGTGAGCTCAAGGGAAGATAATTCTAGGTCAAAGACGTTCGTTTTCTAACTTTTACTAAATTGAAGTTTTATTTTTTCGGAATAGAAGCTGCCAAAATTGTCATCTCATCACGATTAATGGTCACAATGCATGTCCATGCATGTACAGAGACCTATGATCAAGCCTTCGCTGACGCCAGCGCTTTGCAATCTTTCAATTCAAATTGAGTACACACGGCAGCAATCGTGACAGATAATATCGCGTTGCTTGTCAGGATGCCTGATGCTAGTTTTCCGGGTTTTCTCCCTCTCAAATCCAAGGTAGGTTCCCTTGAATGACCCTTTTCACACAGTTAATGGCTTCAAGCTTATTTGATTCGGTATCGTTGCTCTTGCAACAGAAATTCTAAAAAACAAAACAAAAACCTTAAGAAATCGTCATCCCGAACTAAATTGTTTATTCTTACCGACTTTCCGGAGGTTTTCGCATTTTACTTTTTTCTTTTTTTTTAGTTTAAAATTTGCCTACGGTTAAGTATTTAGGATACACCCAGTATCAATAGCGCTTGGATCAATGATAGTATAAGAAGATTTTACGGGAAATTTAATTTATATTTAGAAGAAGCGCATTAACCGTTTTAGATCTTTTTTTTACTTTCATTTAACCATGGGTAACGAAAGTATTGTATTCAGTATTTTTTTTCCGCATTTCTACACATTTAGAGAAAAAATGCCCGTGCGTCCGTCCTTTTGTGTGTGGTCAGCATAACTCTCGAAAGGACTGATTTACGACTTTCAGCTGTTGTATGCGGGTTAGTGAGCTTTTACATTATCCCACATGATACCGATAAACGATACCTTCTTGACTACCATCTTTTTCACTATCCTAATCGGTCACGATTTTGTTATTAGTGATGACCATGGGACCTGTCAATAAATTTTTCGTAAAAATGCGTACAATTTTGCTGAGGTTGAAAAAATGTATGATTTTTAGTATTTGCAAAAAAAAAGCCCGATTAATCAAAATTACTGGAGTAATTGCTTCCAAACATCCCCACCTTCTAAATTTCCCTAGAAATTTGATGAAAGCCAAAAAAGTGGAATAACGAACTCCTTCAACGCATAGTTCTATTCCCTCGATCATTGCCCGTCAACGACTTTTCTTTTTCTGTTTCACTTAAAAGAATCATTTTATAACTATCAAAAACATATCGCTAATTTCTCTATCTTGGCGGCGTTTTTTTCTTCTTTTTTTGGCCATGTAATAATTATGGCCAAAAGATCGCCAAACTGTCAATTTTTTTAAATTAAAGAAAATATGAAAACGAAAACAGAAAATGACCCCAATCTATGTCAAATTTAAATGCAGTAACCAGTATTATAGTGTAATTAAAAGTTGCGCGATGTTTTACACCCCTATTTTAAATATAAACGCATCTGTTTTGATTTATGAATTCAAGGAGAGTCTCCTGATGAAGTCGAGAAATAAAAATAATTAATTTACAAAATTACTCATACACTTGGTTTGTGTAAAAAGTAACTACTATACAAATTCTACTCAAAATTTAAAACATTTTAAACTTTAGCATGCATTTTTAAAAAACTACAAAGTTTTTATCAAATAGAACGTAACATTAAGACATACACACATGATCCACATACTACTTTTCAAAAAACTTCTTAGTTTTTCTGCTAAAATGTAATAAAACTTCACTTTAAAATTAAGCGTTTTTAGCTCTAAAACAGCAGAACAGAGATGAATGAAAATTATACTGTGTGTAGAAATTTTATCAGAAAACGATTTAGTTATATGCTTTCTCGAGATATTTGTAATCCTTTTAAATGGCTATCACTAAAATTAACAAATAGCTCGAAATAAAAATAAAACCAGTGCACGAAATTCATTTAAATCTCGATCTCACTTATTGCTTGAATTTCTGAATGTTGCGGGATTTACCACAAATGAGAAAAGAGAGATGGGTAGAGTGAAGGAGTGAGGAAAAGTTACAATGCCATTCCATTAAACACGATGATGTTAATGGTCCGAGAGGCGACTGCAATTTTTGGACTCCATCGAACATCATTCTGAATTTTTTATAGAAATTGGTGAAAAGTGAGTAGATTACGAATCCACTGGTCTGCCGTGGCAAAAATGGCCGAAACTGTTCAAAAATCGACTTGGAATGAGTTGAACTAAAATCCGATTGCCAAATATGTCATAACTTGCCAAAAAGAGAACACACTTTTTCGTCTGGCAACCCACTGCATTTTGATTTTCAATAAGAAAAAGGGCAAACGATTTCTGATCTCTGGCTCGGAAAACTTGTATCTTTTATAAGTAAGCCAAATTGGGCGACATCAGTTACGTCATCAGTGACATAATGTTTATTGCCAATTTGGCTCATTTGTGAAAGATGCAAGTAAGCCATAGCCACACATCCTAATCGTCTGAAACCTACTTAATTGAACATTAAAGAGTGAGGGTTACCAAATAAAAAAAAAAAAAAATTGCTCATTATTTAGCAAGTTATCGCGCATTTGGAAATTGGTTTTAGTTCAACTTATTAAAAGTCGATTTTTGACCAGTTTCGGCCATTTCTGCCTCGGCAGACCAGTGGATTCGTAATCTACACACGTTTCTCCAATTTCTATAAAAAATTCAGAATGATGTTCGATGGGGTCCCGAAAATGCAGTCTCCTCTCAGTCTATAAAGTTAATTAATTAGTCATAATTGACATTGCTGCAATCAACTTATGCCATCTTCATAGGAAGAAACACCGCAGTGAACGTCTTTTAATGCTTACCAACCAAATGAGATTATATTAGATGACGCCTACACATGTATTATTACGACCTTGTATTTTGATTCCCGATACTCGCTATGCTCATTATAATAATATATAATTTTAAAGTTAAATTAAAAATATAATTCAGTCCAATCATTTCAAGATCAAATCGAAAAGTCGTTCCCAAAAACTTAATTCTTAACAAAACTTTTTATACCCAAGCAACACCGGAACGCATGCTGAAGTACAACAATAAAAATCGTTACCGAGTTAACTAATCTATTTCGAACAGGCAGTAAAAAAAAAAAATCAATGTTGCGACAAATTAAAACCTCCACGCTACCAAAAAAAAAAAAAGGAAAGAAGTGATACATTATACACATAAAAAAGCACCACGGAATCGTTTTTCTACAAAAAAAAAAAGTCCATTAACCAGGCCCCCTCGTTCCCTCATGCATTCAATTTGTTGTCACAATCACCCCCCCCCCCCCTTCCCCCCAAGTACGGGTACGGTTATGAATCGGGTGTAGGGGTAGGGGGGAGGAGTCCTTGATGTGAAGGTGGAGTGGCGGGGGTGGAGAAATGGGGAAAAAAAAAAAATCTATAAGGGGGATGCACAGAATCTCTGTCGTGGCACTTAACGGTCCTAGCCATCACGGCAAAAAGGTCGGTAGGGCAAAGAGGGAACGAATATAAGAAGGCTCAAAATAAAAAAAAATTGCAATAATATTTCCAAGAACCGTTTTTTGACATTCGCGATGGCATCGCTTTTGTGCCCAGTCGTATTCCTTACTTAATCTTCCGTTCTTTTCCCCCCCCCCCCCCCTCTTCCAAAGTTCCATTGTCCTTTTGTGGAGTTTTTATTATTTTGAGTGTTGGTCTGCTCCCGTCGTTGTTGCAGACGATTTTTCTTTTACCGCAGTCAGCAGCTGTGCAATAAAGATACGGAAGAATCTGGAATGGTATTCGAATGTTCCATAACTCCGATACAATGGATATGGACAGACAATTTCGCAAGCGACGTGCCTGGACGTCCGGATCAATTTAGTCAAGATTTCGAACGATATATACGTCTTCCCCCCTTCCCCTCTTTTACCTGTGCTTCTGTCGCTTATTACTTCACTTCTTTTCACATCGACTGGAAAAATCAGTTTTATCTGCGGTTCTAAGAGTTCCTTAAAAGCTTCTTGTATTGTTAGGTTAGACGTCGTAAATGTTTGGTTCGTTGAAGTATACATTGTTAGCTTTCTGATTCCACTGTGGCCTAGGATTTTTTTTTATTTCTATCGAGAATGGAATGTCAAATTAAAAATACTTTTTTTTTCTAGTCTCAATAGTACTGTCGTACGAGAAATGACTGCCCACAAGAATAATTTGTTCGTCGAAATTTCTTCTTAAATCTTATTGTAGAAATGTGATTTAAGAAACGATGGCTATATTTTTTTTATTAAAATAATACTGTAGTGTATTACATGTGCGCAAAAAAAATTGTGCAAAAATATTCATAATCTACTAAAAAAGTATTGAGTTATTGGATGAAATAATCGATGTTCTACTTAGAAGTGTTAGTACTCTTGGAAGTGAAGTTTCCCTCCCCCTAGTGTTAAGCCAATCACAACAAACTCTCATATATAATGTGTTATGCTCCTATCCTTGTATTGAGAGCATTTCCTAATATCTTTTTAGTCCACTTAATGGCTTTGTGGTTAGTGCTCAGGCTTCATATGCAAAAGGAGCCGGGTTCAAATCCAGGATTAAGCATGGATGTTCATTGTGGTTCGGAATCCACGTTAAGCTGTAAGTTCCAGCCTGATTAGCCGTCGTTATGCATAAATCAACCAACTAATATCTTTTTAAACCTTATAAATCCCGTCAGTTTTATCATGGCACTGTATTAATTTAAAAACTTTCTGACTCAACGTAACTTTAAAGTCCATTTCAATGAAGTTCGTTCTACAACTGTTGGATGGCAGCTCAAGCTTATTTCTCTTTATATTATGCAAACACATGAAAAATTTTATATCTTCTAGGGCACCCATCTTGGCCTTACATCGTCGTATATGCTTGTCTCTAAGCAAGATTCCAAAGAGAAATAAGGTTGTGCTGCCATCCAACAATTGAAGAAGAACTTCATGGAAGTGGATTTCAAAGTCCCATTGGGTCTCAAAGGGTTTAAATTACTACAGTACCATGAGAAGACTAACGGGATTTATAAATCCCGTCAGTAAATAAAGGTTTAAGCCATTTCCTAAACTGTATCGCAAGTCTCTCCTCAAGTACAATCATAGCTTATAGTCCGAGAGGCGACTGCAATTTTTGGACCCCATCGAACATCATTCTGAATTTTTTATAGAAATTAGAGAAAAGTGAGTAGATTACGAATCCACTGATCTGCCATGGCAAAAATGGTCGAAACTGGTCAAAAATCGATTTAGAATGAGTTGAACTAAAATCCGATGGCCAAATACGTCATAACTTGCCAAAAAAGTTAACCAAACTTTCTCGTCTGGCAACCCACTACATTTTGATTTTTAGTGAGAAAAAGTGCAAAGGATTTCTGATCTCTAGCTTGGAAAACTTGTATCTTTTAAAAGTAAGCCAAATTGGCGACTTCAGTTACGTAATCAGTGAAGTAATATTTATTGCCAATTCGGCTCATTTGTGAAAGATGCAAGTAAGTAAGCCATAGTCACACATCCGAATCGTCTGCAACCTTCTTAATTGAAAATTAAAGAGTGAAGGTTACCAAATAAAATAAAAAAAAAATGCTCATTATTTGGCAAGTTATGGCGCATTTGGCAATTGGATTTAGTTCAACTTATTAAAAGTCGATTTTTGATCAGTTTCGGCCATTTTTGTAACGGCAGACCAGTGGCTTCGTAATCTACTAACTTTTCTCCAATTTCTATAAAAAATTCAGAATGATGTTCGATGGGGTCCAAAAATTGCAGTCACCTCTCAGTCTATTATTTAACACACTATTTCTCTTTATCTACATTCTATATAAGTTTTAGGCTTGTATTATGGTATTAACGGGGTTTTCTGATGGGAGGGGAATTTTAATAATGAGGGTTTATGTAGAAATGGTTAATTTACTGGGCGGAGCAAGTTTATGCTTACGTGGCAATAAACTTTTCAAAGGTCGTAGCTAGCCTGTGTTTGCATAGCAATGAAACTTTTAGCGAGCTTGATTTTGCGTAGCATTGAACCTGTTAGCGAGTGAAGATAGCCTTGCTCGCGAAGCGTCAAAAGCTGGGACTTATGCACAATGACGGGAATCAATAAAAATTTGGTAATTATTCACGTCGCCCTCAAGTACAGCTTGATGTTCCTGGTGTCCGTCAAAAAAGGGACAGGGAGGCTGCGTGGTTGGATCTGCAACAAATTGGAGTTTGTTTCATCAACCACACATACAAAAAAAAAAAAGTAATATAAAAACCACGAAAAAAGAACCCGAGGCTACTCTTGGAACAAAGCGTCGGCCCATGCTAAATCGAGTTATGGCACTGAACAGCTAGCAGGGGGGGTGGATGACTCATTCCCTGGAAGCACCCTCCCCTAAAAATCGTCTGCCCCTTGCAATTCCTTCTTCCTCCCTCAGCCCAGCATTCATTATGCACCGATTAATGGATTAATGGCTATTTGATGGATGGAGAAATTTGGGTCTCGTGAAAGGGGAGGGGGGGGGGGTGGAACATCCGTTTCGCACCCACCCTGCCTGAGCGATAATCGTCGGGGGGTTGACTTTTGGGCTTTTGGGTGCGCTAAACCTCGTAGCACCAAGTGGCACAAGTCTGGTGAAAAATCCAGGATGGTGAGATCCCGAAAAAGGGACAAGAGGAGAGCGGAAAACAGAATCGAACGCGATGGTAACAGCAGTTGCTTTAAATTTCCATTTGAGTGGAGACAGAAGTTGGTAGACAACGTTTTCAATTTTTCATTCGAGGTTTGTTGTTCCGAATTTCGAATCTGATGTGTTCTCTGTTCCGCCTTTTCTACCCGTTACTTTATTTTTTTTGTTAAATTTTCTTGTTGACGGATTAATTTAGTTTCTGAAACATTTTTTGTAGTCACGAGTCTAAAATATTCTTGAGTGTTACACAGTTTTTCCTAAGGTGGAAAGATGTAGAGTTTTCAGTGTGGACTGCTCTTATTTAATTTTGATATTTGTTTATCTGTACAGCAAATTATTTTTTTCGAATACAAGATTTAATGTATTCAACTTGTAGGATAATGTAAACATTACATTTAAAACATATTATGAAAATTAATTGAATAACTATTTTGTACTTACCGATTAAAGTTTGTACTTTTATTTTTCAAATTCGCACTGTTCTTGCAATTGTAAGCAGCACATTAGCATCCAAAGCTATCCATGGAAATGTTCCACAATTAAATGAAATAGTCATTGAATATACAGAAATATACATTTTCAAGCGAATACGAATACTTAGGTACTTAAATGTTTTAGCGGGTGATGTTTTCGTCGATGCGTTGCTATTGGAGCAGTCTATCCAGTTACTTGAGAAAAAAAAACCGCAGTCCGTAGTATTCTAAGTTAACCCATTAACAGAACTAGGAGTATGGAACAGAACACACACTCAATTACACTTAATACTGGTTTGTTACGCTTTAACTGGATTACTATTTCAATTTGTCATGGTTTGGTGTAATTTCCTGTTTTCATGGTTCCATTAATTTAAAAAAAAGAAAAAAATTAAAAAAATGGCCAGTTTTGGCAATAATTTTGACGAAAATTAAAATCTCCGCCAAAATGGTGAAATTGGCAATGTACTTTTTGATAAATATTATTTTACACTATCTTTTCTTGTAAGTGAAACAGAGAAGAAACAGTAGTTGATGGGCGATGATGAAGGGAAGAGAACTCTGTGTTAAAGACATTCGTTTTTCACCCTTTTACGTCTTTGTCACATTTCTATGAAATTTCGGAGGTTGGGATGTTTAGAGAATCTTAAAAGGTATTACCATAACTATTTTGATCAAAATCGTTAGAGCCGGGTTTTTTTCTGGCAAATGCTGGCAGTTACCTTATGCGCATACTCAATTTTGACGAAAACGTAATGGCAAGTCCCATGGCCACCTCTAACCCGTATGCCAAAGTTGAACATCGTAGATCAATCCGCCCGGGTGTTATACCGTTATACTGAACACGGACACAAGCACACAGATAGACAGACATTTTTTTTCTTGACAACTTTTTTGAACTCAGCACGTACCAAAACGTGTGGAACCGGGAAAAAATCGAACTCTTTTTAACCTAATCCCATATTTCCATTATCCTATGTTAATATATGTCTAATTGAAAGTAAAAAACATAAAGAGAGCTGCTATTAGTTTCTTGTTGAAAAATTTAAATGAAAAATGACTTTATGAGCTCAAAACATGTTTTAGATTTCAATAGTTTTAGCATTATTAAATTGAGGGTTTTAAATCTTATTTGAAATACTATTTATGAATGAGTAATACTAAATTTTTTTTTTTTAACCTAACCTTGAAAGTACCCGTTATTTAGTGTTATTGGATACAAAAAAAACTCATGTTTCATGGATCCCTGATTACATGGACATTTTAAGCCTTTTGTTTATATAAGTAGACCAAGATGTAAAACAAGGAATAAAAAAAAAGTTATAATACACATTTTAAATGACAGGTTTAAAGTTTATTTTAAGCATCTTAATTTCAACTTGTGAAAAAGAAGTAAAAAATAAATCAAGGGTGGACTTTTGTAAATTCAATTACATTTTGTAAAAAACGCGTGAATAAAATATCGTAACAACATTTTTTTTGTAACGCATTAACTCATGGTTCTATTAAGAATCCAAGGTACACGAGAGCGTAGCTTCTTGGTTGACAAATTGTATGTATATTTTGTATTATTTAATTAATTTAGCTGAACGAAAATCCTATAGTTGATCAGTAATAGAGTAGTGTGTATAGTAGTAAATTTCATAGAGTGTATGAGTAGTAGTATGAGTAGTTGAGTAGAGTTGTAGTATGAGTAGTTGAGTAGAGTAGTAGTATGTGTAGTTGAGTAGAGTAGTAGTATGAGTAGTTGAGTAGAGTAGTAGTATAAGTAGTTGAGAAGAGTAGTAGTTTGAGTAGTTGAGAAGAGTAGTAGTTTGAGTAGTTGAGAAGAGTAGTAGTATGAGTAGTTGAGAAGAGTAGTAGTTTGAGTAGTTAAGAAGAGTAGTAGTTTGAGTAGTTGAGAAGAGTAGTAGTATGAGTAGTTGAGTAGAGTCGTATTCTGAGTAGTTGAGAAGAGTAGTAGTTTAAGTACTTGAGTAGAGTAGTAGTATGAGTATAGTTGAGTAGAATTGTAGTATGAGTAGTTGAGTAGAGCAGTAGTATGAGTAGTTGCGAAGAGTAGTAGTTTGAGTAGTTGAGTAGAGTAGTAGTATGAGTAGTTGAGTAGAGTAGTAGTAAGAGAGTAGTTGAGTAGAGTAGTATAGAATGAACGAATATGTTTTGCCAACAGAATTGACAGTTTTCTATTTAGTTTTTGGAAAGACAATCATTAAAAAAAATCTTCATCTATAATGCGAACCCAATTGCAACAGTTTCCTATAAGCGAAGTGCATCAAGAAAATTTTTTATTGCAAAATAGTGATTATGGAAATATTTACTTACGCTCCAAAAATATCGTAGTACAATATTTTGTTTACAGCTTTATTTTTTAGTTATGTAAGCAATCATCATTTTTCAGTTATTAGATTTCAGACGAAATTGATGACTTTTAAAATCCCATGAACGATATTTCAAACGAAGCTCTAGATCACGTTTTAGACAAACTGAACCACAAGTTCTGTCACCAATCACCAGCTAAAATCATCAATACTTCATCTCACTTTTCATCTAATTCGTCCCCCTACCACATTTATAAGAGGTCGCCGGCGTGTATTGTAATTCCTGTGACAAGAAGGGGAAAGAAGATTGAGGGGGAAATGGGGGAGAGGGTGTTATGCTCGTTTGATATGTGAGGGACGAAGGGCAAAAGAAATGAATGTATTAGGTCGGAAGAGATACATGTAATGAGAGAACTCTTCAACCATTATTCCTCATAGAAGTCTGATACTACTTCTTACTCCATGATTAGAAAATAACATGACAGAAATTTCTTAAACTACCCAAGCAACACAGCAGTATTGGTCAAAGTCGGAAACAGGTCTTCTGGAAGATCGGACAATTTTGGACAAAACTCGAGCATCGTTCTAAAATATAAATTTTTTTAAAAATAAGTATGTTATAAACAACCCAAAACATGATTTTCCTCCCACCGTTAAGGGCTCTGTCTGCTTTGAATGCATGAAAAAAAAAAAAAAAAAAAAGCTAGTTTTATAATTTTTTTTTTTCTTTAAAGGAAACTTTTATGTTTATTGATACAAAACTTGTTAGGCTTAACAAAAACATTAAAAAAAATAATAATAATAATAAAAAAAATGATTTTAACCATTTTTTTAGTGTGGAAATTCCATTAAAAAAGGAATCTTCAAAAAGTAGGTAGGTGTGCGCTGTTGAAAAAATCTCAGGAACTACTGAACTGATATGATACTTATGAAATTTTAACCACATATTCTGTACATTTATCTCTATATCCAGAACCAGAATTATTGCAAATTTTTTTTTTTTAAATTTTTTTTTATCCGCCACTTTGTTATTTTTGCATATAAATTAATATTAAAGGTACGGTATATAGCCACTCTCACACAAAACCTAAAACCATTAATTTTTTTTCTGTTTCAGATGGGCCGTTGTTCAGATTTTTTCAACAGCGCACACCTACCTACTTTTTGAGAACTCCTGTTTACCTGTCATTTTCACACTAAAAAGTGGATAAAATCAATAATTCATTTTTTAATAATTTACGAATGTTTTTGTTAAGCCTAACAAGTTTTATATCAATAAACATAACAGTATTCTTAAACATAATTAATAAAAATAACGTTTTTCTTCATGCATTCAAAGTAGACAGACCCCTTAAGTAATATATTTCAATTTTAAAACTTTCATTAACATTTCAAAACTTTGAGCATATTTTATCCAGCACTGAGCAAGATTGGCCAACATCTGCAACAACGGCTGGTTTACAACGTTCCACATCGGGATTGGCCGATGTCGAGTTAGATTGGCTAGCGTTGTTGTGCTACTGGGGTAGTTAGTTATGATTTGCAATTATCATATATTTTTTTTAATTTTTTATTTTAAAGCGCCTAAATAGAGAGTTAAATTGTTCCATTGATATACAGTTAAACCCATTCTTCGGTATTGTCTAACATAATCTATTACACTGCTATTACAGAGGCTTTATAAGAATTTTAAAAATAGTTTTTTTTGCTGGCTAAAAAACTTCGATAGGAAGTGCAATCATTTCTTAAAAAATAATTTAATCGGTTGCTTTAGATTAGAGTTTATCTCAAGAGGAAGTGAGTTGAGATGGTTTCGATTCCGAAACAACTGAAGCAGTTTTTTTCCGGATGGAGAAGAAATCTAAATTTTTGAAACTATTAGGGAACCGTTTAATTTCAGGAAATATTTATTATGAGGATAAAGGCAAGAGTTGATCAAACATTACCATTTTTACAATACTAAATTTCACAAATACTAAATTTTTCTCACTTTACTAACAAAAAAAAAAAAAATAATAATAATAATAATAATAATAATTATAAGTTTGAAAAGAAGATTTTTTACGTCAATAAACTATAACTTTTTTTTTTAGTTGATTTACCGTTAGAAACTTTATTCCATATTTCATTCTCTGTCCGTTTTCTGATTATTGTATTCTAAATATTCTAATATTTGATTATGTTTGATAAATTTATTTGACTATACGAAAAAAGTTATTTTTTGATTGCTGATGATGACCAAAGTTTGGTTCAAAATTACTGTTTAGATTTGATTTAACTACTATAACCTGAATTCGGCATTAACAAACTTTTTAAATTCGAAGTTTCCCGTTTAAATAATTGCCATTTTCTTTTGCTACAACCTCGAAGTGTCACATTACTTTTTCGTTTGTTTCGTTTTAGTTTACGTTTCAGGTATTTTTAATTTGGATTTTTTTTTTCTTAACCAAGTTGTTTAAGATTATTGTGTTGACTTTTCATCGAATTGTTTTTGAATGATTTTTTTTTTTCTTAATAAAATATGCATTTTGTTATTGAATTATGCGATATTTATACAGTTGTTTGTTTTAAAAATCGTCTGTTCGAACCTTTAAACACAAATTATTCAAGATATAAAACGATATGATACGTAATTAAAATTGTATGTTTATTTCCTTTTATTGTGTGTTAGCTGAATTCAGAATAATTTGTGTTAGTATTATTTTGTATTTTTCGTATAGAGATTGAGCAAAATATGTAATATTCTTTAATTAAAAATCATAAATAACATTGTGAAATCCTTCTGTTCATGTTTTACAATATTCTTCATTTCAATTTTCTGTAATTAAATCCATAAAGGCAATTTATATACATAAATAATTATACCAACAAGAGAAAAAAAACCTCCAAATGAACGTCGTTGAATCTTCGTTATCTATCAAAACATGTTTTATTTCCGATATAAAAGTTTTTCTCAATCACTCCAACATGCTGTTTAAGAAAAGGAATATTTTATTTACTGAATTTCAATTATAGTAAGTGGAAAAACACTTTAATTCAGAGGAAGTTATTTCGAAATTGTTATTATAGTGTCAAGAAAACGAAATTTATTTAATCAAAGTGACCTTCAGATTTAGATGGTGGCAACCCGTGTGGGCATTAATTATTTCTCTAAGAAAGAATTTTAAGGTCCTGCATTTTTTTTTTTTTTTTTTTTTTTTTTTTTTTTTTTTTTGAAATTGTAATTTATGCTGGCAATTAGTGGGTGTGAAATGGAATGTTTTCCCGCATCCTTGCAAACAACAATGAAAATTTTAAAAATAATTACGCGTTTTTGTGAGAAATCCAAATAATACGAGAGGGCATTTTAAAAAAATAAATAAAACCAATGCCAAATACTAATAATCTAACGAAAAGAACGTTGTTACAAATTAAGGCCATATAAAACGAGTTGAAATGTGTTAGTCACCTTCACTAAAAGAACGTACATTCTACGTACATTTGCGTAGCGATAATTCCGATTAAAAAATCAAGTAAGTATAATTTGGCGACATCTTAGAGTAAAACTCTCAATGTTAAAGGTCCATGAGATATGATTTTAAAACATCTTCCAGTATGGATTTTTTTATAAATCAAATTTGGTTGAGTTGGCGAGTGGCGACAAATTTGTCGAGGAAACAAAAAAACTTTTCACCGCATATTCAATTCTCATAAAATTATAATAAAAGCATTTTCCGGAACAAAATTTAAAGAATTTTTTTTGTAAAATTTTATGTAATCCTGCTAGTAATAAAAAGACCTTCTAACTGATATATAACTCATGTCTGTAGTATTTGAAGTTTAGGCAATTCCCGATTAAAAAACCAAGAAAGTATAACTTGGCGACATCTTAGAGTAAAACTCTCAATGTTAAAGGTCCATGAGATATGATTTTAAAACATCTTCCAGTATGGATTTTTTTATAAATCAAAATTTGGTTGAGTTGGCGAGTGGCGACAAACTTGTCGAGGAAGTAAAAAAACTTTTCGTCGCATATTCAATTCTCATAAAGTTATAATGAAAGCACTTTCCGGAACAAAATTTAAAGAATTTTTTTTATAAAATTTTATGTAATCCTGCTAGTAATAAAAAGACTTCTAACTGATATATAACTCATATCTGTAGTATTTGAAGTTTAGGCAATTGCAAATTGACTTCAGGTTGGTATATCCTGTACTTTTCTTCGAAGCTCCCTGTTAAATTACTGTATTTTAACAAGCCTTGATGAGACCTTTTACATGACATATCATACTGGTATGTAGCAACAGAAATTTTGTCTGGGAATATTAAACAGATGGACAATGGAAGTAAATTAATGTAACGCAGAAGCTTAAGTTTCATTGTTTGATTTTAATTAATGAATTTTAACGAGTAATGTAATCTGTTTCTAAAAACGTTAGCACTTATTGTTAAATTTATGCCTTTTCAACAATATCAACTAATTTATTTGTGTAGGCAGTGTCGATTAAAATAAAAAATCGAAAAAAAAACTGTGTTACAAAAATATGTATATTTTTGATATGCTTGTAGTAAAACAGTCATTGTTCCTAAAATAAGGCACTTTTTTTTAAAAAAAATTCTGCAAAATCAAATTAAACTTAACTTATTTTCATAATTAATATTACAAATAAGAATTAAAATTCATCTTTTAAAACTAAAAGGAAGAACTAGTAAATTCGTTTTTACTCGACACCACGTTCATTATGAAACCCAATTAGTTATAATTATACCAAACCATTGTTTTTACATTCATTTTGAATTATCACAACAAATCTAAACTAATCCGTGTAGATCACTTCAGAAGTTAACGTACATGTGTTTCCAAAACGTATCTACAGGCTATTTCAGATAGGAATCCCTAACTTTGAAATTACATAATAGAGAAGCAGTGGCAGACAGGAAGAAAAGACTAGTGGCTTTTGGATAGACAGTTACGGAATTTAAGATGCATTGTTTTGCAAAATTGATCGAGGAGAGTAAATGTAATGACGGCTGCATGTGGTTTAACGACGAGGCCCCTTTTCACGTCAACGGATAAGTCAATAAACAAAACTGATGAGTAAGGGTATTGTGTGTCGTACTAAACCACAGTATTTGCGAAAGTCACAGTTTAGGCTGTACTATCCAGTAAAGGGATAATAGAGTCCTTTTCATAGAGAAATGGTAAACTTGTTCCGCTTTATTCAGATTTTGCAACAATTTGTTGCCACATTTCAATATTGTGACTAATTTTGTTAGCCAGTGTATTTAAAATTCCATATCCAACGTAGTCTCTCTCTTCTGCCTGTTTCGCATTTATGTAATTAAAAATGTTAAGGAGTTCTGAGAGGTAAGGTTCCTGTATGTCAGTTATACAAGATGTCTTTAAAAGGTTAGACACATTTTGATGTTGAATTATTCATAAAATAATGAAGATCTAAACAAACTTATGGCAATAACACAGATATTTTCATTTATAGTGAAAATTGCCATATAAAATTTCCTTTTCCGAATTGAATATAATTTCTTTTGTAAATATTGTCTGCCCGTGTTATTAATTTTATGTCTTTCTCGTTTCTTTTGTAAATATTGTCTGCCCGTGTTATTAATTTTATGTCTTTCTCGTTTCTTTTGCAAATATCGTCTGCGTGCCTTATTATAATTGTATGTTTTCTCTCTTTGCCACCCAGATCACCTGATATAACGCCACTGGACTTTTTCTTTTGGAGATTCGTAAAAAATACATTGCTTACAGGAGGAAAGTGTCGCAAAAGGAAAGGCCAGGATTACAGCCGCAATAGCCTATGTAGATGCCGACATGCTTGCACGTACTTGGAGCGAAATTGACTACCGTTTTGATATTATTCTCCGTACGACGAATGGCGAACATGTGGAAGTCTATTGACAAGGGCCATCAACGTTTTTGAGTCTGTCTAACCAATTTAAATTTGCCTTCATTATTTTATGAATTATTCAGCATCAAAATCTGTCCAACCTTTTATAGACACCCTGTATATTCTTGAGTTATGTCATACTTTTGATTAAATTTCAATAAAATCAAGCGTGTTTTTTTACTGTATAAAATAGAATTATGTGATCCAGAGGTGAGATGTGAGAATTCAAAAATGGACTGAGAATTGTTTGGATCCCAAAGAACACATCATTAGATAAAGATCACTATAAGTTGAGTTATTTAAGAAAGATATATTTTTTATTTTAATGCCTATTATTTACTATTAGGTTGTAAATAACTTGTTATGCATCACTCTAGTTGGAGAGGCTACTGCAAGTTTAGGTACCAAATCGAACATCTTTCTGATTTTTTATAGAATGTAGAGCTGGAGAAAATTGAGTAGATTACGAATCCATCGGTCTGCCGTGGCAAAAATGGGCGACACTGGTCAAAAATCGATTTTAAATGAGCTGAACTAAAATCCGATTGCCAAATATTTCAGGACTTGCCAAATAACGAGCATTCTTTTTTATGTGGTAACAAACCGCACTTTGATTTTCAATGAGAAAAAGCGCAGACGATTTCTGATCTCTGGCTCGGAAAATTTGCATCTTTTAAAAGTAAGCCAAATTGGAGACATCAGTTACGTTACCAGGGACGTAATATTTATAGCCAACTTTGCTCATTTGTGAAAGCTGCAAGTAAGCCGTCGCCAGACATCTGAATCGTCTGCAACCTTCTTAATTAAAAATTAAAGAGTGATGGGTTACAAAATAAAAGAGAATGTTCATTATTTGGCAAGTTACGGCGTATTTGGCAATAGGATTTAGTTCAACTTATTCAAATTCGATTTTTAACTAGTTTCGGCAATTTTTGTCACAGCAGACCTGTGGACTGGTAATCTATTAACTTTCTCCACATTCTAAATAAAATTCAGAAGGATATTCGATGGGGTACCTTAACACCGAGCTGCCACTCAGTCTAATACTAATACTCCGATTTTCTTCGTCAAAATGAATAGGGAACTATTTTATAACAATGCAGTCACTTTATTGAAAAGTTCAATTTCATATAATCACATATAATCAAAAATTAAATTTTCAGTTAACACATATCAAAATCTTTGTTTACTAGTTGAGATTTCAGCAATATTTTCATAAATTTTATGCGCTTCTTAAAAACCCCATAACAGAATCGCACTTTCGGCACAGGTACGGTATAAGCATGTGATGGCAATTTTTGCGCTGAAAATTAGAGTCCAGTACTTTAATCTTTTAAGAGTGAAACTTGAATAATTACTAAATTCAAATGTTTATCTTGAAATCAACAATGAAGGCAAAATTCTTGGAAAGTCACAGATGCACAGTATTTTTAAAAAAAAAAATGCTGCAAAATATACATAGAGAGAGCTTCGAACTTATGAATTGCAGATAGTCATGTTAGTGAGTTCAGTAAGAAAACACTGTTCCATATAGTTACATGCTGAGAGACGACTGAAGGTTTAAGTACTCCATAGAATATGATTATGATTTTTTATTGATTTTTTATTTTATGGAATGTAAAGAAATGGTAGTATTCGATTACTCAGATCTCTGACGACATCTTACTTGGGTCTTTCAAAAGTGAGTCACATTGGCAATAAATATTATGTTTTTACTGATGACAACTTTCCTCACTTTTAAAAGTTGCTAAGTAGACATCGCCAGAGATCTGAAGCTAAACTCACTCAAAGACCATTTTGTAACTGTTTCGGTCATTTTTGTCCCTGCAGACCACTAAACAAATTTTTCTTACTTTCATCTTTCAAAAGTGAGTCACATTGGCAATAAATATTATGTTTTTACTGATGCCAACTTTCCTCACTTTTAAAAGTTGCTAAGTAGACATCGCCAGAGATCTGAAGCTAAACTCACTCAAAGGCCATTTTGTAACTGTTTCGGTCATTTTTGTCCCTGCAGACCACTATATTTATAACCTACTAACATTTTTTTCATTGTATAAAAAAATCAAAATGATGTCCAGTGGGATATTTAAACTTGCAGTCGCCCCCTAGTCTATTAAGGTGACCATGGATCACTATATTAAAAGATATATTTGTTGGACCACTTGATTTTTTGGACCACTTGATAAAAGATTTATACACTGTTAAATTTTTTTATCCACCTTGCTCCAAAAATTGGTTCCCATTTAGTTGCAACCAACATTTGGCCCTTAGTTTCACTATTTAAAGGTGCTTAAGGTCCGAGGTAGCAACATTAAATCGTGAAACTGAGCACCAAATGTTGGCTACCAATTTTTGGTGCAAGGTAGAACAAAATTTTTAACAATGTAGAAGTGGAACACCACGTCTTCCACTTAGTGCGCCTTGCTCCGAACCCCTGCTCATTATATAACTTTTGAAATTTTTTTTTCGCATGTAATGACTAAAATGAAGCACGAATTAAAATCACTTAATTAACGAAATAACTTCGAAGTTTTAATTTGTAGAATTTTCTTACTTGGAACTAAAGATACGAGATTTTGACGAACATTTAAATAGCACGAGGGCGTCAAATTTAGGTAATTCATAAACACCATTCAAACCCAAGCATATCAGATCGTATGTCTTCATGAACGATAAAGCCAATGATTAAATGATTATCTTCAGCAACAAAATGTGATCTTTCCTAAGTAAAAAATGCCAATTGCATCATTGAACAATTATTTTTTCTTTTAATCTTTATTTATCTATCGTTTTGTTGTTTCTTGTATCCATAACATTTAGGATTAATCAACAGTCTGCCCCCTACCCCCATAGACATAATGCTTCATTTTTACGGTCACGATATCTGCCAAAGTTTTGCTTTAAAGTACACAAACATTTATGTCAGGTATAGCAAGATTGATATTAGTTCATTAACAAAATTTGACAAGAAAATAACATTTTTAAAAAAAAAAATTATTATTATTTTTTGAAGCAGTTCTTATAAGCTATGTTACAAAAACTTTTGAAATAGCCCCAAAACACCCACTTATTTTCTGTTTAAATTTTGTGAATGAACTAATGTTACTCATATTATACCTGGTGTAAAAACTCTTATGCTTTGAAAGAATACTTTGGCAGACTTTGTGGCCGAAAATAAGAAGCATTAGGTCTCTTTCACACAAGGCAACTAGTTGATTCAACTAGTTTATCTGACGGGTGATTAGGAGTGTAGCCATTTAGGAAATGATAGGGAATCGCCTGAACTCTTTCACACGCAGTCAACTCATACGCCCAAGCGGTTTGTTTGCAGGCACAAGTACCGCTAACGTTCTTATCCTTACTAGTTGACTCAACATCGTACTGACCTCCCATTGGGAAGAGAAGTTGATTCCACAAGTTGTCTCGTGTGAAAGATGCCTTAAAGGCTCATTTACTCGCTACCTGTCGGCAGTCCAATATGGATAGCCAGTTATGTGACGTCAAAGGAGCTACCGCTGCGCCGCCTGTTAGCGGTCATGGGAGATCGTAGGTGATTGGATAATGGGCGTCGCCGGTGCCAGTAAATAAAAAATATTTCATCTACTGGAGCCAGTTGCTAGGAGACGTTATATGACGTCATAGACTGGCCATCTCAACTGGTAGCGTGTCAAAGAGGCTTAAGTCTATGGTGCAGAGATAAGCAGATGACCCCTCTTAATCTAGTTATTTACGCGTGTATTATTCATATTTCTTTAGAAGGAAATACGCTCAAGAGTTTCATAATCGTAATTTCGTATTGTTATTGGAAAAAAAAAATCGGTCATAACTCTTGATCTATATTCCCCCTTTATATAATCGGTTTTCAGACTTCTTTTGAATAAATAAGAGTAATTTTTTTGTAACATTTATAGATTTTGTTTAATTTCCCAAATGTAATTACACTTGTAGATAGGTTTCTGTGTGCTAATTGTTGATAACCCGCGCGGGCAGTCACGAATCCAAATTACGACAGATTCAAGAGGTTGTAAAAAAAAGAGAGGAAAAGAAACAAAAAGTAAGACTCAATAGTAAGTGGTTAAAAGAAGAAAAAGAAACATAACGAACATAAAAACGACACAAGAACATACATTCTTTTATTTATTTAAATGTAGGAACTCTTAAGAAATATATTGCTGTACTCAAACATTACCGTCATATCTTATAACGTTCAATGGAAAATATCTCAGCGTCTATACAAATGTTACAACCTTGTTATTTTTGCACTGTCGTATGCTAAATATGTTTTGTCATGCGTACTCAAATATGTTATTGATTTCTTCATTTTTAATTTTGTTCTTTTTGTCATGTACGCAAGTACCACTTTTTGAACATGAAAGTAGTGACTGGCATCGTTTTGCACAGAAAATGTTAGTTTACCGTCAAAGGGAACCTCATTAGGTATAATGACACAAGCAGATCATTTTCATAAAAAAATTGGACTAAAATTGTTTTTATCCTGGACCCAACTAGTGCTACACATTTTCCTTGATAAATCGGGGTTCCTTGATCCGGGCATACTGGCCACAGAATCTAGAAAACCTGGAAATCAGGGAAATGTCAGGAAGCTTTCTAATTCTGGAAAATATCAGGGAAATGTCAGGCAATTATTTTAAATTTCGCAAAAATCAGGCAATTTTTTTTAAATTTCGCAAAAATCAGGAAATTTTTCAATTGTTTTGAAAGTACGTTATCCCGTTTGACGCCTTTTTCCCGGAGAGTTGTGGTGATCGTTAGGAGTTTCATTTTACAGTATAATAATTTAAACCTTTCATTTCTACCAAGCCCATTTAAAAAAAATGGCATAAATATTCTATTTGATCTACTCTTCATGAAAATTGGAAAATTTGAAAGAAAAAAAAAAAAAAAAAAAGGTTTGGCATAAAATCTCGGAATTTTTAGAAATCTATCCTGGGAAATCAGAGAATTATCAGGGAATATTTTTTTCCTGAATTTTGTGACCACCCTGGAAAACTTAGTCTATCTTATCATTTACTTTAGTTAACGTAATTACATAAACTTAAGATGGTATTTGATATTAAATTGAATACCATCTTAATTTTAAAGCTTCACTGACAAAGTAAATAAAAAAAAGAAAAGTTTTGGCTTAAATGTTAAGGTTTAAAGAACTACTATAATCCAGCTACTACTACTTGTTGTTCAGAATAAACAATACCGGAAAATTCACAATGCCACCAAAAAATTAATAAAAAAAATCGTGTTAAAGAAAAGGAGGGAGAAGGAGCGAAGGGGAAAAAAAAACCCAGTAAATTCTTCGAACCCAAACACAAAAATGCAATATCAGCTATTCGTTTGATAAAACTGGGTATTCTGACATTCCAAAGCCTTGTTGAAACAGCTGGTGTTATTGCCAGACATCGACCTTAGTGTTGGGTTTGTGTACTATTTCGTTCTAGCAAGGTAATATTTTTTTTTTAACGCGAGATCTCAGATTATGTATTTCTTGTCTCCTTTTAGATGTCATAGGAATAGATCAGAACACGAACACAAAAGCTTTAACCACTGACTCTTGAGTGATGTCCCAAGTTCGCGCGAAATCTTTTGGTCAAATGCAGCACGATTTTTTTGTATACGTTATGCTAAATTATCGCGTTTTTCTATCATCGTCGCCTTGCGTCATCTCAGTCCAAGGTTTATAATATGTTTCCAGTTTGCGTAACTTCAGTGAGGTGAATTAGAAATTTAGGACGAAATTTTAATATGGATATTTTGAAAATAGCGTGTATTATCATATACGATTAATTCTGACTTTTTTTTATTTTTTATTAGTTCGTATGTTCGCTATTCTGCTTTGAGAGAATATTTTGGAAAGTCTTTTTAAAGTGATGCACTTTCATTTACCCCTGAAGATTGATTTAAAATCAAATGCTGCAGATATGAATAATATAAACTCAAAATATTTTATCATTAGTTGGATAAGTAGAATATTTATTGAAATTATCAGTAGAAATAATGAATACTGTTTGAAGACTGTATTTTTTAATATATTATAACCCTTTTTTTAAATAGTAAATACTTTCACAAAACTTATATAATTTCTTAATTTAAATATAATAAAAGAAAAAAAAAAAAAAAAAAAAAAATATTTGAGGTTATGAAGTTTAACTTAGAGTTGGGACGTATTGTTTGTTTTTAGAATCAAATTCATAAACCATGCTTTAGGCTAGTAATAAAAATATTCAAATGCATTTTTTACGGTATAAAATAACAAAATATCATAAAATTTACACAAAGAAAAATGTTTGTAAAATTATTGTCTCTTCTCCTTGTACCGTGTTTGCAATTTTACATTATTATGGTATCTTCATTTTGTTGTAATTTAGTTTTATTTATATCTATAATATATTTCATGTGATTGCATTAATTTGTAAATATAAATTTGCAAATTAAATTACGAAGAAATATAATTAAAGCCGACTACAATAATAAGACAATGCCCTCGGATTTGAAGAATCTCCTATACGAACATATAGACTGAGAGGCGACTGCAATTTTTGAACCCCATCGAACATCATTCTGAATTTTTTATAGAAATTGGAGAAAAGTGAGTAGATTACGAATTCACTGGTCTGCCGTGGCAAAAATGGCCGAAACTGGTCAAAAATCGACTTTTAATAAGTTGAACTAAATCCAATTGCCAAATGCGCCATAACTTGGCAAATAATGAGCATTTTTTTTTTTTTTTTTTAATTTAGTAACCCTCACACTTTAATTTTCAATTAAGAAGGTTGCAGACGATTCGGATGTGTGGCTATGGCTTACTTGCATCTTTCACAAATGAGTTAAATTGGCAATAAACATTACGTCACTGATAACATAACTGATATCGCCAATTTGGCTTACTTTTAAAAGATGCAAATTTTCCGAGCCAGAGATCAGAAATCGTTTGCGCTTTTTCTCATTGAAAATCAAAATGTAGTGAGTTGCCAGACGAAAAAGTTTGTTCTCTCTTTGGCAAGTTATGACGTATGTAGCTATCGGATTTTAGTTCAGCTCATTCCAAGTCGATTTTTGATCAGTTTCGGCCATTTTACCACGGCAGACCAGTGGATTCGTAATCTCCTCACTTTTCTCCAATTTCTATAAAAAATTCAGAATGATGTTCGATGGGGTCCAAAAATTGCAGTCGCCTCTCGGAGTAATTGGCAACAGATATGTTTCACCGAACTGCCACAGGTGTCGCCAATTGATGGGTTTCCACGCGAAAACGAAGAAGAAAATTTTTTTGTTTACATTTCTTAGATAACCGATACATATTTTTAAAAAGTATCTGAATTTACATTACTTTTACAACTATACATATTTTTACATTAAAATGTTTTTACGATAGGTATTTTTTATTTTTTTTATTTCCTGCAGAACAAGATTTTTTTGTTTGCAGATTAAATTTCTGTAAATTTATAAATATAGAGCAATTTTATTATTTTAATAATGCATAAAGTTTTGTTATACTAATGAGGATGATGAGCGAAAAGTTTATAATTTCATTTATAAATTTTTCTTCCAAAACAAAGTTATTATTTTTTTCAATTTCTACACAATAAGAATTCTTTTTACAGATTGTTAATTAATGATACCATAATTACTTAGCTTTTTATTTTCGTGTTTGCTTATATGCATTAATTTTATGTTGAAAGAATACTAAAAACAGGTTCATTATGTTCATACCGAAATACGCACACATGAAATTTGAATAGATTATTCGAAAAATATATGTGAAAAAAAAAAAGAATTTTAAATAACCGTCTAAGTAAAGCTTAAATTTAACTTTTTAATAATAGTTTACATTGAACCATAAAATAATTAGAAGTTTTGAAATAATGTTTCTGGTATTGACTAAAGAAAGATTCGAACTTAATATCGAATAATTACCTAAACATTTAAAAATAAAAGAAATTAAATTTACCTTCAATATTATTTTGACTCATGGTTTTTCAATGCAAATTCTTTCTGATTAAAATATAAATTATATGTAATGTCATGTTTGTTGTTATAGAGAGTGTTAGGTAATAATTCTAAAAAAATTACATTCCTATTGGATAATATTTCGCGCCAAAAACCGTCACTCTATGTGTTGCCACTTTACAGCGAATAAGGAGAGCATCTTATCAAAGTTGGCTTTGATATTATATAGATAAGAATATAATCGCGGAAAGAAAAAAAAAAAAAACTTTTGAAAATAGTACAATTTAAAGCTTATTTTACAAATATTAAAAAGCATTATTTTAAGTGAGGTTAAATTAGACGGCAATTCCTGCTTGTGGCCAATTACATACAGCTATAAAATTAAATTCGAATTTTCATATTCCATTAGCCAATAAAAATATTCGTTTCATTTTACCGTTAACGTAACAGTTGACTATGATGAAAAGCATTCTTAAACTCCCCCCATTAACTATTTATTATTATTTCGCAAGCTTTAATTTCAAATCAAATTAATGAATATTATAACTTTTTGCACCTCCCTCAGGGCAGTAGTAAAGAGTTATTCTTTTCAAAATTTATAGTGGTTATGTTTGGGGAAGTCACAGTCCATTAATTTTCTTGGGAAAAAAAGTGAAAAACTCTTTGTGATTGGCTCAAGGATTGTGAAAATAATCATTGCCATTCGACGCAAGCGCAACACCACTCCTGATAACGCTGTGTGTGAGGACCATTTTGAAGATTACCAAGTGCTTCAATTTTATTTTATACGAGCTAAATACCCGTGATTTGCTACTAAATTGTACCATGTGCAATTTTTTAGCTAGAGTTGCATGGCCCTTCGTTGCGGAGATCCTTCATGGGTGTACTGTAAAGGTATACCAGCTTTTGGCGCTTCGCTCGGAGGATGGTTCATTGCTACTCAAAACAAAGCTCGCTTTGCTCTCTGAAAGGTTCATTGCTATACAAGCATGGGATAGCTTTACTCGCTAAAAGGTTCATTGCTATACAAGCATGGGGTCGCTTTGCTCGCTAAAAGGTTCATTGCTATACAAGCATGGGATAGCTTTGCTCGCTAAAAGGTTCACTGCTATACAAGCATGGGGTCGCTTTGCTCGCTGAAAGGTTTACTGCTATGCAAGCATGGGCTTGCTGCGATTTCTGAAAGGTTCATTGCTTAAGCGTAAGCTCGCTTCAATCACTAAAAACTTATTACTACGGAAACTCTTAATGTTAGAAGGCCCTACCCTGTCGGAAAAAAAGAAAGAAAAACCGGTAATACAATAATATAGCAGCCATTTTAGAATATTTTAACACGTGTTTGGGAAAAATAAAATTAGAGGGCCATAGTATTTATGTTGAACTTTTAAGAGCTCTATGCCTATTAGAAGAAATTCTGTTTTTCAAAAGACCAATTAGAAGGCCAAAACTACTTATGTTGAAAATTTCAGAACTGTAGCCCTATTAAAAATCGTTTTGTGTAAAATTTGTTAATTAATTAAAAAAAAGAAATCAAAATTTTAAAATTCAGTTTGTTAAAAGTCCAATTATAAGGCCAAAATTACTTATGTTGAAAATTTCAGAGCTGAAGCCCTATTAGAAATCGTTTTTTAAAATATTTATTAATTAATAAAAAATAAAAAAAAAAAAAGCCTATCAAAATTTTAAAATTCTGTTTGTCAAAAGTCCAATTAGAAAGCCAAAACTACTTATGTGGGAAAATTTCAGAGCTGTAGTCCAATTAGAAATTGTTTTGTGAAATATTTGTTAATTAATTAAAAAAATAAATTTAAAAAAAAAAGTAGTCAAAATTTTAAAATTCTGTTTGCCTAAAGTCCAATTAGAAGGCTGAAACTACTTATGTGGAAAATTTCAAAGCTGTAGCCTTATTAGAAAATGTTTTGTAAAATATTTGTTAATTAATAAAAAAAAAAAAAAAAAAATTTTTTATCCCGGAAACCTTTGCAGGAGTATACTCAACAACTTCCCAAAGTTTTATGGTGATCGGATGAATGGTGTAATAATGCATAAAGGACAAACAGACAGACATACATTTGTTCTTATTATCATTGCCCACCTGATGGCTGTGTGGTCAGAGCTCTGGTTTCATATGCCAAAGGTACGGGTTTAAAACCTGGGTCAGTTATGGATATTCGTTGCGGCTCGGAATCCATATTAAGCTGTAGGTCCAGGGACTGTTCATCATTTAATTCTTTTATAATTTTAAATATCCTTAGATATATATTTAAATATGTAGATATGAATTATCTATTAGGGAATGCCGACCAAACGGTATAGTGGTTAGCGTACTAGCTTCTAGACCGCGAGGTTGCGGGTTCGAGTTCCGTGTTGGCATGGATGTTTGTAAATGTATGTTGGCTTGTCTAATGACGAATGTTTCGGCGCATTATAGCCCTCGTGTTGCTGACGGCGCCCGATAATCTGAAAACAACCAACCAACCAACTATTAGGGAATGTCAAAAACAACAAATTCGTATGCGAAAAAAGTAATTGTCCATCTACTAGTATTTAGTTACACCAAGCAAATGCTTTTCTTTGAATAAGCGTTCGATACGAGGGTGTCACTTATCCAGTTTTTAGTTGGCGGCAAAGTTCAGACAGAGGTCTGGCGTTGGTGATAAACATCTGCCGTCAAATAAACATAATGTTAATCGTTACCCTCAATTCTATGATTGGGATTCTAGTTTGTCCAGGAAGGCGGGAGTTAATACAAAATGAATGATTAATTTCTGGTTTCAAGTTTCGAACGCAATACTAGAAAAAAGTGTGTCGCATATTTATCATCCAAAATTGGTTTCGCTAAATAAAGAACTTTTATTATTAGTTAAAATAATTTTTTTTTAATTTATGGAATACTTGAAGAAGCAATGTTTCCACTTTTTTTTTTATATTTATTTGCCATGATGAATGTATATTCTTTTTTTTCTTTTTTTTTTTCTTTTAATACATGGAATTTTTGAAGGAGCAATGTTTCACTTTTTTACTTTCAATTACCCCATATGTAATACATAAAGTAATGAAAATATAGGATTCGGTCAAAAACAACAAACAATTGATTTGTTTGTATTTATCCACGTTTTGGAACATCCTGATCTCAAAAAAGTTATAAATAAAAAATGTCTGTCTGTGTGTCTGTTTGTACGTGGTCAGCATAACTCCCGAACAAATTGACCTACGATGTTCAAATTTGGTGAGTAGGTTGGTGATGGCCCAAGGACCTACCATTAAGGTTTTCGTCAAAATCGGGCATGCGCATAATGTAGCTGCCATTGAAAAAATCATGTTTTTCAATGATTGCTAAAAAACGACTCTAACGATTTTGATAAGAATCACTGTTCTAATGCCTCTTAAGGTGCTTTAAACATCCCCGCCTCCGAAATTTCCATAAAAATGCTTTAATGGCGTAAAAAGTTGAGAAACGAATGCCTTCAATACACAGTCCTCTTTGCCTCTTTGCTTGAACATAGCTCATAAACGATCGTTTTTTCTCACCTCCTTCAGTTTCACTTATAACAAAGGTTGATATAGGAATTTTCGAAAAGCATAAATAGCCAAAAACACCATTTTGGCGAAGGTTTTTTTTTTTTTAATTTTTTTTTATTATTATTATTATTTTTTTTTTTTAATTATTATTATTTTTTATAGACCTATACAAGAATTATCGCAAAAAATATAGCCAAACTGGCCATTTTTTCTAAACAATTGATCGAAATATAAAAACGGTAAATGATACAAATTCACATCAGTAGTAAAGTGTAATTGAAAGTTGTGCGATGTTCCACACCCATAGTTTTTTATTTATTTGCTATGACGAATGCAAACTAAAGTAATTTTAGAAAATGTTTTAATGAGATCATATTCAAGTCGCCATTTCAGTTTCTTTATTATTGCAGTTTTATGGTGCTGTAATCAATGAGCACAATCAAGCGTAATGTAAATGTGGCCCAGCCGACCAAACGGTATAGTGGTTAGCGTGCTAGCTTCTACACCGCGAGGTTGCGGGTTCGAGTCCCGTGTTGGCATGGGTGTTTGTAAATGTATGTTGGCTTGTCTAATGACGAATGTTTCGGCGTATTATAGCCCTCGTGTTGCTGACGGCGCCAGATAATCTGAAAACAACCAACCAATGTGGTCCAAATTTTACGTTTGCAACGTAAATGTTGAAGTTGTGGTATGTGGCTAAATCAGATGTAGTGGTACTAAACACCTATTTAACCTTTAAACTGCTGTGGTTGGGTGGTTTGATAATTTTGGTGCAAGGGCAACATGTAAGCCATACTGCAATAAACAAATTGGTAAATGTCAATTTAAAATTTAAGAAATATAGTACAGAAAAAATTAATATAAAAGTCAAAATGAAATATTTTTAGAGGTGGAAGTATTCTACAAAAAATTACTCAAGTCTGTCAGACGGCATGCGGCAGTTAAAGGTTAAGCTTTTTATTTTATTCTCTTTGGCGCTCTATTTCGCTGGAGTATTACATTGTATTGTTTCCAAATTACAAATACGCCGACCAAACGATATAGTGGTTAGCGTGTAGCTTCTAGACTGCGAGGTTGCGAGTTCGAGTCCCGTGTTAGGCATGGGTGTTTGTAAATGTATGTTGGCTTGTCTAATGACGAATGTTTCGGCGCATTTTAGCCCACGTGTTGCTGACGGCGCCAGATAATCTGAATACAATCAACCAATCAAATTACAAATACAATTTTGACGTGATATTATTGCTATGTAAACGATTTTGATATGGATAAATATGCTAGCTTCTAGACCGCGAGGTTGTGGGTTCGAGTCCTGTGTTAGGCATGGGTGTTTGTAAATGTATGTTGGCTTTTCTAATGACGAATGTTTCGCCGCGTTATAGCTCTCGTGTTGCTGACGCCGCCAGATAATCTGAAAACAACCAACCAATATGGATAAATAGGATTCATAATTACAAGCTAAGATGATCAGTCAATCATAATATTTTAAATCCAATTTCAATTTAAGCGGAACACAAAAGTCTTTCTATGACCGAGGAATCAGTGTCCGATCCCAAATTCTTGTATAACAAACTTGATGTCAAACAAATAACAAAACTGATATGCAGATTGAAGGAGGCAAGCTCACATTAAGTCAATCATTACCTAAAATGTTCTCACTTTGGCGTTGAATATTGAACATGTTGTATGTGTTAGCTTAGTTGTCAACCTCAAGTTGTCGAGCTCAAAATCACAAGACATTGAGACATCGTTGCAATGTTGTTTCTGCAAAATTTGGCTATTGTGTGACTCTTTTGCCAAGAAAATTCGGTTCTTACATATTATACCTGCGAGCTTTTTGTTGTAACGAAAATCTCGCTAATCGTTACATTTCTTTCATGTTGCCGAAATGACAAATTTTCTTTGTAATTTATTAAGTGTTTGTCTGTGATGTTATTCCCAATTGATTGTACATTCTTGCATAGATTTTATTAAGAGATCAAGAAAAAAGCGGGCAACTAATTTTTTTTTGTATATTGTATTTGTAAATTTATTAAATTGAAATAGAATTTCAAGTCATCCCGTAGACTATGTTGACTTCCGTAAAAGAGTAAAAGATTGGCGATACTATTGTGGTTACTAGGTTTGGTCGACTGTGTTTGGCGAATTTTTGCTACGATAAAAAAAGTCTACGATTTAATATATATAATCCCATGGCGTCATATGTATTCAACTGTCAACCATTGGCGAAATTTTTGTTCGCAGTCAACTATGAGTGCTAAAGAATAAGTGGTATACTTTAGTCTTTGAATTTAAATTATTATTTTGTTTTAAGAAAATTTAAAAAACAAATTTAAATACCAGAATTTTTCTAACAATGTTCAATTTACTGGACCTCAGTCCATAAAGTATTTTTACATTCAATGAGAATGATGGTATAAAGTAATATCAATAAATAGTTTAATCAAATTTTCAAACTAGGGGTGTGGAACATCGCACAATTTTCAACTACACTATAATACTGACGTGGATTTGTAATTTACCATTTTTATATTTTCATCATTCATTTAGAAAAAATGGTTAGATTGACGATATTTTTTGAGATAATTCTTATATTATCCTTTCTTATAAGTGAAACTCAGAAGAGGAGAAAAAATTATATTTGATGAGTTATGTTCAAGCAAAGAGAACTCTGTGTTGATGATATTCGTTTTCCAACTTTTTACGCCATTAAAGCATTTTTACGGGAATTTCGGAGGGGGGGATGAACACCTTAAGAGGAACCTTAGAACACCTTAAGAGGTTTTACCACAGCGATTTTTATTAAAATCGTTAGAGCCATTTTTTAGCAATCATTGAAAAACATGATTTTTTTCAATGGCATCTACCTTATGGGCATGTGCGATTTTGACAAAAACCTTAATTGTAGGTCATTGTGCCTTCACCAACCCGCACACCAAATTTGAGCATCGTAGATCAATTTTTTTTGGGAGTTACGTTGACCACGTACACAGATAGACATACATTTTCTCTAGATCCCTTTTTCGAGATCAGGATGTTCCAAAACGTGGAGAAATGCAAAAGAATCGATTTTTTTTTTGACCGAATACTATACTTTCATTACCCTATGTATACATATGGGTAATTGAAAGTAAAAGTGTTGGTCCACAGAAAAGAAATTTAATAACTGGCGAGATTTTCGTTACGACATAAAAGCGATGATTTAAAAAGTAGGTATCGAAATTCTATACAGCCAACCAAATCACTTACTCCTTCAACTACATATCCTACTAAATTCGATTCAATAATAAAAAATAAAAAAAGAACATCCCTTCATTTAACGCTTAATAGTCATTTGGGATATGAGTTATAAACTTAAAAAAAGCCTTCTTCACCTACAGTACTTTTAAATTTCCCACGCAACTGCGTGGTAACGCTTCAGCTAAACCCTACTCAGCGTTAAACCTAGTTCACACGATCCCGAGTGCACATCTGGACAACGGGTCAGTTGATAGCCCATGTAATTTTCTCTTGGCTACTGACCAAAAAATTAACTGGAATCAATTAACTGTCCAGTGAGCATATCTGAAATTTCTAGGACGTCCGAGTCATTGATGCTTATCTTACAATAGTTGAACTGTGTACCTTTCTATTAGAAAATAGTGGTATAGTTTACGAGTTCTGTGTTTACCGATGCTTGGCGAATATACCAGAAGACCAATGAATATTGGATTCAAAATGTATATCATGTTACCTATAAGTCAAGAAACTCCTATAAGTTACCTATAAGTCAAGAAACAAAAAAAAAGTATCATGTTACCAATAAGTGTCTGAAACTACCCCAAAATCAGTCGTTTCTGAAACCTATGAATCAAATGCTGAACGTAGATTGCAGAAGGTAAATTTGGTATAATATCAACATTCTCCAAAACAATTTACTGAAACAAGTTATATTTTGACAGCGAGTATGTATTTTGACAGTTGTATTTTGAAAAGCTGTGTTTTAAGCGAATATCTCAAAAGACTAATAAATATCGAATCCAAGAAACTTCACGTATCGTTTTACTGAAAATCCCAAAATATGTCGTTTCTGAAACTTATGATTTAAATACTGGATGGTAGATTGCAGAAAGATGACCAATAAAATGGTGTTTCGTAAATTTAGTATAATATCGACATGGTCCGAAACAATTTACTGAAAGCAAGTTATATTTTGACAGCGAGTATGTATTTTGATAGTTGAATTTTGAAAAGCTGTGTTCTAAGCGAATATCTTAAAGGCTAATAAATATCGAATCCAAGAAACTTCACGTATCGTTTTACTGAAAATTCCAAAATGTGTCGTTTCTGAAACTTATGATTCAAATACAGGACTTACTTAGATTGCAGAAGTATGGTCTATAAAATGGTGTAACAATTCATTGAAAATAAATTGTATTTTGACAGCAAGTAGGTATTTTGACTAGCTATTTTTTTAAGCTGTTTTCGAATATTCCTCAAAACTAAGGAATATCGAAATCAAGAAATTTCAAGTATCGTTTTACTGAAAATCCCAAAATGTGTCGTTTTTCTTTGCCATAGTAATAATTATCGCCAAACTGGCAATTTAAAAAAAAAATTAATGAAAATATGAAAAATATGAATTTTAAATTAATCAAAGCTAAAAAAGTTAAATGGAAAATTTAAATGCAGTGACTAGTATTAAATGTAATTGACAGTTGTGCGATGTTCCACATCCCTAGATTTTATTTGTTTGGTTTTTATTTTAAAAATTTTTCCGATACAAGGAAGCAAATCACATTCTGAGTTATCTGCACTGCCACTTTCAATCATCTGTTTTATGTATATGTTTTTCTCTAACAATGGTTATAGAATTGTTAGAAAGATCTTGAGAAGTTTTTTTTTTTTTTTACCTTCAATTACCCATATGTGTACATAGGGTAATGAGAGTATAGCATTCGGTTAAGAAAAATTTTTCGATTTTTTTTTGTTTTTTTTTGTTTTTTTTGTTTTGCATTTCTTCATGTTTTGGAACATCCTGATTTAAAAAAATTGCTAAAAAACGGCTTAAACGATTTTGCTCAAAATCTCTATTGTAATGCCTCTGAAGATGTTTTAAATATTTCCACCTCCGAAATTCTCATAAAAATGCGATACAAGCATAAAAAGTGGAAAAACGAGTGTCTTTACACAGAGCTCTCTGCCCTTTGAGCATCGGCAATTAACGATGGATTTTTTTAGGTTTCACGCACAAGAAAGGACATTAAATAACTTTAGCAAGGTAATATAATTTTGTGTGTGTGTGTGTGTGTGTGTGTGTGTGTGTGTGTGTGTGTGTGTGTGTGTGTGTGTGTGTGTGTGTGTAGGGTTGGATGGGACATGTCCTACCCCTCTCTTAGATATCTCCAGCCAAATCAGTATGTTTATTATGCAAATTGTTTAGTTTGTACAGTCAGCATAATTTTTTGGCTGGAGATATCATAGGGAATAACTTTTTTAATTATGTAACAAATACGGCAATTTATTTACACATTTTGAAATGATGTTAGATAAAATAAAGGTTAAAAAATACACAATAAATCATAGATAAAAATGAGAAACTGGTAAATGCTTAAGGAAATGTATGCAATTCGATAAAATGGAATATTTTAGAATGCCCTTTTTAAGATTTTTTTTTTATTTGTGTTAAATCTTAAATATTGTTAAATTAGGTACTTCAGTTGACCGAGTTTAAACGAAAAAATTGCAAAATTAGCGAAAAATCGCTGTTTTACTGATAACGATTGCATCTTAGACGACGAAAGATTTCTTTTACTTCCACTTACCTACTTGTTTAATAACGTTACTAAAACATCTTGTTAGCTTCGTGCTATACAAGTGGCAAATGAAGTGCACAAGGTTGACAGAAACTATAATTTTCTTCAGTATTGTGGTAATTTTCAGTGTTCTGGCTTTTTTGAGAAATTGGGACGTTCCACATTTGAAACGGATGGCCATAGGGGCCCTTATTAAGGTTTTCGTCCAAATTGTACATGCGCATGAAGTAGCTGCCATTGGAAAATTTATGTTTTTCAGCAATTGCTAAAAAACGGCGATGATTTTGACGATTTTTGATTGACGATTTTGATCAAAATCGCTGTGATAATGCTTTTTAAGGTTGTTCCTCTCCAACTCCGAAATTCCCGTAGAAATTCTATAAAGGAGTGAAAAGCTGAAAAACGAATGTCTTTAATGCATTGTTCTTTACCCTTGACCATCCCTCATCAACGACTGAGTTTCTTCTGTTTCACTTGCAAGAAAGGACCGTGAAATATTTGTCGAAGAGCATATCCTCGATTTCATAATTTTGGCGATGTTTTTTAGTTGACAATGTAATAATTATCGCCAAGAAATTTATTTTAATTAAATGTAACTTTTATATATTTTTACCTGTCTATAGTAATTTGAGTACAAATGTATTTATCAAATTTTATTCTCGGCCACTTTATAACCACTTTTCACGATCACGCGGTAGTGGGATGATTCAGGGAAAGGGTAAAATCTTGACTCCTCCCGTGATTTTCCTATTACACTAGCCATTCGTAACGTGTAAATCAACCTTTATTAGTGACAGGAATGTTAATAGAACTTCTTTGCCAGCATGCAAATAAAAATAAAATTTTGAAAGAATAGCGGGATTTAACTATGAAGGATTGTTATGTGAATTGTATGTATTGGTATCTTTGTGTTAATTCTAACGTTGCAGTATAATGAAGGAACAATCTTTTCATATTGAAAACATCATTGAAAAATGTTCCTCATTTCGTGATTCAAATGAGGATCTAGGTAGGTATTTTAACAGTACAAAAAAGACATTTATTTTTAATGCAGTTTGTATTTTTTATGTTTTTTGTTAATTAGTTTAAGAGTCAACGTGAACCAAATAAAATGCCCATTATAAATGTATAATAAAACATAAAATGTGTAAAAAAATTCTCTGGCAAAATTGAATTCATTCAGATATTTTTTATGTACTTGTATATATATAGTGTAGAAGTTAACAATGCCTATTCAATAATAATAATATGAACATCAAATTTATTTCCTTTTCTTGGAAAAAGCAATTTTGATTGTTTAAAATATAACAAAAGAAATAGAGTAATAATTTCAATTGTAAACACTGTTAGTTTGTAACAATAACGAGTTTTCAACAGCAACAATACAGGATTTGTCAGAAACATCGCAGTTTTCATCGCAAATGTTGCGAAATAAAAGTCATGCCATATAGTTTTTCACAAGTTACACAGTTCTACGATTTGGCCCGAAATAAAAGTGTTCTGCAATAGCTTCATTCAATAGATGGCTGAGAAGTTTTAGGTAAATATAAAGATTTAAAAATATTAAATATCATTTAGAAAACGCGTTGTACCTTTAAAAATTTTTTAATTTGTTAAATTGACTTACATTTTTAATAATAAAATAAATTTTTAACTAATCTTTAATTAAAACTTTTTAAATTTTCTTTTTTTAGCATTTTGTTTGAAAAATTTCATTAATCGAAATTCCAAAAGGGCGTATTAATAGATTAAAATATTTTAGATATTATATCAGATTATCGCATGCTAATTCAAATAATTCATAACACGAGGTCATTCCACATCAAATCAACAGGAAAAAACGGATTTCGAAACTCGCCCACTTTTATTTTTAAAAAATTTGGTATGAATTTGGTTTCTTATGGTTATTAAAAAAATTCTTGAATATTTTTCGATATTTCTACTGGTTGAAATTTTACAGCACTTTAAAATTTACGATTTTGTTAAATTTGGGATTCCTGAAATTTTCGAAAAAAGGGGCATGTGTCAGAGAAATAATTTTTTTCTTAATAATTATTGTTAATATCTTTAAGAATTTATTTTTTACAAATTATAAAAACTATATAAAATCCAGAAAAAAAAAATATTATTGCTCTAAGGTGATATAAAATTTCACAAAAAATTATCAAATCGTTCATACTCGATTTTTTTCTAAGAAAATGTTTTTTGTAATAACAAAAAAGTAGAATGTGTGTCCTTCAGAAATTGTTTTTTTACATAAAAATTATTGTAATAACATATATTATCTTTCTGAGAATTAAAATTAAGGTGCTTCGACCATATCATATTAAAAATTTTAATTTTTGTCAATTTTTCGATAACAAACGTGTTTTCTTAAATTTAAATTTGAAGCATGCAAAAACTACTAAATCCAAAGATGTTAAACATGAAAATTATTGTGAATATAAGTTCTATATTCATGAAGAATAAAGTTAATCAAATTTCATATTCTTATATTTAAATTTTTCAAATTTGTCTTATTAGATTTCGTGTTTATGTGTCAAAATGTCCGTCATGAGGATTTATACAAATGAAGAATTTTTACATGATTTTATAATGCTAATATAAAATGTTTACATGAAATCTATCGTTTAAAGGATATCTTCAATTTCCAAAGAAGATAAAAGAAGGTCTTTTACTCTAAAACTAAGAACTCATTGCGTAATCATGTAAAGATTTATTATTATGCATTAAAATGCACTTGATATAGTTTAGATAACAAGGTATTTTTTTGCTTAAAACTGATAGAAAAGTTAATAGTACACAAAATCATCATTAATTAAAAAAATAAAATAAAATAAACGTAAAACTTACACATTTTAAATTTAATTATCAGCCTTTAAAAATTCTTGAAAGAACTATTAATTCAAAATGCACATTTAGGAATTACAAAATCTCATTTGGATTTCAAGGATCACAGAAGCATGCAGAAATTTTAGATTTCAGAAAATGAACTTTTTCCTATATTATTTACTAAAATATAAAATTTCAACTGGAAGTGGATAATACCATTGCATTTAACTCTTCAATAAAGTGTTTCACAATAATTTAATGTTTTATTGCTTTTGTATAGATCCTCATGATGAAGATTTAAACTCATAAAAACAAAATGCACTAAAACAAATTTGCAAATTTAAATATAATTAGTTGAAATTTGATTAATTTTATTCTTCATGACTATAGTACATATATTCACAGTCTTTTTCATGTTTAACTTCCTTAGATTTAGTTGTATTCGTATGCTTCAAATTGAAATTTAAGAAAAAACGTGTGTGTGTGTTTTTTTTTTAATTTTTTTTTTTTTTTTTTTTTTTTTTTTTAAAAGGACAAATGTGAAAAAGTTTTCTATAACAAGGCCAAAATACATGAACTTTATTTTTGAGAAAGATAACATATGTTTTTACAATAATTTTCATGTGTAAACAAATAATTCTTGAAGGACCCATATTCGACCTTTTTTATTATCAAAAAAATGTTTTTTTAGAAAAAATTGTGCTTGAAAGGTTTGATAATTTTTTGTGAAATTTTATATTGACTTGAAGTAGCAATATACTTTTTCTGAATTTTGCATAGTTTTATTGAATTGCAGAAAAAAAAATCATAACGATATAATTAGTAGTTGAAAACATTATTTCTCTGACACGTGTCTATTTTTTTGAAAATTTCAGTAATTTCAAATTTGATAAAATTGCGAATTTTAAATTGCCTGTAAAATTTCAACCAGTTGGATTATCGAAAACTATTCAAGAATTTCCTGAATTACTATAAGAAAAAGGTTCACACCAAATTTCATAAAAATCGGAAAGGGTGGGTGTCAAGACCTGGTTGAACTGACGTGGAATGACCCCACGAGAAATCGTTTTTTTCTTTTAAAACTAAGATAAGTTGGTAAAAATGGCACAGTTTGACCCTAGTGTTGGCAATAAACTGGCGCAGTTTAGTCCAACCAACAAATAAATTTTAAACACAACCAACCGACCAACCAACAAGTTGGTAAACTTGGTAACCATCACTGATAACGTAATATATATTACTAATTTGGTTCAGTTTTTAGGGAAAAAACGAAGTAACAAATGAGGAAAAAAAAATCTTCTCTCCTCCTTCTTAAAACTTCTATGAGCTTTACTTTACCAGACCAAAGAGGACGATAATTATTTAGAACGTGATATATTTATATACGGGTATTAAAATTTAACTCATTCGAGATCAAATTTCGAACAATTCCGGCCATTTTTTTAGCCGGAAGTATAAAGAGTTTTAATAATCTTCTCTGTATTCTTTAAAAATTCAGAATTTTGTTTGATGAGGTCCACAGCATTCAGCCATATTTTGGTGTAAAACTTTTGGAACCCAGTTTTAATAAAGACAAACATAATTAATCGAAATGGCATAATCATTATTTGCATTTTGTGTGGATTATCGCAGTTATAAAAGCAATATATTTTCTGCATTTCCGGATGAAATCCTTGATTTTAAACCAAATCATGCGTTACAAAAAATAAAGCGGACCCTATCACACGAGAGGAGACACGAGAAATGATAAAAAGCGATGCTCCTGTCACTGACAGAGACTTATGTAGAAAATCGTTAGAATGACAGCTGATATTTTGAAATGGCATAGTGTAGCAAACTTGCAATTTTTATTTCTCTTCATATATATGGAATATTACAAACTAGTTTTTTGTGTGCAAAATCTGAAAAAACATAAATAATTGGAAAGTGTTACTAAAGCATATTTATAAAGATCCTGTATAATACTTGGCATTATAATTAATGCACTTATTGAAAGTTGGTTATGGCATTGAAAATTATAAGCAAGCTTATCCTAAAATTACCCGTTATCTTTGATAAATCTTCATTGAATAAACAGCGTATTCTGAATAGTTTATTATACCTACTTCTACTGGTTTTACAGATTTTTACTGATTTGTTTTAGGTTTATTTGAATTAATAAAATAATATTAATTATATTACATATTATTAATTTAAACTAAAATATCATTCATAATAATTAAACAATATTAATTTAACCAATATAATGCAAATTTTGAACTTTATTATGTTTCAAGTATTTCTACAAATATACCAACATCAATTCCACGTACATCTTCTCTTTCTCATTGATCTATTGTGGTGATATAAATGCAAAAAGTAAAACAAGTTGAAATAAAAATTTACTTGCATCTTTTGTAAATAAGATTCTGAAGAAAATAATCTATTCTTATTACAAATAAATATAAAAATGCATAAAACTATATCGACCCACAAAAATAATAATTTTTTGAGTAATTTTTTTTATTTCTTTTACTTTAAGGATGACTCTGTTTCAACCCAATAATCGATAATTGCCTTAAGTGTTACGCCACCAAACTTTTCAAGCATCCTTCAGAAGGTTTAATGTCCTGGAGCAACTTGTAAAATCCAGCTCAGCTGCAATCAGAAAGTGATTCTAATCTTATTTCATGAAGCAGAATTTCAAACTCAGCATATAAGGAACTAAAAAAAAAAAAGTAAGGTTTTTTTATTAATCCTAACCGATTTTGTATATGGTTGAGTAGTGAGCAAATCTTTTTTGAGTTAATTAACCCACTTGCCAAAATTGGCAGATAAATTGGCTAATCAATTTGAGGACTGTCAGTAAAAGGTCATTTTTACAAAAAAAATACTTTATTATTGCTTTGAATTAGGACTAATTGAGCAACTTGTCACCATCCAATCGAGCTGAAATTTGACGGACCGATTCGTTATTGATGAAGATGCTTTATTTCAAGTTTTGGGAATGCTTCGCAAAGGAAACTTTTACACACGTTTCTATTACCATGCATTAGACTTATAAGCTTTTACTCGCGTTTTACACTCATGTCCATAAATTAAGGATAATTCAGTGTTTCTCAGTCTCAGTGGAGCAGCATTGACACATGAAATTCAAATCAAAGCGACATCTTTATGTAACATATCTATAAGCAAAACAACTCAGTCGCAAATTGAAATACAAAGTGGGGGCATATACAAAAGAACCGAGTAGCATTAGTGGAAGTTTTGCAGATGTATTTGCATTAAAAATCATGCAATTCACCTTTCACCAGGGAATTGACCTTTAGTGTGAGATATGATCTCCCTTGTCATCAGTGTTTACTTTGCACTGTATTCTCATACTTGACATGAGTTTCGTGATGAATTCTAGTGTCTAAATTGCTCGTCCCACCTTTTGAACTGTTTGCAAGTGATGAAAAGTTCCGAATACATTAAATCTTTACACAATTAATATCGTTTAAGCATCCCATACATGTTTAAAGAAATTTGGATTAGTGGAGTGATCTGGCTTACTTAAAGCGGCGATATTCATATTTTTTAATCGTTTATCCAAAGCAAAAGTGGGATAAAATTTGCCATAAGTATCAATAAACACAATTTAGATACTGATATTTCACAATTAAAGACTTGTGTATATCAAGTTAACGTAATTACAGTGAAAAAGTGGAATTTAATTATATTTTGCACTTTTGAGGAGCTTATTAAACAAATTCTACATATTAAACCCAAAGACCAAAGCTCTTTTCCTCCAAATCGTTATCTTGAATTGGTATTTAACATGAAATATAATGTTCCCACCTTGCTACAGATTATCTGATATCCAATATTACTCATGAGACTGAAAAAATTATTTTCAGTAAATAGTTTCTGATGTTAAAATGATTTTGTCTTTGGGATCAATATGTTGAATTGGTTTGATAAGTTCCTAAAGAGTGCAAAAAATAATTAAATTCGACTTTTTCACTGTAATTATGTTAACTTGGTCTAGGTTGGTTGTATTCAGATTATCTGGCGCCGTCAGCAACACGAGGGCTATAATGCGCCGAAACATTTCGTCATTTAACAAACCAACATACATTTACAAACACCCATGCCTACACGGGACTCGAACCCGCAACCTCTCGGTCTAGAAGCCAGCACGCTAACCACTATACCGTTTGGTCGGCTAACTTGGTCTAGGACAGTCCTCAATGGTGAAATATCGGTTTCTTAATCGTGTTTATTGACACTTTTGCCTTGGATAAACGATTAAAAAATATGAATATCGCCCCTATAAGTAAGCCAGATTACTCCACTAATCCAAATTTCTTCAAACATATCTGGAATGCTTAAACTATATGCATTGTGTAAAGATGTAATATATTGGACACTTTTCATCACTTGCAAACTGTTCAAAAGGTGGGACGAACAATTTAACCACTATAATTTATCAAAAAACTCATGTTAAGTATGAGAATACAGTGCCAAGTAAACATTGATGACAGGGGAGATCATATCTCACACTAAAGGTCAACTCCTTGGGTTGCGTGATTTTTAATGTAAATGCATCTGTACAACTGCACACTAATGGTACTCCATTCTTTTCCATATCCCACACCGTACACTTTGCATTTCAATTTGCGATTGTGTTGTTTAAAATATACATATGTTATATAAAGATTTCTCTTTGTTGTGAATTTCATGTGTCTATGCTGCTCCGCTGAGAAGTTATTAGGGAAAAACTGAATTATCCTTAATTAATGGACATGAGTGTATTATCCAGATACCAAACTTAATTCAAACATGTTCAATTTAGTGATATTTATCTCCTATTAAGATTACCAAGGCAAAATCTATGTGGGGCTGAATAACTCACTTGCTGTCATTTAATAGAGTTGAACTTTGGAAGGTAGACTCGTTGTGGATGACAATGTATTAAGTCAAATTTTAGAGGCAAAAAAGTTAGTCAATGGTTTGAAATAGATGGCTTCTACGTTATGATGAAACACTACGAAAACTCGATTTGAACTCAATAAGTTGTAATTGTACATAAAAATTAGCAGCGAATATAAAGGATTTATATTAAAAACTTTTGTATTTATGGATTACGTTATTAAAATGAAAACATTATTAAAGCAGAATCTAAATATCATTAGAGATGTATTTAAATAAAAGTGAAGGTTCTAGCTTAAGAAAGCACTGCAAATATCTTCAAATAGCTGATATTGGAGATTCCAATAGTGAAACTGCGAAATTTACTTTAAATGTTATTAGTTATATAAAAATAGATCAGTCTCTGATATATCAATTGAATTTTTTATTTAATTTGAAGTGCAGTTACAGACATATAATTTGCAATAATAACCAATTTTAATATTGACTCCAGCAAATTATAGATAACTTATGGTACATTCTCTTCATTTCAGCATATGCACTCACACACGTTCAGAAAAGAGCAAATAAACATTAAGGAAAAATAGGATCGTAAATGCAACAAGATAGAGCTTGCAATCATAAACTCCATAAATGTTCAAAATATGTCATGGTTGAAAATGTTATTAAATAGTTATCATCTTTAAAGTCAGCATAAAGTATAATTTTTAAATATCATTTATGCTTTTTTGTGCAATGTATGTTTTTCATGTGCAATGTATTATTTTTGAGTGTAATGTATGACATTTATGAGCAATATATGACTTTTATGTACTATGTGTGATTTTTTAGTGCTCTGTATGATATTTATGTGCAATGTATGATATTTATGTGCAATGTATGATATTTATGTGCAATGTATGATATTTATATGCAATGTATGACATTTATGTGCAATGTTTGACTTTTATATGCAATGTATGACATTTATGCGCGAAGTATGACTTTTATGTGTAAAGTATGATTTTTTAGTGCAATATATAATGTTTATGGGCAATGTATGACGTTTATGTGCAATGTATGACTTTTATGTGCAATGTATGATTTTTTAGTGAAATGTATGATATTTAAGTGCAATGCATGACATTTATGTGCAATGTATGACTTTTATGTGCAATGTATGACTTTTATGTGCAATGTGTGATATTTATGTGCAATGTATGACATTTATGTGCAATGTATGATTTTTTAGTGCAATGCATGATAATTAAGTAAAATGTATGACATTTATGTGCAATGTATTACTTTTATGGGTAATGTATGATTTTTTAGTGCAATGTATGTTATTTATGTGCAATATATGACATTTATGTGCAATGTATGACATTTATGTGCCATGTATGACTTTAATGTACTATGTATGATTTTTTAGTGCTATGTATGACATTTATGTGCAAAGTATAACTTTTATGTATAAAGTATGATATATGATTTTTTAGTGCAATGTGTGATATTTATATGCAATGTATGACATTTATGTGCAATGTATGACTTTTATGTGCAATGTATGATTTTTTAGTACAATGTATGATATTTATGTGCAATGTATGACATTTATGTGCAATGTATGACTTTTATTTGCAATGTATGATTTTTTAGTGCAATGTATGGTATTTAAGTGCAATGTATGACAATTATGTGCAATGTATGACTTTTATGTGCAATGTATAACATTTATGTGCAATGTACGACTTTTTTGTGAAATGTATGATTTTTTAGTGGAATGTAAGACATTTATATGCAATGTATGACTTTTATGTGTAATATATATAATTTATGTGCAATGTATGATTTTTCAGTGCAATGTATGACATTTCTGTGCAATGTATGACTTTTATGAGAAATGTATGACATTTATATGTAATGTATGACTTTTATGTACTATGTATGATTTTTTAGTGCAATGTATGATATTTAAGTGCAATGTATGACAAATAAGTGCAATGTATGACTTTTATGTGCAATGTATGATTTTTTAGTGCAATGTATGATATCTATGTGTAATGTATGATATCTATGTGCAATATATGGCTTTTATGTGCAATGTATGACACTTATGTGAAATGTATGCTTTTTATGTGCAATGTATGACTTTATTTGTAATGATTGATTTTTATGAGATATATGCTTTAATTATCGTTTATGAGATCATTCCATACAACAAAAGTTTTATTTATAACCCCATTTTGTGTCTCCATTTTTTTCTGCAAGTATCATTTACTTATAATACTTTGTGTAAGTTAGATGTATAAAAATGTGTAAAATTTATCATATATTTCATTACCTGATTTGGATTTTTTTATTTTAATTACTATATACAATAAGGAAATACTTACAACAAAGAACAAAGTGTATAACAATCTCACAGAAATTTAAAATCATTTCAGAAAGCATTTTTCCAATTTTAGCCTATACAAAGCCATGTTTGTTAATTTTGTAAATATTGTGCTGAGCCAGTAACACCTATACTTGGTTTACTGAAACAAAGCTACCAATAGGAATTTAGTTACCTGGAAAGACCAAAGAATTTTTTAAAAAAATAAATTGCTTTATCTGATGGAATATGCTGCCAGTAGCGTTGATACGTATATAATTACCTTCAATCATCCATATGTATACATATGATAATAAAAGTATAGTATTCCGTCAAAAAAAAAAAAAAAATTGCGGGGGGGGGGGGGGCATTACCAAATGCTTTGGAACATCCTGATTTCAAGAAGTTGTCTAGAAAAAATATCTGTCTGTGTGTCTGTGGTCAGCATAACTACCGAACAAATTGACCTAAGATGTTCAAATTTGGAGTGAACCTAAGTGGTGACCATGACACCTATGCGCATAAAGTAGCTGCTATTGAAAAAATCATGTTTCTCCATGATTGCTAAAAGACGGTTCTAACGATTTTGATCAAAATCGCCATGGTAGTACTTAATCTTAATCTTAAGATGGTATATATGGTAATACTTAATCTTAAAGTGTTCTAAACATCCCCACGTCCGAAATTCCCGTAAAAATGCTTCAATGGCGTAAAAAGTTTAAAAACAAATGCCTTCTACACAGAGTTCTCTTTCCTTGAGAATAGATCATCAACGATCGTTTTTTCACCTGTCCTTAGTTTCATTTGTAAGAAAGGATAATATAATAATGATCGTATAGTATATCGCTAAAATCACCATTTTGGTAGAGTTTTTTTTTTTTTTTTTTTTTTTTTTTTATTCTTAAAGACCCATATAAGAATTATCGCAAAAAATATTGCAAAACTGCCCATTTTTTCTGAATGAATGATGAAAATATAAAAACGGTAAATGACACAAATCCACGTCAGTATTATAATGTAATTGAAAGCTGGGCGATGTTCCACACTCCCAGTTTTTCTCTGTCAAAACCTTAATTTAAAAATAAAATCCTTTGAATTGATTACTATGCATTTTTTGACGCATTTTGTAATTGATTTCATTTCTATAGAATTAACCTTTTCGAACCTATTCTTTAATTCAAGAAAGTTTTTTTTTTTTTTTTATGTATTTTCATCTAAGTATCTGAATTTATTTGATACAAAATCCATTATAATTTTGCTATTAAATATTTTTATGAAACAACAGTAAACAAGAGTTCAATAAAACTAAACATTTCTTAATTTGTAAACAATTCATTTATTTCTTATGGTTATGTGTGTTGGTTATTACCTTTGCTTTTTTATTACTATTGTCTTTCTTTGGTCTAATAAGAAGTTTGAGAGTCTATAAATATCAAAAGTTGTCAAATTTTTTATGAAGTCGTAAATCGTATTGATTGTTGTATAAGAAAGCCATGTGAAATGAAACTTCTCTCATTATATAATGATTTCAAAATGGTAAAACATATTTGGAAGTAGTATAAATCTTCAAAACTCTAAATGTCTTACAATTGTACCTCTAAAGCTAAATAGTCAAAATGAAGCAAACCTATAAATAATAGAGGTCAAATCTTTTTAAAATTATAATTCATCAAAATCATCGTTTGTTTCGAAAAAGTTAATATCTAAATTAATCAAATTAACCATAATATATATAGAAGATTGACAAAAATATAGTCCAGGAATTATTTTATTTATTGAATTTAATAAAATTTAATATGAGTTCAAATATTAATAGAAGAATTATTTTAAATTCCATGGCAATTATTAGTTTTTTCTTATGATAAAAATGCGCTAAACAGTTAAGGAAAAAATGCTATTGTTATTTATTGTTAAAAGAATTCGAGAGCGATTAGTTTGTTTCACTTGTGAATTGAATCGATTAAATAAATTGTCTTCCGAGAGGCAACCTCAGATGGTTGGTCACGCATAGTCACTTACGAAAATGGTGATCCATTTCCATCGAAAGTTCCACACAGTTTTCGAATTTCCGCTCTATGTTATGTCTTATTTTTAGGTTTTATTCAGATTTATTTTATCTTATTTTGTTTGCATAATTAGCCAGTGACAAATAAAAATTATGGATTATTTTTGCGATCGTAAACAGAAAAGAAAAGTCATTGTCAAAAAGTCGTACGGCCTTTGTCAATCGACTTCCATATGTGCGCCGTTCGTCTTAGGAAAGATCTTTCGGAGAAGATCAAGACGGTAGTCAATTTTGCTCCAGGTATGGGCAAACATATCGGCATCTACAGAGGTTATTGCTGTAATCCTGGTCTTTAAGTGATCAACATTCGTTACTTTCCTCATGTAAATGATGTCCTTTAGGCCTCCAAAGGAAAAAGTCAAGTGACGTTATGTCAGGTGATCTGGGTGGCCAAGAGGGGAAAACATACAATTAATAACGCGCGCAGACGATATTTAAGAAAGAAATTATATTAAAATGGAAAAAGGAAATTTTCTATGGCAACTTTCACTATAAATGAAAATATATGAGTTATTCTATGTATAAAAACCATAAGTTTGTTTACATCTTCATTATTTTATGAATTATTCAACATCAAAATGTGTCCAACCTATTATAAATATCCTGTATAAGATGCATTTCACTTAATTGTATAAATGTTAGTCATTTTTATAATATTTTTTCGATCGGAACGTGCAATTAAATAAATCGTCTGCACCGGTTTCTTTTTATAATGGATTTCTCATTCTAGTATCTTTATATAGCATTGATTTCCGCGTTTGACGTCAAGAAATTCCTTTGAGTGTCCTGTCGAAAGAATGCTGCCAAGTGTTACGAAATCTGACATTACACGTTTTGTAAAAATAAAGTTGACATAAAAGGTTTGTTACTTAAGATATTACCTTCAATTAAAGTTTCCCTATTGTGGTTTTAAGATCATAATAGAATCGTTTTGAATTTTTAATAATATTCTTGATTTAGCTCTCGGAAATGCTAACTGAAGAACAATAATTGCTAAAAACTTTCTTAATATTAGTCTAATTTAATATTCTTATATTTGATGACGAATAGTATTAAAGTTTAAAGTTTTTGGAGTTCAATGTTTCTTAGATATTGTACTGTCTTAGGAATAATCTCAAACCTTGAATTAGAGGGAATACCCCATCTTGTATGAAATTGTTAAGAGTCCACCAAGGTTCCTCAAAGTTTCCTTACAGTAATAATAAAGGTAACTACGGTTTTACAGTAGGGGAAACAGTCGTACCAAAGGTACAAGCATAGGCTCTTTTCACACTATACGACTTCGATCGGATGGTAAAAAATATAACTAGTTCCTTGTATGGTTTATGGTCGGCTTTTTCCATCACAAGCTGAGTTTATGTTTCAGTACTTGTGATATTACCTATTAAATAATATAACCTATAAAGTTTTTTTTAAGAGGAACCATTCTCGATACTAACTATGTAACAATCTTCTAGTACAGTGCATTTAGAATCTATTCCCTATAGTCCGAGAGGCGACTGCAATTTTTGGACCTCATCGAACACCATTCTGAATATTTTTATAGAAATTGAAGAAAAGTTAGTAGGTTAGGAGTGCACTGGTCTTGTTGTAGCTGGAACATTGATGTTCTCTCTGAAGTGGACTGTATTTAAAATCAGCTCTTGCTATTAAAACCTTTATTACAGTTATAAAATCATTTATGTAAAAGACTAGCAAAAAGAACTTCACTCACAATTCTGTCAATTGACTATATAACAAAAAAGAGGCGTCTCTACGATCAACGACGGTTACAGTTAAAGTTTACAGTTTACTGACAGTTAAATAGACAGTTCGTTGACGCGCGTTAACATATTTCCCACCTTGAAACCAAGGTTTCAAGACGGTTCATTCACAATCAAGATATGCAATGATCAAATATATGCAATTTTACACAGCAAATTTTTACACAAAATATATTATAAATTTTTTACATTTGTTGTTAATTGTTGTTAAAACAATCCCAGACTTCTATGTGATATATTTAAAATAGAAGCATCAAATAGGCAATTCTCTGCTGTAAGCCCGATACATTTTATCTCTTTTTTCCTAATCATAAACAAATTAGAATTCTAAAATTATTATCAATCTAGCAATTATGCTTTTGCTTTATATAGCTCTACTTGGCTCTACTTTAAAAAAAAAAAATATTTTAACTAGGTCAAATATGCATTTATATCGTCTGACGTCTTTCATCCCTCTCTCTTGAGCCTTTTAACAGAATTTTTTTAAACTTACTGAAACAAAACATTTGAAAACTTAATTCAATACATAACTATGGCTATGGAACATCGCACAACTTTAAATTACACATAATACTGGCCACTGCATTTAAATTTGCCATGGATTGAGAGTAATTTGACGTTTTCTGATTTGCATTAATTAAAAAAATAGCCAGTTTGGCAATAATTATTACATTGGTCGATAAAGAAAAAAAGAGAAAGAATGAACAATTGGCGATATGTTTTTCAATAAATATTACATTTGCCTTTTTTGTAAATGAAATAGAGTAGAAACAATCATTGATGGACGCTGCTCAATGAAAGAGAACTCTATTCAAGACATTCGTTTTTCAACATTTTACACCTTTATCGCATTTCTAAGGGAATTTCGGAGTTGTAGATGTTTAGAACACCTTAAAAAGCCAGCGATTTCAATAAAAACCATTAGAGTTACTTAAAAACATACATTTTTCAATGGTAATAGATTTGTGCGGCATGCGCAATTTTGGCAAAAACCTTAAAGACAGGTCCTATGGCCTCCACTAACCCGTGTACAAAATTCGAACATCGTGGATCAATACGTTCCGGAGTTATGGACAGACAAACACACATATATTTTTTTCTATGACTCTTTTTTTAACTTAGAGATTTTTTACTTTTTCAAACATTGCTATTCATTTAATATTTGAAATAAAGAAATATGTTTCTTATTTAGAATATGGTTAAGTATTTATTTATTTAAAATATAAAAAATCTTATACAAATTTCCTTATTTATTTGAGCAAAATATCTAAAATAAAAAATTAATAAATTAAATGTAAAAATCTATAGAGAGTTTGTAAAGATACTAAACATAACTAAAATAAAATTTTGAATTGAAGGTTAAAAACTTGATACGAACGAACATAATACGTTTCAGAATATTGCGTAGCGAAGTCACTTGAAAGTGATACAAAGAATTATGTGCTTGGAGTAAAAAATATTCAGAAGTAACATGATATAGAGATACTATCTGGTGGTCTCAAATTTCCACCTATGAAGTCGATCAAAACGAGTCAAAGTTTCGTACACTGATTCCTAACTACAACTTCTAGATAGATTACTAGCGGTTTCTGCTCTGAAAGCCGATGAAACCAATTGAATACTTCCATCTATCTATGCTATGTAAAAGATTATCCATGGTTACCAATACATTCTAATTTGTCTGGCGAGGGTGGGGGGTGGGGGGAAGTTGCAATATATCTCTCTATGGTGATTGTAAAGCCTTCTTCTGTTTCAAGGCAATAACAAAAACATGCACTTTACAGAAGTTGCAGTTAGAGTTTGTGGTTCTATACCTGTAAGTCATTTCGTTAACTGAATGAAATGAAATTAAGGGGCATCCAAAATTCTTTAGTTTTACCTAGAATTAAATAAAATTTGTCACAATCATAGAACATGTGACTTATCACACAACAACAAAATTTGAGCAGATAATATAAAATTGATAGTAAATTATTGAGAAAAATGCATTAAAATAATACAAAATTTTAACTTTTTTAAAAATGATCCTCGCGACACAATGTTTTAACGAACACGAAAGAAAAATTTGAAGTTGTTTATTAATATATTATAAAGATTTTCACGCATGCTTCTATAATTGAACAGAAATAAAATTTCAAACTTGGTGATAGTGATTTTTCATTAAGAAATGTACATATTTCAAATTCCTAACATGAAAAAAAATTGAAAAAATTATGTCACATAAAAAAGCACGAGTGAATTTCTTTATAGTACATTAAAAATTATTTATACCAAAAATTAGGTGGATTTATCAAAAAGTGAATCGCAAGGAGCTTTTCGAACATACGTAAAATGCGATAAAGCGAAGCTAAGAAAAATGAATTTTTAACTTTTGCCAACAGGTGTGCGATACGTAAAATAGTTAGTTAAAATAAAGATTTTACCACTTAAAATCATCGGATTTCTAAAATTCAAACTCGAATTAAAGCTTGTGACGTCAGCAATTTTTATAGAATGAAAACTAAAAAACGTCATTTTTGGTGATTTCAGTGTCCCATGTCTCCTTAATCTTTTAAAAGCTCGTTTTAGAAAGAAGATATTCTATTAATGAATAGAGTACATTTACTTTAATTCTATTCAGTTAGAGGAATTGATAACAAGACACGCTTTAAGAAACGATTTGGTAAAACGAAAATCAAATCTATTGAAACTGGCGGCAAATTGTTAGATAGCACGTGGTGCTTTTGTTTAAAGATTCTTTTTTTCTTTTTGTATTCTTTTCTTTATGGTCAAGAAAAATTATAAAAAGTAATAATGAGGGACGATTGATCAACTTTATAAATGCATCACCTCTTCTATTTACTGCGGCGATGTCGCAGGGATTCTTCTTCGGGACTCTCTCCTATATACATTACCAAAGACGTATGTGGGTTCAGATGGTTTCGAGATACTTGCCTCTTCCGGCAAGTTTATTATTCACTTTGCGAGTGTGTATGAGTGAAGGGGTTTTAGATTGAATTGTGTTATTAAGCGTTTTTTGGGAATCCTGTTAATTGATTTTCCTGTATTTTGCCCGAATATATTAGGTTTTGGAATCGAAAACAAATCATAAAACACCTTTAAAACTCTATCGAAATCAAGAAAGTTATAAATATTTATTGCAGAAACATCAAAACTAATGTATTAAATAAAAGAATATAAGAAGTTAGAAAACTATTGCACTCACACCTTCAGCGCAATGCTACATGAAAGCAGAATGTGCAATACAATCCTACAAATATTATAAAAACTAACTGAATACACGTGCTCTACGAAATTTTACCATGAGCATTTTAGCGATCAAAAGACATTCATGTATTCTACACTTCTGACGTTTGCGCCCATTTCGATCCCAACAAATTGATTTAGCAAAATGGGAACTTTCCTTTGTTGAAATTTTTTCCAAAATGTATAATAATAATTATATATAATATAATAATAATTGGAAATTAAACATTTAAATATTCCTCGTTTAGCACTTTTAACCCCCTTTGGACCCTTTTTAATTGGTTAATCGAGATTGCAATAATTTATTGTGTTTATGTTTGCTCTTAGTTCTAAATGTCAGAGTTGTAATTGTATTGAAAGTGAGACATTAAGATATTCCTCTTATAGTTTCAATGTTACGTTGAATTTTTATCCATTAAAAATTCATAATTAGATATAGGACTAACCTATTTTCCCTTCTTAACATTTGCACCAAATATCAGAATTGTGACAACATTAGAAGTGGGTCATTCGGATATCCCACGTTCGGATAATCCCTTTTCAACACCTAAAAGTTGGTTAATCGAGATCGGAATAGCTTACTTTTTCTATGTTTGTCTTTGTTGACATTTGTACCAATTTTTAGAGTTGTGACCATGTGGGAAGTGGGACTTTCGAGTTTGGAACGTTTAACTCCTTTTCTACCTCTTAAAGTGGGTTAATCAAGCTCGGAATAGCTTAACTTTTTTATGTTTGTCTTTGTTGACATTTGTACCCATTTTCAGAGTTATGACCATAGGAGAAGTGGGACATTCGAATATCCCTCGTTTGGAACGTTTAACCCCGTTTCCACCCCTTAAAGTGAGTTAATCAAGCTCAGAATAGCTTAACTTTTCTATGTTTGCCTTTGTTTGACATTTGTATCAATATTCAGAGTTGTGATCAAATGTGAAGAAGGACATTCGAATATCCCTCGTTTGGAACGTTTAACCACTTTTCGACCCCTTAAAGATCGGAATAGCTTACTTTTTCTATATTTACCATTGTTGATATTTGTACCAATTTTCAGAGTTGTGGACATGTGGGAATCGGGAGAATTAGTGAGGAGTGAAGTGAGTCAGTGAGTCAGTGAATGAGTGAGTGAGGGCTTTGCCTTATATATATATATATATATATATATATATATATATATATATATATATATATATATATATATATATATATATATAGATAAATAGCCAAAGTCAGATTTTAAGAAGCCAAAAAAACACAAAAAAACAAACAAACAGATATGATAATTTGAAATACCGACTGAGTTTCTTTGTCAATGGGCTTGAACCCAGTCAGGATTTCAATGGATGCGTTTCTGAAGTGCAATTGATATATATCAATCGATTGATATTGAGCGCGAATGATATTGAGTGCGAACGATATTGAGTGACATCATGATTCTGTAATACAGGATCATGATGCCACTCGTGTCTTTTGAATGAATACGTTATTTATCAAGTCCCCTAATGATACCAAAACTTAATTTTGAAATTGAGTTAAGAAAATAATAATAATAAAATAAAAATAAAAAGAACTGTGCAAAAGTAATCTAATGATACTTAAATGTTTTTTGCTTTGAAAAAAGTTTATGTTTCAATTTATTTTTAATTAAATTTTTCAAAAATTTTTAGTTTAAACATAATAGAATTCAAAAGTTGACAAAATAATGCTTTTTTTTAAAAAAGTTTTCCTTTAATTATCTAAACTAATTTCTTCCAAAAAAAAAAAAATATTTTTTATACTTTGCATATTTTCAGTTGGTTTTACAAATAAAGCACAGTAAACATTCATTTTAATTTCGTTTCAAAAACAAATTACTATTATATTTTGAAATTTACATTTTATTGTCTATAAACTGATTTATAATTTTTTGTTAGATAAATTCTTCCAAATGTTTAATGATTCATGTCCCATTTAGTGACATTAAGTACCTAATAAGTATAATTTGTATAATAAACTTTTAGTCACTTTAGTGCAACTTTTTAGTTTAATAACTTTTTGTTCAGATTTTTAAATAAAAAATTTTATATGCTATTTAAATATTGTTCCATGTTACCCGTTTTTATTTTTAAATATTAAATAAAATTCATACACAAGTATAATAAGTAAGACGTACCAAATTTTCATTAAATTTTGTGATTAAATTTGTGAAGCTTATATTTTCATAAAATTGTTTTTAAGCTCTTAAATTTAGTTACTTCTCCACCATGTACACTTACTTTATTTACAAATTTAGTCCAAATCAAATATTGTTTTTCTTCTATGCAATTCTTCCGGTAAAAAAATATTATGCAATCAAAAATAGGAAAATAATAAATAAATTTACAATAATAATTTTTATTATAAATAAAAACTCCTTAAAATGTCTCCTGTATTAATCTTGTAAACAAATTACGAGACTTAGGCTTGACTTACGTTTGAAAACCAGTTTGATATCATTAATTGCGTATTATTAAATAAACATTTAAAAAACTTCTAGCCTCAGAGCTTAAAATTCTTAAGTTTATTTGCATATTCTTTTCATACGAAATATTTGGTTAGCTATTTTAAATTTTGGAAAATATTATTATAATGGGGTTAATGATAATCACCCTATCTTTCCAATTTCCACAACTTCTCTTAAAAAACTATAAAGCTCAACAATTGTCTTCAAATAATTATATTGAAGAAAACTATATCCAAAACTAATTTAAATATAATATTTTGTCACTCTTATGTTTAAGAATAACTAATTCCATTTTTTTTACTATTGTCTATTTATCTACATTGTCAACATTCTATTAACCTTCATCTTGGCGCAAATGTTTGTTTTCATAGTTAAGAAAAACACAATCTGTGAATTCTTGATGCTGAAAATTCTTTCGATAGCTAAGAACTCAATAGTCAAGTGTTAAAAAAAATCTATCGTTGATTCATTAATTTTAACAGCGAGGCTCATTTTTAAATAAAATGATGAATATATTGATCCACAGAAACTAAAATAAATATTTTTCTTAACAAATAGGTTTGCTAATGGATATGCAGGTAAAGAAATTGATCAATTAATCACTAGAAAAAATAAACAAAAGTCGTCATATGTTTATTTTAATTAATGTGAATTATTTTCTTTAGACATTTCAAGGTCTTTCGTAAGTAAATGGACAATTTAAAGAAAACAATACTAAATCAATTTCCAGTCCCACTCTGATATATTGCGTCGAATTCTACCAAAAGTGTCGAATATTTCAGAAATTTAAACATACTACCAATGAAAAGCAAGCGCTTATGCAAAGAACTATATCTGGAATAAATTATGCATAAAAATTCATGCTAGGATCTAACTTAAAAAAGTAAACAAAATTGTTCCCTCCATGACTGAGATTACAGACATTAACATTGCAAAAGTGATTGTGTATGTACCGTAAAAGATGTTAGACTGATGCTCAAATAATTGACATCGTTCTTGGTCAATTAAATACTTTGAAATTTGTTCAAGATCTGATAAAAAAAAAAAAAAAAAAAAAAAAAAGTTAGGATAGGGTTCGTGTTACACTAAACCAATCAATTGTAGTTGGATGTTTATTCAGTATTATTCAATTCGGGAAAAAATCGGAGAAGATGCAACCTATCCCTGATCCATATTGCTTTTTTTTTTTTTTTTTTTTTTTTTTTTTTTTCAGCCTCAATATCTGCCAGGTTATTGTTTTAAAACATATGAATTTTAATACCAAACACAACAATAGCAGAAACGCACAATGAAAAATTTATAGGGAAAATCGATGTTTTCTTTTTTAAACTATACTTTAGAGTTTTTATAAGCTTAATAACCTTTTACTGGTGTTGTTATAATCTGTTATAAAAATATATGTGTTTTAAAGCAATACTCTGGCAGATAGTGTGTCCGAAGGAATAAAGCCATTAGATTATTGGGGTAGGAGCAAACTGATGATCCTTCTTAAAGAATATGATATATGATATGATATATGATATGATATATGATATGATATATGATATGATATATGATATGATATATGATATGATATATGATATGATATATGATATGATATATGATATGATATATGATATGATATATGATATGATATATGATATGATATATGATATGATATATGATATGATATATGATATGATATATGATATGATATATGATATGATATATGATATGATATATGATATGATATATGATATGATATATGATATGATATATGATATGATATATGATATGATATATGATATGAATCTTGTCTAAACGTAAAGTCGTTGGTAACAGTTTTATTAAAAAAATATTTTTAGAAAGTAGAGTTTGTAAATGGTCTCTTGGTCCCTAATTTAGCAGTTTCGTTTTAGTAATAATATATTTAACGATGGTTTTATAAACTTAGCAGAATCAAGTACAATGTCTTCCAAGGTGAAACTTTTTTTTTTTGAATTTGTATCACAAGTGCGAGAAAACTTTGTAAACTTCCACCAGGATTACCGACAACCGACGTGAGCTTATGCCTTCTACTCTAAGGAGTGTAAATATTTATATGTGAAGGTAGTTTTTCAATTTTAGTTTTAAAATAGCATATTCTAAATTTAATATTAACATGTTTTAATGTAGAAACGCTTAAATATACTACCATTCAATCAAAAAGAAAGAAAAGTCAAAGAAAGTAAATAATTTGTAATATTTCCTTATTGTTTACAAAAAAAGTACGAGGTACGAATACTTATCCTTTTTTTCAAGTATAGATATCTCATTTAATGAAATAGTTAAAATCAAACAGGAAAAATCGAAGCTTGGTAGCATGAATTTTTCTTAAAAATTGAGGAAGAGGCATTTCTTTTGAAAATAAATCATGGCATACCTTATAATAAAATATGCAAGTACTTTTTTATTGTTATGAACAGTGCTTTTTATATCATAATTTTTTTTTTTTTTTTTTAAATTGCATCAGATATAATAAGATATTTTGTAATAAATAATCAAATATTGCCAATAGAATTTGTCACTCACTACAAAGTATGCAGCCAGAGTTGAATTTATTGGCGTATGATTTCAATTGGAAAATTTAACAAAAACCTCCTGTTATAATATGTTGCAATTCGCGTTTGGCAATTCCATTATGAGCAAATAAAGTTTCCAAGGACTTTAATCGCTACGAAAACTAAAATACTAACATTTTTTCTCAAATTTAATTCTTGTGTGTGTATGTAAAAGAAAACTCTAAACCTCAAGAAAACCTTCGGGAATTGTCATAAAACCACACAAAGTGATCGACAAACTTAATAGTCGGTAAGCACATACAAAAAGAAAGAAAAAAATTGATTTAAAACGAGTGGGTTAATTCTAGCAGAACGTAAAACAACTCAACTCAACTATGCTTCAGCGAATTTTTTTAGCCGATTTGCTGCTTTGGTCACATGGGTTTACAAGATTCATTCGAAAGCTTTCCGAATGTATTGGCTAGAACGACTGTGGATTTCGCAAGTTTCCTTGTTTCTGTCCTAAATAGAAGAAAGTTTATAAAACTGTTTTTCTTTCTTATCGTCTGCAGTAGTCCGTGATGGTACGAAACTTAAAAGGGAAAAGCAGAAGAGATCAAGGGTGTTGACAGAATAATTTGCCATGAGCACTTTTTGAGTACCCTTAACAATGGTCCATTTGCAACTGAAATTTAAAAAATCTTCATCTTCCTATCATCTACAATATAAAATCTACCACAGTAAATTAAATACTAATATAAAGTAATCACGAATTTAATAAAATAACTTTAGAAATAAATATAAAACTAAGGCTAATAAATATAAATCGGGATAGGTTACAGTTTATCTTGGACCTTAAGTTCAAGCTCATTACATTTTTTTTTTTTTTTTTATATAATATACAAGCAGAAGAAGCAGGTGAATACCCACACAATGTTTTTCCTGTGCATGCCCAAATATTAAGTGGGGACTGACAACGGACCATACTTTTGACCAGTTGATGAAAATACCCTTTGGCTACCCTGGAGAAAAAATACCGAAGTCTCAGGATAAAGAATCAAGTAGTCCGTGAGTGGCACCTTCCTGGCTTTCGGAAATTAAAAAAGGGAAAACGTAAAATTCAAATTATTCCTTTGAAAACAACAGCATTAAAACATAGCTTATTATTAAGAAAATTAAGTAACATTTTAAAACTCCAGTTAGTTAAGGATAAAAATTTTAGTTGTATTGCACCCTCTTGTGCTTGTGTGGTTTAACATTCCCCTGCAAATAATCGTGCTGAGAACCCTTAAAAGTCTCAGATATCTGTGACTGATCCCCGAACAATTAAGGTTCGAAATTCAGAAATATACGTTGGATACCTGTTTCTAAATTTATATGTCATACGTCACAAACTCATTGTTTCTTATCTTTAAAGTTTTCTTCAGATTTTTTTTTTTGTTTTTTTTTTTGTTTTTTTGTTAAGAGGAAAGAAGAAAAAAAGCGGTTTTGTCACAATCTTCATCGAGTCTACTTATTTTTAAAGCATAGTGTGCAGAACTTCAACGCACGACTAGAAATAGATGTTGATCAATAAAATTCTGCATTTGAGATATGTGTGCGAGCCTGTATCTCTAAAGATACGAAAGAGCACCAGAACATCAGATCTGAGTCCACAGATTATCATGACGAGTTCTGAACACAAAATGCATAACCTATCTGGATTCGAATCCAACACATTTAGCAAACAAAGCTTGATCTCTTACTTTACAGCTATTAGAGGTCTCCATACATAAAAGAGAAATCCACTGTGTAAATTTAATTTTTAATAATTTTGTGTGTTATACACTTACAAAAAGAAAGTTAGAGCATTTATAAGCTCTTACTTTCTTTTAGCTTGAGACTCCCCTCCCCCCTCTTCCATTTCTTTTCTCTCTTATGATGCTTCGGTTGCTAGATTTGACTCTTAAAAGTCCTTCAAGTCTGAAGCAATTTTCAAAGTCTAGAATTTTTTCTGTGATTCAAAAAGCTAATAATGTACCTGATTAAACTCTACGATTGGTGATTTTATCTCTAATGGGCGACTTTTGTTATTGGTATACGATAACTACAGTTTTTTAAATTAATAATAAAATTAATTTTTCGGAACTGGATATTTACAAGAGACCTATGTTACCTCTTACTGCCTATTTCAATATCCATTCTACATTCAAATCCGTTCATTTTTATATTCGGTTGGTCAGATCAAATATTTTATTTCTTATATTTTAGAAATATATGGGACTGAAACTTTATCATTTTTAATTTGTTAATGTCTGTTGATTTTAAACTTGGAAAGTCCATTCTTGTATTATTTTAATATGCTAGTTAAATTATTGTGCGTTTTTTGGATCGATAAGTAATTGAAAAATAAAGTTTTCAATCTTATTCCCATTAACAAAGGCATTGTCTTCTGAATATATACAGTAATGGTCTATTGCACTGAATTTCACTTCTGGTTTATTGACGCGCTTTCTCTTTTCTAACTTGGGAGTGGCAGAGGCAACCGCCCTGCATTGCCTTTTTTCAGGATTTTCTTTCAATATTCCTGATATGATGCTTTTGTATACATTTAGAAATAATTGTAAATGCAACTGACGATTTTTTTCAGATCGAAGTAAGTGAAGACATTCGAACCACCAGCCTCCCCGGAGGTACGGTTCGGCTCATAAAGGCATTGGGACCTTCCTGTAGAATGTCTCAGTATCCGTCTTGACAGATGGTCATGACGGACTAAAGGAATACGTTTAGAGAATTTTCTGTTTCTCCCCGACGGTCGGAGGGAAATTACGTAAGTACCGAGTGTGTTAATATTTTATACGGGGGAGGGGTATAATTAAATTGCATCTGTTTAGAGTCTTCTAAGAAGCCTATTACAATGATCATATCGCACTGCAGGTGGAAAAATTACCCAATTGGAAAAAGCCTGTTTCCAGGAGCGTTAGTTTAGAATTTTTGGTTATACTCAATGTCTCTCAGAAATGCCCTTGGACAGTCTTGCGTCATCAAGTTTATATCGCCATTCCTTAGATAATTAAAATTTTCCTACTAGACTAGTTTTTTTGACCTGACCAAAGAAGAATAACAAGAACTTTGTTAAACATTATTGGTTATCGGATGTCAAAGGGCACATACCCGTCCAGATAGCACAAAAATATGTCACAAATATTTATAATGAAAACTCAGAAAAAGAAACGTTACATAAAAGCAAGGAAAACACATAGGGAAAAATAGGTTGTTTTCAGTATGCTTTTCCAAATTTCCTGTTCAGTTACTTTTCTCCTGAAAATTTTTCAAAAGAGCAGTTAGATAATTTATTATGAAAAGGGAGGGAGTGGTAATCCAACGTTTTTTTAATCAAAAAATTTCATAAACACGTATTATAAACATCAGAAGCATAAACAAATCTTTTTTTTTAGTGTAAATTAGTTACTAGCAAAAGAATAAGTATCTTTTAATCGCTTTGTTTGAAGTTCAGTTTCATTTTAAAAACCTTCTAGCATTATGAGAAAAGTTTCAAATCATACTGAGTTGATAAAAAGAACGAAAAAAAAAAAAAAAAATTAAAAGTAGTGTTTTTAAATTCAAACAGCGTTACTGATTTTGAACCCCCTCCCTTCTCTCCAGGTAATTACTTGCTTGGAGCATTAATCATTGATTATAAGAAAACACTCAGTAAACTTTAGAAAAATCACTGCAACATAAACTCTTTTTCATAATAAAGGATAAAGTAAATATTTCTCCCTTCAATTACCAATGTGTTATCATAGAGTGCTATCGCACTCGTCAAATAACTTAGAGTTTGAAAAAGTATTTTCACACGTGTTGCATACAATATTTTTTATAATCATGTGTAAAAAAATATTTTTGATACATATATGGAAAATACTTCAAGTTAACGGGGTTTGACTGTAAAAAAAAAAAAAAAAAAAAAAAAAAAAAAAAAACATTTTGTATTAATGGGCTTCGACTTAAGGCCAAGGGTACACTGTACATCAGCCTTAAATCGATTTATTCGATTATTTATTACTTGTTTTGTAAAACTTCTAACGCAATAAAAGGATACGGATACTAATTCACCATTATGCCTCAATGAAAAAAACACGCCAGTTACAATAAATCTCCAGTGCATCCCATTAAAGTGATATCTTACTTTACGACCACATCAACTCGTTTGTTAACACACATTCCCCTAAAAGAAAATAATAAGTCAATACAATATCGTTATCCAATCACTTAACTAAAGCGGCGCACGCTTTACCGATCCACAAAAACTTTGCGAAACTCACGTTTTTTTCTTCCCGATTCAACTCGTTTTTCCAATTAGTTTCGTCAACAAAAGTCACGACCTTTTTCTGCAACTTTAAAACGAAAACGGTGACCCACATCAGTCACTCTTCGCCGAGAAGTTCGATGTTCAATTTTTCACCAGCTTCCTGCGATCATTTAGTTTATTACACGTTCCGCCACACATCCTCATAAGGGGTGGTTTAAAAAACACAAAAGGTGGAGTTACTTAGTGTCACCTTATGGGAGATGAGCTTCACCTATATATTGCCCTTTTTCACTTTCAATAGGGTAATGAAAGTATAACATTCAATAAAAAAAAAATTATAAAAAAAAGAATATTTTTTTTTTTGCATTTCTCCACGTTTTGGAACATCCTGATTTCAAAAAAGTGATCTACAAAAAATTTCTGTGTGTATGTGTGTTCTGTGGTCAGCATAACTCCCGAACAAATCGACCTATGATGTTCAAATTTGGTGTGCGGATTGGTGGTGGCCATATGACCTACCATAAATGTTTTCGTCAAAATCGCGCATGCGCATAAGGTAGTTGCCAATGGAAAAATCATATTTTTCAATGATTGCTAAAAAATGGCTCTAACGATTTTGATTAAAATCGCTATGGTAATGCCTTTTAAGGCCTCTAAACATCCCTATCTTCAAAATTCCCGTAAAAATGCGAGAAAAGGGTAAAAAGTTAAAAAACGAATGTCTTTAACACAAAGTTCTCTTCCTTTGAGCATCGCCTTACAGCAACTGTTTATCCTCTGATTCACTTACAAGAAATTATTATGTAATAATAATTGAAAAGTATAACGCCAAATTGGCAATTTTCAGGGTGTAGGACTGAAATTTTCCTCCTTTACAGTTAACGATGTGTAACAAAACCTAGGAGGTTTTTTTCCATAAACAAAGATGTTGCTAAGTTGACGATTTGGCAGAAAACTTGGCGAGAAAATTTATTACCGTGTATCCAACTTATCATCGGATATTTCTATGTCCCGCAAGATTAGGAACTTCTTGATAATTATTATCTAACAATCTTCCAGTCGAATTTTAAAGCACTTCCTTTTGTAATTTCCAATTAAATTTTATGATATCCATCTAATCCTATCAAGCCCTTTGAACTGATATACGACACATGATTGTAGTATTTATAGTGTAGGCACAATTTTAATTCTAGACGAAAAAGTATTTGACGTATTACATGTGTTTTTGGAATTTGTAGTTTTTGCATAGGAACGTTGACCTAAGACGGACAGTTTGTGGTTTGGCGAACATTATGCTTTCACGCCGCCAAAATGGATTAAATACCTATGAGCACTGTGACGATCTACCGTCTAGTGATGTCAAGTTAAGTTGAAGTTTAGTATAGTGTAGAAGCTGAAAGTGTGCGTACTACACTACTGACAAACAAAGTAGAAATGTTGGTCAACCAGACACATGTTACTAATTCAATATCACCAGTAAGGATATGCATTCGACGAATGGGTATTTTAAGGTAATACATTACTTGCTATAAATAAGTAGAGTTCGAAAAACAGGGTATTGGTCGAATAAGGGCAATATTCTCACCAGTATCTGAAGAAGATATTCTGCTTTTCGAGTTTCTTGGATGAAAAAGATTTGTGGAAAATAAATTTCGAGAACAAAAGTCGATTTTTCATTCTGTCGCATTGGCATTTTTATGACGCGAGAGTGAGAAAAGGACCTTATTTGGAGCTCTGGAAGTAACCCAAGTGGACGTCTTTGTTGATGACTTTAAAAATGAAGTGGTTCATTTTGAGATTTGTTTAGCTAACAAAGAATTCTAAAAAAGTTATATTCAATTCATAAACCAATATAAATTTAAATTAAGTATGTACTGCAATATAGAAAAAGGAAAAAAAAAAAAAAAACTTATTATATTCCTATAGACAGCGTCATAGTCACTTGACTACAAGAAGTATAAGAGTCAAAAAATTATAACTTGAATCGTTTATTGCAGAAATTCCATAACAGAAAATGTCTAGTTCTGAGATCATTAAAAAAAAAAAAAATATCTCACATTTTTAAAAAGCATTTTTTGAAAAAATATTGAATAAAAAAAAAAAGATTTCGTTTAAAAAGGTGAAGTTAGTTCAACTTCTAATGTAAGTGATGAAGTGAATGCAAGTCTAATGTAAGTAAATTCATTTTAATCATCTTAAAACTAGACATTTTGCAGTTAATGAATTTCTGCAGTGAACGATTCAATTTAAATATTGTTGCAGAAATGTTGGAAATGGAGTTTTCAAAAAATCAAAGAGATCTTAACCCCTCTTGATGACAGGCATGTCAAGACCTCTTTCTATTTTTGAAGATTCCATTTCTAGTATTTCTTTTACAATAGTTAAATTTGTACTTTTCTTATTTACTAGTGTAATACCCAATTCTTGATTATGCTTAAGTCTTCTGAAATATTAAGCTTATTCTTTTTGGTGCTCAGTGACATTATTTTTACACGTCTAGGCAGCTAGTTTTAGTCGCCGGGATACATAAAAGTCGCATAGTCTCTATGTAAAAAAAAAAAAAAAAATGCGCTCATACAAAAACATCTTATATAATTTTGTTTGCATAGTCAATCCTGTTAATAAGCATTTGCTTTTGAGGAAATGTTTTTTTCACAAAAGCTATGTCTATCACATATGTACAACTATTGCATAGTTACCTACCGATATTTAAATCGTGTCAGTTTTTTTTTTCTGTGGTAAGTTAGATCTCTATTTCAAGTAAATAATCCGGACATTTTCCTTTAAAATTATTAATTGGAAAATGACTCACACAGATTAGATATCATCCTGTCTAAATAAACAAATTGTTCTGTTCGTCAATGAGTGCTTTTACAAAACGTAACGTAAGAATACGACGGGAAATGATTGAGTGGACAGCATACATTATCCAAAATAGCTTTTTAACTTTTTAAACATAGTGTGTGTAAACCTCCTAAACAAAAAGGATACAAAGTTCAGATGACAAGGATGGAACATTTTTAAAAGCTTGAAAAATGGGTCCTCGATCACAGTTGACAAGCTATTCGTAACGTTTTCACTACTAACCTTTCAGCAAGGTTTACACTGTAAAGGGTGAGTAAACCTTTACATAAGCTTGCTACATAGTTTTCACTGTATATCGTCAATTTGGAATAAACCTTTACATAATAAGTTTGCTGCATGTTTTACACTGTATATCGTCAATTTGGAATAACCTTTACATAATAAGCTTGCTACATGGTTTTCACTATATATCGTCAATCTGAAATAAATCTTTTTGTAATAAGCTTACTACATGGTTTTCACTGCATATCATCAATCTGGAATAAACCCTTGCATAATAAGCTTACTACATGGTTTTCACTGTATATCGTCAATCTAGAATAAACCTTTGCATAATAAGCTTACTACATGGTTTTCACTGTATATCGTCAATCTGGAATAAACCTTTGCATAATAAGCTTACTACATGGTTTTCACTGTATATCATCAATCTGGAATAATCCTTTTCAGAGTGTTCGTAAGTCTTTCATAAACCTATCAGAGCATCGTAAACGTTTTTTACTAAACCTTCAGACCTTGTCATGGTTGATAGGGGAAGGGGAGGGGGGGGGGGTACCCTGCAGATTTGTCTAATGACAAGTAAATTACGAGGTTTTCGTAAGCTTGTATACTATCTGGGATGGCCTCATGTCGAGGAGTGGGTGGGAGACTTAAAAAAAAATGATCAAAAAGTCGGTTTTTGAACGGTCCCTAAGTTTTGCTTAGCCTCGGGAGGCGTTTCGATTTCTCGGGAGTTGAGAAACCCACAACAGAAAACATGATTGATTTTTGCTGGATGGTAATTCATGTCATGGGAAATCATCTTCGACCACGCCGCATCATGTCAAGAGGAATCCTTTCCGCCGGAACCGGTTGAGTTTTCGGTGTGCGTTATGTGGGTGAAATCGAACTGTTTTGACATGTAGAGGGGAGGGGGAGGGGTCAAGGACTTGAAGCGGAAGAGTCCGTCATAAGTGGAAGCATCTTTGTGTTGTGTTGTTTGATAGGAGAAGCAGTTGATCATAAAGAAAAATAATATGTAATGAATACAGTTAGAAGGTTCCAGTCGACAGTTTAAGCTCAACTTTCAATGGTCACTTCTAAATCGTGTGAAGTATGTGCGTGATAGAGTGGAAATTAAAAAAAAAAAAAAAAAAAAAAAAAATTCAATCGGATTACAATACAGCATTGGTCACTGCTTTGAATTTTGAAATCAATAGGTTTAATTTACATCTAGCTTTTTCAAATTTTAAATTTTGTAATTATTTAAAAAAAAAAAAAAAAAAAAAAAAAAAAAAAAACTTGTCAATTTATTTTCACAAATATCGACAAGAATGCGAATGGAGACGAAATTTGGTGTTTGAGCTTTCACTACAGTGAAGTGCGAATTATGAAATTATTATTATTATTATTATTATTGTTATTATTATCGTTACTTTTCATTTTTAACGTACTTTAACCAAGAAGTATATTATCAACTTGAATAGTATGTGGCCATTACTTACAGTTTGTTGATACGCAACGTGGGGTCAAAAAATAGATAACGACACTTTTGTGTGTGATTTTCGTTTTTTGGAAAGCTCACCAAAGTGCTTATTATATAAGGCGTCTATACAAAGTTGGACACATTTTGATGTTCAATAATTCATAAAATAATGAAGATATAAACAAACTTATTGCATTTATACATAGAATAACTCATATATTTTTCATTTATAGTGAACTTTGCCATAGAAAATTTCCTTTTCCTTAATTGAATGTAATTTCTTTTGTAAATATCGTCTGCCCGTGTTATTAATTTTATGATTTTCTCCTTTCTTTTGTAAATATCGTCTGAGCGCGTTATTAAATGTATGTTTTCTCTCTAGGCCACCCAAATCACCTGATATAACGTCACTGGACATTTTCTTTTCGTGATTCGTAAAGGAGATAGTTTACAGTAGGAAAGTGGCCGAATGTTGATGACTTAAAGGCCAGGATTACGGCCGTAGTAGTCTCTGTGGATGCCGACATCCTGACGCAAAATTGACAACCACCTTAATATTCTCCGTGCGACGAACGGCGCACATGCGGAAGTCCATTGACAAGGGCCATAAAAGTTTTTGTCTATCTAACCATTAGTTTTATTAATTTAAATTTGTCTTCATTATTTTATGAATTATTCGTCATCAAAATGTGTCCAACATGTTATCGACATCCTGTAGTATTAGATAAAATGCAACCGTAATTTTTGACCGGAACTGTTTTAAAATTCGACCTGAAAAGTTCTTCTATAATAATTCTATGGAAATTCATATCTTGCTTGAAAACAGACATTCAGGATGGGAACTTCGAAAAATTCGGTGAAAAGTTTTCTCTCTAAATTTGTTGCCAAACTCGCCAACTAGGTGATATTTTTAATAAAAAAAAAGAAAATTAAAACAAAAATTTGCAAGTTATTGTGATAATATGACACCAGGCCTTTCAACAACCTTAAAAAGTGAAGATTAGTAATTAAATATCGTAAAGTTCTACGCGCTTGCTATCTGGACCTACATAGCTCTAATAATCGCATGCGTAGAAGCGGTTTTTTAAAGACCGTGATTGTCACAATTTAACTTGTTTGTTTTGAATATAATGATTTAATTTTGTATAGATTATAGAAAATTGATTTGTGAACGATTTAATGACGTTATGGTACATTTTTATAATAACGAGTGCTCCTCTTGTTTAAGAGGGCTATCAACTTATGAGTGCAACACTCTTAGTAATTAATTCAAGAATTTACTTCAAAACGAACACCTCCTGAAGGGTTCCATTGATTGGTTAAACGTCTAATTCAAACGGCCCTTTGATCATAATAATGGAGTACAATACAATTGGACAAGTCAGGGTTAACGAGAATAAATATTTATTACATTACATAAAATCATTCTTACATAAATTCCTAATTTTGTTCTTTTAAAACGGACATTGGTTACAATTACAAAGCACTAGTGGTTCACGAATGCCTACTATTCAGTTCCTATTAATTCAATCCAACCACTTATACTAGTTACGCATATTAAATCATATATAATAACAATTTCTATTCCCTACACAATTGGTACTAAAATAGATAAAATCAACTGAGTTGCATCTGCTTACGCATGGGAGAGAACATGAGAACACTTACTATGTTGGCGGTCGTTCTGGCGATATCAGTAGCGCGGCACATCCCTCGTAATAATCACGGATCCGGACTTTGTCAATTCCGGCCTGATCCACAAAGAGAACACAGCATCGAGCTAACTCCCTCTAGGCCTCCAAGTTAGGCCGCCTACACTTCTCAAAATTCAGCTCTCGTCTTTTTAATTTTTACTCCTCCTTCCGTTTTACCGTGATCCTAAGGAAGGCGGTGTTTTCCGACTAACCAATCTAAACCCCTAGGCTTCCTTAACGGCCAATAAGGCCTACCTTTAACTTAAATCCATATTTTTGGGTTTTACCCAATAATCTTGCGTCCGGGGGAATCAAGTCACACCCGTAAACTTTCCCGGGATTTCAGTGGTTGAAGGGTAAATTTCATTGTTACGATCCTAACATCCCAGGTGTACAGTATCGCTGACCCCCGTCCCTTATTGAACTATCCGTATAAAATTGCATACAAACGCTATTGTCCCTATATGTCAAATTCACCCCAAACGAGTCGGATTTATGCAGCGCCATGTCAGAACAGCCTTTTCAATCGAAGAAATTTATATTTTACCACCTGCTCTTCTAACAACGAAAGCTCTCTAAAATTCCAACCTAGGTTTGAAACCACTTAACTAACGTCTCTCTTTACAAAAGGAAATATGTTAGCTGGACTTGAATAAGCCGGCTTAACACTCTGTCAAGAAAGAATACCTTTGAATTAGATTATCAAGAAAGTTCTTAAAAGTCTTTTGAACAGCATGAAGAAAGTAGTTATCCTGTAATTAGAGCTTTAAACCAAATATCTAAGATTAATGATGTTGTTTTACAATTGCCACATGCACAAATTGTTGTGTACTTCTTGTTTTGAGTGCGTTTCTGATTTGTATTTATCAGAAATAAACACTCGACATTCGATTGCATACTTCCGGGTAAAAAAGTTATTGATTGGGTCACTTAGTTAATTAGCAGAATGTTTTAAACTTAGAAGTTTAGAAATTACTACCAATGTGTTTAAATATCCATTTAGTTCCAATGAATTAGAATAATGGAACAAATTAAGAGTTGTTTTGAAATAATTTTTCAGATATTTTAGACTAAACTTGTCTTACTCTCATATGTAGAAAATTCTATAATTGTCCAAAACTTGGGCTCGGTTTGTTTTTACATTTATCAACCCAGTTCGACACTCTCATTTCTAAAATGAAAAAAATATCGATGGTGTATCAGTAGATAGTGTCTATCTTAAGGATCGCCAGACTTTTCTGTAATCAGAGTTAAAAATCCAGTAATCAAAATCGCAAATGTTTAAAGGTAGTAGTCTGGTAAGCTGGGTTGAAAATATCGATTTTTTCCCCCTTACTTATTTCGTAAGTAAAATATATAGAGATTACATTGTAAAAATTTTAGACCGAAATTCGAAATATTAATGAAGTTATAATGAATATTTGAGAGCGTCTCGTTGTTTTTGAGTAACTGTTCTTGAAACTTTAAAGGCCTTTTTTCTTGAAATAGCGTTTTTTCGGTCGGCCAGGAAGAAAAATAAATAAACTTAATTGAAAAATTAATTAAACTTTAAGCATTTTGATTGTTAAAAGTCTATTTAGAAGGCTAAAATTACTTGTGTTGAAAATTTCAGAGGTGTACACCAATTAGTTAGAAGTTGCTTTTTACAAACATTAATTAAAATTTTAACATTGTTTTTCAAAAACCCAATTAGATTGCTAAAACTACTTTTGCAAAAAATTTCACAGATGTAGGTAGCCCTATTAGAAGGTTTTTTTGTAAAAAAAGTTAATAAATAATAAATTAAAAATTAATTACAATTTCAACTTTCTGTTTTTCAAAAGTCCAATTAGAAGGCCAAAACCACTTATGCTGAAAATTTAAAGTCGCTTTGTAAAAATATTAACTAAAAAAGTAATTAAAATTTTCACATTCTGTTTTTCAAAAGCCCAATTAGAATTGCAAAACTACTTATATTGAAAATTTCACAGCTGTACCCCTATTATCAAAAAATTGATAAAAAAAAATTAACTTAAAAAAGTAATTAAAAATTTTAACATTCTGTTTGTCAAAATTCAAATTAGAAGGTCAAACCTACTTATGTTAATTATGAAAATTTAAGAGCTCTATGCCTGTTTTAAGTAGCTTTCTATAGAGGGACGGAATATTTGGCAAATTTAAATGTTTGAGCAAGGCACGTCATTAATAGTTCAATGGGTCAATTTTCAAAAAAAAAAAAAAAAAATTACAGCTACTATATTTATGACAAACTTTGTTTAAAATATTTTTTATTGTTTTTATTAAATAATAATTTAGCCTTTTAGGAAATTTCAAACAATTTTTTTTTTTTTTTTTTTTTTTTTTTTTTTTTTTTTTTTGCTTGGTATTTTGTCCTAATCATATTTAACGGTGGGTAATCGTCCATCAATGATCAAATATCCTAAAAGATTATAAATCATGTGCGCTTATGAAAAATATTATTAACATATCCTAGATGATTGGACAATCAGTTTTGGACAAATATTATTAGGATACATTGTTCCTGAAGATTTTCAGAAAAGTTAAAAACTTTTAACTCATAGTAGACATCTTTGAATAAGACGTCATTAAATTCAACTACTTTTCATAGTTAATTTTTTATCATAGGAAAATCGGGTCAAAACGGTTAACTGAAATCTAATGAATAATAGAATTTTTCAATCAATTAACATGTTAGAACTGTAGATTGGGTGACATTGCAATATTTAACAATAAATTTACAATTTTTATTATCACTGCCAAAAACAAATTGCAAACCAATACACATTTTAATGGGCCAAATTATTTTAGTTTTAGATTCCCACTAATATAGCAATTGGCTAAAACAAAGCCTAAATCGATAAATCTTACTCTTACAATATCAGGAATCCCAACCAAACCCCCAAAAATTGGCTACTTTATTTTAATGCCAAAATAAAGCCTACTCCTCATCTGCCTACATTTTTTGTTAAATAATGCCAAAATTATTAAAATTTTTTTGACTCTAGGCACTAATTTTACTCTCTGCCCTCTATGCACTAATTTTACTTTATGATTCTTCAGATGTAGAACATTTTGTAATTGTTCCCAAAATCAACTTTAATACTCTACCTGACTTATCATATTGCCAAATTATCGCCAAAATCGATAAATTAATAATTCTTTGTGTATTATCGTTCCAGTTCTTATGTCTATTATCTTCACCAACTTATATCTCCTTGGACGACAAAGTTCAATGTCGTATTAGGCGTCAATTTTTTTTTCTCCCAATAATCATAAAGGGTAGAAAAATGTATCTATCTAAGGTATTGAATCAGTTTCTGCTGTACTTGAGAAGTTTAGGATTGAAAAAAAAATGTACATATTACTTTCAATTACCCATAGGTATTATACATAGGGTAATAAAAGTATAGCATTCGCTCAAAAAAAATATTTTTTTTTTTTGCATTTTTCTACGTTTTGGAACACCCTGATTTCAAAAAAGAGATCTAGAATAAATGTCTGTCTGTATATATGTATCTGTGGTCAGCATAACTCCCGAACAAATTGACCTACGATGTTCAAATTTGGTATGCGGGTTGATGGTGGCCATGGGACCTACCATTAAGGTTTCAGTCAAAATCGCGCAAGCGCATAAGGCAGCTCTTTGAAAAAATTATGTTTTTAAATAATTGCTAAAAAACGGCTCAAATGATTTTGATAAAAATTGCTGTGACAATGCCTCTTAAGGTGTTCTAAACTTCCCCACCTCTGAAATTCAAGTAAAATTGCTTTAATGGCGTAGAAAGTTTAAAAACGAATACCTCAGAGTTCTCTTTCCTTGAGCATACCTCAACAACGATCGTTTTTTCTCTCCCCCCCCCCCCTCAGTTTCACTTATAATAAAGGTTAATATAAGGATTATCGAAAGTACATCGCCAAAATCACAACTTTGACAGTGGTATTTTTTTTTTCTTAAAAGACCCATACAAGTATCCTCAATTATTGCAAAAAATAATATCGCCATACAGGCCTGTAATTGAAAGTTGTGCTATGTTCCTCCCCCCTAGTTTTTTTTACATCTTTGTTGGAATCATAGAACGCTAAGTAAAAAGTCATTGCTTATTACCCTAGACCTTTAGCCCAAGGGTATTGTTTTCAATTTGTCAAAAGTGTGGTCCGGTGTCAGTCCCCAATTAATGCCTGGGCATGCGCAAGAAAGGAATTGTGCGGGCAAGCTGCTCCGCCTGCTTGTATAAAAAGAGATGTATGTTGATGTTGTTCAACTGTATTGATGTATCGCTGTTTATAAAACTCAAATAATTATTAAAAAAAACACTTTGTAATGAGCTGGGACTTACCTAAGGTACACTGTACATCGACCCTAAGTCGGTTATTCTTTTTTTGTTTCATCGTTCTTTATAAAGACCAATTAAACTTTTTGGTTAACATCAAACATGCCTTGTTTATAAAAATACTAATTGTGTATTACTTAAAATTCTTGCTTATGTACAAATGGTGTAATAAGTTAAATATGAAATGAAAATGAAATTCGTCTTAAAACTTAATATTAATGTTCTATTTTAAGTGTCAATTTTATATATTGTTTTAAAAACCACATTTGTAGGTATATTTGTACCATAAAAACTATAAATTTTTAATTTTTAAAGTTATAAATTTTTAACCTTTTATGGAAGTTACCTACTTTAGCGAATCTAAAAACTGGTTTGAAAGATTAAAATGGAACACACAAGTGCTAACTGAAAATATTGACAACAAATTAGAACAAATATTCGGATTAAAATCAATTAAAAGCAAGTGGTGTTTACAATATTTTGTATAACAGCAATAAATATTCCATTAAAACTTTCCACAAACAATGGAATTATTTTTATTAACTTAAGTTAAAATGTATTGTTAGTCGATACAACTCAAAAGGTTTTTAAAAAATGATTACATAAAGAAAAGACTAAAGATACACATTCAATATTATCTGTTTAAATAAATGCTTTGGAAGTTAAATGATTTCATAAAAGAAACTTTTTTTTAAATTGAGTTTCAAATGAGTTATTTTGCTTTCACTGCAAAACAATTGATTTCATTTCACTTTCTTGAAACTTTGTTCTACATCATGGTTTAAATGTTAAACTGCACATTCGTTAAAAATGTGATCTAAGATACATTTTTATTAAATCCTTTTTACTAACTATGATTTTGCATGTGTACGTTTGTGGCGAGCTAATCCGTGAAAAGCTAATTAACCCACTTGCTGTCATTCAATCGGTCTGAAACTTGGCACATAGATTCGCTATCGATGAGAATACCATCTATCAAGTTTTGAGTCTGTACCTAAAAGGCATTTCTTCATTTAGGGTCAAAAATATCACCTTTTAACGCTCTTGTTTTATGACTACCTCTTAATCCGACTGTAGCGCTCTCTAGCGGGATCTTCAATCCACTCACCAGTTGAGAGACAGCTTTCAACATGCTTGGACGTATGTTCTTAGTAATTCAAATTATCTTGTTCAAATTTACAAAAGGTGTAATGAACAATTTCATCATTATTATTATTTTAATTCAATTCTAAATGTTGCGAAAAGGCTATAAACACAAAAATTTCTGCTCACTGCGCTTTTGCTTTTTTTTAAAAAAAATTTATAACCAAAGTTCGCCTGTTAGATTTGGCGGATAAATCGAAACACTCAGCTAGAAGCTAATGTGACGTCAAAAGATCTGAAATAACTTGGCTTGAAACGCAGCAGCGGAAACAAATTTTGCAAGTATCGCGCAAACGGCACACGATATGGGAACTGTTTATAAACTCACACCAACTATTTGGCCGAAACCTTACGATAACCATGAAAACGGAAGGCCCTCTTGACGTCACAGCTATAACGTAGTTTTTTAATAGGAAAGTGATCGGACTAGATTTTCGGGCATTTTCTTGTCTTAATACTTAAATAACTAATTTTTTTTTAAAGAACTTGTGTTTGAACATTTGGAATCAGAAAGAAATTCTTCATAAATATAAACTAATTTCACACGTTTTTAAAAAAATAAGGGAATTGTCCATTGTCTCAAGGTTCAAGTAAATTTTGACAAGATAAACTACTTTGGCTTTTTATTTAGGTGTAGCGATTTTAATCAAGTCCGTAGCCAGGATTTTTTTTCGAGTAATGATCGATACATAAAGCATATTTTTTCATTTGTAATTTTTTCAGAATCAATAGATTCAAACTCATATTACATATACGACCTGAGTAATTTGTAAAAAACACTTTTACAACAAGTTACTCAAAAAAAAGAAGGAGAAGTGATGAAACAAGATTTTAGCCCGTCGGTCCCCTCCCTGTTTACGATCCTGATTTTAATCAAAGTCCTAGTTACCAGCAGGCACATACAAATAATCTGAATTTTCTAACACATGCATCAGAACATGTTGAAGGCTGGCTTTCGACTGAACAGTTGATTCAAGTTACCGGTAGAGTGCGCCACAGTCGCTTCAATCACAACCTCTATTTTCAGGACAAGACCTCCACAACTGACACCATTGAAAGATTATTCCATCACTCCAGTCAGAAGCATCGAAAAACTCCATTTCACCTACCAGAAAAGAAACCATTTTGGCAGTCTCCGTCAAAACAGTCAAATGCACAATGCCCTCATGAACACAAGACCCCGAACACAATAGATCCCACCCCCGTCCTTTTTTGAAACCTCAGGGGAAGAATCGACAACTTGAAGGGGTGGTGGTTGATAGAGGAGGACCACCCTTTCGATACCTCTCCCCCCCCCCCCCACTCTCCTTCTTCCATAATGGAATTCAATAGCACATGCAATCAAAATAGTGTTGGAGCAGTCCAGGCTGGGTGATGAAGACCAGAGAGTTTTTATTCTTCTTTATTTTTGGCTTTTCAAACGCAATTTTCTTTTTTGCAGTGGGTCCTTTTGGAAGGGGGTAGAGGAGTAATTGAGGGCTTGGAGACACCCCCTTGTCTTCAATAGGTCCTGGGGTGGGAGGTTTGTTTAATGAAATTGTTCCACCTGCCCTTTTAGATTTTTGAAGGGGGGACTTCGAAACAAAGTCGTCTGGAAAATGAGGTTTGGTTTGATTGGATAGGTTTTTAATGTTGTGTAGTTTTAGGAAACTTTCGACTCGCGTTCAGTCTAGACTGAGAGACGATTTCAAGTTTAGCTACCCTACCGAATTTCATTTCAATTTTTTTTTTATATATAAAAAGGGGAAAAAAGTGAGTTGATTACGAATCCACTGGTCTGCCGTGACAAAAATGGCCGAAACTAGTCAAAAATCGACTTAGGAGTAATTTGAACTAAATCTGATGCCCAAATAGGCCATAACTTACCAAATAATGAGCATTCTTTTTTATTTGGTAGCCATCGTTCAGCGCCATTTAAATACAGTGATCAGTTTTTAATGCAAGTGAAAGTTGTGCGATATTCCTCAACCCTTGTGGATAATTTAAAGTTATTGTATTTCTAATATATTGTACCTTGGGGTAATATTCATGTGCTGTTTATTAGTAAGAAATGATGTCATATAAAATTGGAATTTCTTAGGTTTTTTTCAGTTTAAAAATTTCCTTCCCATGATGCATGTGAGATAATTAAAATAATTTTTCAAAAACTTGTAGATCCATTCTATTTTGGATAAGACTTAATCGAGAATTAGTGCATCATTGTTTTTATGATCCTATAATTTAAATCACTGCGAAAGCAGAATTTTTCTCCAGTTATTATCCTCTGATACAAAATTACTAACTCCTACAATGACAAATTTTTTCTTTACAGAAAAGCATACGTGTGTGGTACACATAACTTACAAGCGTCAATGACTTCATTTCCAAGGAGGCATTTAATTTTTTTTCTCAAGATAAACATCAAGCCGCAGAGAAACTACACGGAAGCAAGCTAGAAGTCTGGGAAAACAGGTATAAATCTTTCCAAGACCATTTTTTAAAATTAGTTCCTTTCGAATCTCTGTGCCAACAAAAAGCATCGAACCGAACAGACATCACTTTCGAATTTGGATCAAGTTTTGGTTTTCTTTTCTGGCTGAAGGAGGAGAGGTGGTTCCCAATCCCAGCCAAACCCAGATCTCCCGGCCAATAAAATTAGACGAACTTTCTTTTGCGAAGCTATTATGCTTTTTTTTTAAGACCCGCAACTGCAGCTGTTACCTCATCTCACACAAAAGCTTGGTCTCACTTCGTGGGGGAAGTGCAGATATATGACATACCCCTCACCCCTTCTGTTCCTGGTTATGGCAGTGGGATATAAAAAGTGAACCGATCCACTGGGGATGGGCGAAGAACAGAACAGTTCCAGGGATGGAGTTTATAGGTGTAGTTCAAGACCTTTGAGGTAGGGAAGGGTTACAATAGTGATCTTTTCATCTTTGGCTCTTTTTTTTCTTCTTCTTCTTTCTTTTAAAAGGAGGTCAAACGTTTCAACTTGGAAGTCGTAAATGAGTATTGTGTACATCGATATTGTGTTTTCTTACTTGCTTTCTTACTTCTTGCATGGGGTGGAGTGAGCTAGATTTTCACATAATAAATTTTTATGACTTTCACACGACACGAGTTTTTTTAATTGAAATTCTAAAATTTGATTTTGTGTGGCACTGTTTGCTTTTCATTAAATGCTTCCGACACAGGTTTTTATAGGCATCATTTCAAAAGAGTATAGAAATGTATTAACAATATTTTAACTTTGTCGGTTACAGTTTTTTTAAAAGCGTGGCCTACTTTCTCTATAATGATAAAGTTAATTCAAACAAGCTCTCTGGATTTCAAAGTAGTTCAAAGAGGTTCACCGTCAACAGTTTTTAGTTTCAATAATTCTTCTTCGAATTTCTACTTTTTAATTTTTTCTTAAAACCGTGTTTGTGATTTCTGATCTATGATGATTTTTCTAGGTCACTTTTTTGAATTCGTCAAATTCTAAAACATGCAGAAATGTAAAAAATGAAATGAAATATTTTTAACCAAATGTAATACTTTCATTACCCTAATGTTAACATATGTCTAACTGAAAGTACAGTCAAATTCCGTTAACGCGAAGTCGATGAGGCCGCCGAAATTGTTCGCTTTAACCGAATTTTATGTTAAGCGAATAAATTAACGTTACGTTTTAAGTATGGAGAACAAGTTTTACTTAACGGTTAACTTTGTTAAACGGGATTTCATGCTAATGGATTTAAAGGGTTTTGACTGTAATAACGTTCCAAATTAAAATTGGTCTTGGCGAGAGAAATAATTTTTGTAAATTTGTCTGATACATCTTTCCACTAACCCCTACTGAAAACCTCACACTGAAAACCCTCCGACTTTTAGGAGAACAGCAACAATAAAAAGAAGAGGGAAACAATTTATTTTAACACATCCGGAATCACAGAGAAATCTATTTTAATCAGTGGCGAAAAACGTCGCATTTCTTCGCGACAAGATCATTGTTCGAAACGACCATACGAGATAATGAGTTGTTTTTTTCCATCATGGAATCTCTTTCTTAAACTTATAATAGTGACACCGTCCTTGAATTAATAACCAAATGAGATCATACGAACCGGATTCTCGGGTGTTGCCACCTGCGATGTCCAAAAAAGCGACAAATAATCGCACAAAAGGACATCTATTCTGTTCCTTTTAATGTACAATATACATAATTGTTTAGGTGAGTTATGTGATCGATCATAATACAGAGGTCTGAGATTTTATCACTGATGTTTTGATTGGGTAGTTGCATAATTTGTGAAATATATTACCATTCATGATGTCGGTTTAATGTTTGCTTTTAAGGAATTTGTTTTCCAAAGAGTGGTTGGGGAACTTGGAATTGTGAAATCGTTTCAATGCAAAACTATACTTTACTTATAAAGCATTTTATTTTTATGCAAATTAAGGTGGTAATTAAGTTTGTGTGGTAGATAATAGTTGTTTTGAATTTTTCTACGTTTATCTAATTTCTGAATCGTAATATTTTAAGTTATTATTATTATTTTTCTTAAATATATTCTTACATTCAGCGGAAACTTTCATAGGTGTAATGTAACTTAAACCAATGTGTCATAAATTCCATCATTTCATTACATTTAATGTTATCAACTTACCTCAGTAGCATAACAAAGCTGGACAATAACGCCAATCCCAATGCGGTCTGGCCGTTGTTACAGATAATGCTGGATAAAATATACTGGAGATTTTTAAATGTTGATGCGCGGTTTTAAAATTGAAATACTTTATTTATAACATAAGTTGGAGGACAAAAAAAAATATGCTTTGTGATGTTTTTGACATGTTAATTTAAAAAAATGAAATAAAAAAATCTTGCATTTTAAAACAATGCTCGAGTTTCAGCCAGAATTAGTCAATCTTCCAGAGTTTCTGATTCCGACATTGGTCAATACTGCTGTGCTATCTGGGTATTAGTGTAGAATAAGAATTGAACAAATTCAAAAGACAAATAACGGTTGTTCAAGAATTTTAATGCTATATCATGAAGTTTCATGGGACTCTTAAATATTAACATAAGTTTACAAACACATTTTAAGACACTGTTTCAGATCCGGTTGAAAATTAGATCTTCTGTTCAATTTGAAGTTCTAGGTTATGTGTTCACAGCCTAATATGCAAAATAGCAAAGTATAATCGCACATTGGACTAATTCTCGCCACCTGTAAAAATCTTTAAACAACTGTTTTTCCAGCTCAATACGCCTTGACTTTCATCATCCGTACAAGAACAGCCCGTCCCCTAAGGGTCAAAGTCATCTACAGTAATAAGCTATTAATCCCAACAACAAAACGACGCGGCATGGCGTCTATCCAACAAAGAAATTTCACAACCCTTTCCATTTAAAAAAAAATCCCCAACCACCGTCCCAACTGGACACTACTCCCATCATCCACTATATCATGCAACTTTCGCAACAGCCCGTAATAAGCAGAGCCTGCAGCAAAGAGATATCCCCAGCGCGTGCAGAGCATTCAAACCACCCATCCATTTTTCACGGTCAAAAACATATGTCCTCCCCAGACAGTGTTAAACGGGAAACCATAGACAACCAACCGGAACTAATAAGCCACCGAACGATAAGACCTATACGGGTGGTTGCCATTTTTTATTCCATTCTTTTATTTATTGTATTTTATTTAGTATTCTGATCTCTTGCCTATCCGTGCCTTCATAATCTGGCCATTGGTGCAATGTCTCCTATTAGTATATGCATCCCACGACTGGGGGCATTAGCCAAGGGTCCATACCTGGTGACGATAGACCATATCGAGTATTGCAAAAAGAATCTTTTGCTCCACCCCCTCCCTTCTTTAACCCGTTCTTCTGAAAGATATCGTTTGCTTATCTTGTCTTGACCCCTCAGGGGTTGGGAGGGCCAAGCAATAACGGTTTGTTGCGCGTGCTGGGGTATTGTCTTTTTTTTTAATGGTCGGTCATGACACCGGTTTTTACGACGAGCGTTTTTTTTTTACTTAGTTTTTTTATTGGTGTAATTGTTTTATTTCTTTTTTTTTTCATGTGTTGGTTTTTAATAGACGTGTTCGTGTTGCTTTAATTTCTGTCTTTGTTCTAAGTGCGTCTAATTGAGATGGCGTAATGTCGGCTATGCAAATATGCGCAAGGTCTTTTTTGGAAGTCGTGTGTTGATGCAATCTTGACCTTTAATCATGTCCGAAATCTTTGTGTTCTGTTTTTTTTTTTTTTATGAATAGATCTCAATCTTGAATTTTTATTCCTCGTTATAAAACACATCTTCATCGATATGTTATTACGAAATATCCTCCGCATTAAAGGATAATGAAATTTTAAGTAATTCATATGGGTGAGGTTTGTTAAAAATATAATATTAGCATACGTATATATTGGCTTGATATTAAAGTATGAGAATTATTTTTTACTTCCAATTACCCATACGTATATATACATAGGGTAATGAAAGTATAGCATTCGGTAAAAAAATTTGTAAAAAAATCGATTTTTTTACATTTCTCCACGTTTTGGAACATCCTGATTTCAAAAAAGTGATCTAGAATAAATGAATGTCTGTGTGCGTGTGTGTCTGTGGTCAGTATAACTCCCGAACAAATTGACCTACGATGTTCAAATTTGGTATCAGGGTTAGTGGTGGCCATGGGACCTTCCATTAGTGTTTTCGTCAAAATCGCTCATGCGCATAAGGTCGCTCTTTGAAAAAATCACGTTTTTCAATAGTTACTAAGAAACGGCTCGAACAATTTTGACAAAAATTGCTGTGCCAATGCCTCTTAAGGTGTTCTAAACATCCCCACCTCCGAAATTCAAGTAAAACTGTTTTAATGGCGTAAAAAGTTGAAAAATGAATGCCTTCAACACAGAGTTCTCTTTCCTTGAGCATACCTTATCAAACGATTGCGTTTTCTTTTCCCCACAGTTTCGCTTAAAACAAAGGATAATATAAGGATTATCTAAAAGTATATCGCCAAAATCGCCATTTTGGTGAAGTTTTTTTGTAGACCCATACAAGAATTATCGTAAAAAATATCGCCAAACTGGCCATTTACTCTACATGAAAAATGAAAATATACAAACGACAAAAATCTACGTCAGTATTGTAGTGTAATTGAAAGTTACACGTTGTTCCACGCCTCTAGCTTTAAATAAATTCTTTTAAGATAGACTAGTTTAGAGCTACACCGTTTGATGCTAAGAAATAGTTGTTGGAAAATATCATTAATAAACTTTGTTTTGGGAAAAATTATAAATTTGTAAAGCGATCGTCATTCATTTGCAATTAATTATTGTTATTCACATTACATTTTACCATAAATATACCCATATTCAAATATAATACGAATTCTATATCGCAAAGCAATGTGGGATGTACATTCAAATTTTAAAAGCACCCGTAAACATATAAAGCGCCATAATCGCAAAAATTGTGACTTTATTCGATACACATTACATTTTCCTTGCTTGTGCGTGAAACGCAAAAAATGTTCTTCGTTGATGGCAGAGGCTCAAGGGCAGAGAATTCTGTGTTAAAGGCACTCGTTTTTAAACTTTTTACGCTTTTATTGCATTTTTATGGGAATTTCGGAGGTGGGAATGTTTAGAACACCTTCAGAGGCATTACCACAGCTATTTTGATCAAATCGTTAGAGTCGTTTTATAGCAATTACTGAAAACCATGATTTTTTCCAATGACAGCTAACCTATGCGCATGCGCGATTTTGACGAAAACCTTAATGGTAAGTCCCATGGCTACCACCAACCCGTTCACCAAATTTGAACATCGTAGGTCAATTTCTTCGGGAGTTATACTGACCACAGACACACACATACACACAGACATACATTTTTTCTAGATCATTTTTTCTTTTTTAAATCATGATGTTCCAAATCCTGGTGAAATGCAAAAGAAATCGATTTTTTGTTTGTTTTTGATTGAATGCTATACTTTCATTACCCTATGTATACATATGTGTAATTGAAAGTAAAAAAGCTACGTAAAAATTTCTACCTTTACCTAGCTGGGACCGCATACACTAAACTAAACATATATATTAATAGAAAAAAAAAAAAAATCTACCTGTACCTAGCTCAGGCAGAGTAAACTAAACAAAACATACATATTAATGAAAAGAAGAACACCTTAAAATTTCTACTTGGACCTGAAAATTTTATGAGTTTTTATTATCGTTTTTATACTTGGTAAGATGTTTAGTCTTCGGCGGATATTATGGATTAAAAAAAAAAAAGAAGCATTATATATGTGGATGTGAGAAAGTTGACTTCGTTCTTAAAACTTATTACTTCTTAAACATTTATTGTAATTTTGTGAATGGTTTGATACTGAATAGTATATTCAAATTTATTGATACCGTTTTATAATTTATTGATACAAAATACATTAGTAAAACAGTCGATATTTGTTCCTGAAACAAAGCGCTTTGGTTGACACTGGAATTTATCACCTGATTCCAATTACGAGTATTGGTTTTAACCTAGTTCTGTCATAACAAATATGCCATTAAATAAATCTGAGAAGGACAAGGAGATTATTGCAATTATCAGAATTATTTCTGCAAGAACGGGAAGTCTAAAGATTAGTAAAAGAATGAAAAGATTGAGCGGTTTTAAAGTTGAAATTCGTGGCCATTGAAATGCAAAGTTTTGCATGAAACAAGATTTGCGTATGAATTCTTTGAACTGACAAGAGGGTAAGGTTAATGATGTTGAAAAACTGGAATACAGAAGAAAATTGTGAAAGAGTTTAGATATTAGAATATGAAGAGCGTCTTTCATTCGAAAAATATTATAATAATTAACCCTGTTGTATTAAAAAAAAAAAATTGTATAAAATTCGGAGATAATGTAAAGAGATTATCTTTTTTATTTCTAAAAAACTGAAGTTTAACTAAATTAAAAATATTTGTCGTTAAGAATCGTCGTTGTATAGCTTCAAGTTTTTCAAGGTTTTTGCTGCAGTTTCACACATTTCCAACTAGAGTCTAGATCTGATTTTCATTTTCTTCATTTACTTATTAAATCTTAAGTAGATACTTTTTAAGTAGATTACTAAATCAGATTTAGATTATACAGAAGACTGTAAAGTAATTAAGTATTTTATTTATTAATTTTTCCAAAAATAATGTTGTGTTTATGAAGAATTAAATTTTATAACCAAGTTAAAAAAAAAAATCAATAAAGTGTGTTGAAATTTATGAAATATTTTATTATCTTTTTTTTTTATTTTAACTCGTAAATCCATAAGGAATTATTCTCAAGCTATGTGGGCAAAAAAATTTTTTTACCTAAGAATGTATCAAATTTTATTGTATTCAAATTTATGAAATATTTCATTAACTTCTTTTTATTTTAACTCGTAAATTCATATGGAATTATTCAAAAAGCTAGCTGGACACGAACTTTCACTTAAGAATTTATCAAATTTCTTATTGTGTTCAAAATTATGATTTATTTTATTATCATCTTTTAGTTTCAACTCGTAAATCCATGTGCAATTAATCCCAAGTTAGGTGGATATGAACTTTTACGTAAGTTAAGTAATAATACATTTTGTTAATTTCTTTACACCAAATAAAAATAATGGGAGAATAGAGTGTCATAAAGCACCAAAATTGGGATGAAACCGTTCAATAACGAAATATTTTCCTGCAGAGATCACTAAAAGTATGTGAAAGTAATTGAGGGACTGAGAAGCAAAGAGGTCTAAGAGACTTACACTTACAAGTTAAGAGAAAATACATTTTAATGTTTCTTATTTATATTAAATTCTATGAAAATTATCTGTTGTTCAAATACTAACTTCTGGAATGAAGATATCACTAGCTGTTTTAACACATACCTATTGTGAATTTTTTTCTTCTATATTTCTAGTTTCAAATGTATTACTTATTTCCATTCATTAAAAAAATCAATTGGACCCCTTTGCTTCTCAGGTCCTCAATTTCTCTAAACAATCTTAAATAAGCAGGCTGCTCATGGTACCACTACCCAGTTAGCACAACAGTATTGGCCAATGTCGAAAACAGGGGCTTTGGAATTTTGGCAAATTCTGGATGAAACTATAGCCTTGTTCCAATAAATAAATAAATAAATAAATAAATAAATAAATAAATAAATAAATAAATAAATAAATAAATAAATAAATAAATAAATAAATAAATAAATAAATAAATAAATAAATAAATAAATAAATAAATAAATAAATAAATAAATAAACGCATTAAAAACATTGCAAAACATATTTGTTTGTCTTCCGTCTTCTTTTATAAATAAAATATTTCACTTTTAAAATTGTGCATCAATATTTCAAGACTTCCAGTATATTTGATTCAGAATTGTGCGAGATTGGCCAATATCTGAAACAACGGCCGGTTTACAACGTTCTACGATTTATCAGCATTGTTATGCTACTGGGGAAATGTCTATATTTTGAAATACAAGTAGAACTAATTCAATCATTAAGCATTTAACTTGAGCATTTACAAATCGAATGTTTTTTTTTTTTTTTTTTTTACAACTTAATGATTCTATTAGAAACATTTTACAGTTTTTGATGACCCAAAGCAAATCTCCAGAAGATTTCAACTTTTAAAAAAAATTTTATATACATTTCGGATGAAGTTAAACTTTTATTGAAGTTAAATTATTTTTGAACTATTTTCTGAATTAAGGGGACTTGGTACCCTTCAAACTTTTTTTTTTATTCAAGCCTTTAAAATTATAATTTTTACTTATTTGGAAGTATTACTAAATATAACTAAAAATACTATCTTCTTTTTCATTTTTCAAAATTTTGTCCTGATTTAAATAAAAAAAAAAAAAAATTCCAAGTAATATACTCTAACTTTTTAGGGATCGGTTTTAGAATAAGCAAGATAGTTTTCGAGAAAAGCGATAATTACTGTACCTATAGGAAAAAAAGTGTAAAAAACGGGTATTTTTCAATCTTTTAATTTGTAAAAAAAAGTTTATACTTTATTAAAAAATCCATGCCAATTTTTGTCAAACAGATATTAAGAATGACACAAAAACAATGTTCAAATCCTTTCATTCATATTTTCTGAAGTTTTAGCACATTGAGTGAGGTGGGAATTTCAATCATCACAAACTGAGAAAAATGCGTTCAAAACATCGAAGGAGCTATTACAGCAATGCTAAATTCTTCATAAAAATATTGTTGAGTGGAAGGGTTCGAAAGATTTGAAGCCAAAGCAGATCAAAACTTGCAGAAATTTATTCCAATATAATTCTTCACAGATTCTCTTACAGCTCTAGAACTTCTCGTTCTAGTAGACACAATACAGTTCTTTTCACAACAATAGAGCACAAAACAGCAGTTAAAAACTTGACAACACAACTGCTAAATCGCCGCAAAAGACAATGCAATACAGTTCGCTTTAGAACTACTCGGAATGCTCACTGAGACTCTGTAATTCCAGTCAACTAACGGACTCAGCTAACAACTAACTCAGTGACTCAAAATCAGTCAACTACTGACAACCCTACTCACGGCCGTCCTTACATAGGAGTGGTGAATCTTCGCGAAACTTCCAGAGAGAGAAATTTGGAGAACTTTCCACATCGTAGTCGAAAAGTCCTATACATGTACATAAGGACCGAAAATGTCGCCAAATGGTCGTCAAGTTTGGCTACATTTAGCAATTTCTCGCCAAATTTGGCGACAAAAATTAGTCGCCAAAACCGTCGCCAACTTGGCTCTATCTCGCCAATTCGGCGAGATTGTCATTACCATAATGTTAAATGCCATGCTCCTTGTAAAACTCGCTTCCCAGCGTTACCTCTGTAAAACTCGTTATCAAGCATCAAGAGACTCATTGCAGGGAAACAAACTATTGCATTGCCTTATGCGAAATGTACATAATTTTTACTATTTACAAAATTAACACTACGAAATATTTACAAATATACAAAAATTCGTAACAATATAGTTTTTCTGCAATTGCAATTATCGGATCAGCTCAAAACGATGTCAGACTAAGGAGAAGATTTCAAAGATTATAAACACGCAAAAAATGGAAAATTGATATTTTTATTATTTTTTGTGAAAACAAGTCCTTTATAAAACAGAATCTATATTATCAATGGGACATTATATAAAAAAATATGTGTTTTACTTTCTTCAACTTATCTCAGTCATGCTAAATTGTTTAATAACCTGTGTACTTAAGGCGTAACCAGCAAACTTCTCGATAGGATTCCAGGCTTCACTTTATCAGTTATTCTATTGAGTATATTTGTATTAAGGGCAAGAAAGTTTGAGAAAAGGATATCCTTTCAGATTATGAAAAATTATGACCTTTGGATTATGTTCCGTAACAATAGGTTCAGTGGCTGTTGCTTGTCAATTTTTTATTAATGACCGGAGTTCCTGTACAATAGTTACGTTCTTTTTTTTTTTTTAAATACAGAATCGTTTGACAAGACTATTTTTAAAATGGGATTAGCAAGCTTTCTAATGGTTAAATTGCATTCATATATGAAATAAAAAGTTTGAAACTATTTAGATATTAGAGAAATCTTGACGATTTATACAATAAAAAATCCCTTTTGAAAGATGTACGGACATAAAAATATGATGTAATGACTTTAAAATATTGAATAAAAAATATTATTTAAACCAGATGATTTGAATACCATGAATTTAGTTGAGTAGAAACACTTTTTGGTTTTGTACAAGATGTTAGTATTTTTAAATACTAAAGCACGTGGGTTGTTTCTAAATCTGATCTTATCCTCCTTATTAAGTTTGTATGTAGATATTAAAAAATATTTTTAGTTAATAATTTAATATAGAAAACGTGGTCCTTCTATTTACCCTTTAAAGGAAATTGAATATAAATAGTTAAAAATAAGACGAAAAAAACAAAAACTTTTTATTCTTTAGGGTCACATACAGTATTTCTGGTATTATTAAGAGAATGAAATCCATACATACAATAATTTTAACTGTGTATGAATTTGTGCATTAACATTTGTGATGAATAACTTGAAATCTGCCATTTAGGTTGAGTGAAATGGGTGAGATTCGGGATACTATTAAGAATTAAGCTAGTTATACTAACTAAATTTTTTAGTGTTTTTATTATTATATTAATGAACCAATAACATTTTTCTTCCAAAATAATATAAACTGTTCACATTGAAATTGTATGATTGGGAATAGCATCATTGTACATGACTGAAATCTTAATTGTCTGATAAATTTTTGTTGAATTGATTTTCGATTCTTGGTCCTGGCTTGTATTTACGAGACATAGCAGCTACACAATTTGAGCAAAGACTACAGTTGTTGTGTTGGAGTGACTGGAAACACTTTATTTTTATTCATCCCACATATTAAAAATTATGTTGTAAACAAATTATTTAAAATGAATAATTTTAAATTTATTTTAAGCTTAATATAGTCATTAACTTAAATGTAGTTAATAACTTAAAATACAGAATAAATATTGTTTGCTAACCAAACTTCGGCAATGTCAGTATCAAATAGTTTCAAAGACGAAGCACTAATAAATAATATCAAGAGATTGACGAAATTGATGAATAAATGGTGAATAAAATTATGTAATGAGAAGTTTTGATTTGAGTTTTTCTCCTTTCCCGTTCACAGTCAGGTGCTTTAATTTGTAAAAGTTTTGCTTCTCTTCATCCGTATTTCATATTATCTCTATTTACCTTCATAATTTCAAAATCAATCGAAAATGTTCATCAAATGACACAAATTCTAAGTTTTCTCAAATTTTTCGAAGTGCGTTGTTTTTATATTCATTTAGAATTCTTCTATTTAGTAACGATTTCGGCAACATTTACCGAATTCAACTGAATAATATCATCACTTAATTTTTTTTTAATTTTGAATTTTTAAATCTTTCTCTTGGACAAAATTTTCATTCTTGATACTCCAAAATTAAAATTTATTTAAATTTTTTCCATGGATCATGATATATAAGACATTTCCAAACTCAGCACCTTAAAATTAAAAAGTGACATAACAGAATAGCAAAACAATTCTTCAGTTACTAAATTCATAATCATCAATTATTAACCTTGAGACATCACATACTACCAATCCCGGATTGCGTATAAATGGCACCAGGAACTATATCTGGACGCCTTCGAACAATACAGCCGTTTTGTAAACAGAAACATTACCATTAAGACCACCCTTACAGTCTAGCAGGGCGTTCATTTTCAATACAGCTTCCGTCTCCCTCACTGATATTAGGCATAATGCAATCTTAACACCCCATCATCAACAGGACTCGGCAACGAAATAAGGCAACTTCTTCCAAAAGGGGCCACACAATGTGGCCACGTTACCAATTGTGAGGTCAGGCATCAATCACAAATCGTTTGACCACCCTAAAAGATTATAGGAGACTTGGGACATTCTGAAGACGCTCTCATGTCTGTGAATATCATTGCGGTTTCTTTCGCAATGGCTACACGCAGACATAGAACTGAAGTAGAATTGCAAAAGACCCTGAACTTAACAATACATGGGCAATTTCTGTTCGCCCACCCCCGTTGATAGGGTTGGAGCCATGGACACCTCGGAAACACCCACATCGATTTACGTGCGGTTTATTCGAGGGGTGCGTGCTGTTATTCGAATTGTGTTCCATCGAAAGAACCGAGTCGCCAGCCGGTTCGGTGCCGACAGCAGGGGTAGTTTGGTTGTTAAAGGCACCACGTGACTTTCAACGACAACGGTTGCGGCTTAATAGGTGTGGAAATTAAGCGCTGGCAAATGAGAGGACCGACGTTCATTAGGGTTAAATCGAACAAAAGGGGAACGGCGTGGGTGTGGATGGAACAAGGGAAAAATCTTTTGGATGGTTTTTTGTTTGTTTTGCTGTTGTTCTTTAATCACGGATCCGGGGTTAGTTGAGGTTTCGAAGATTAAATATGTTCGTGGACTGTGGAAGCTCTTTGAAACCGGAATTGTGTAGGTTGATTTGGTAACGAATGGGTTTGAGTCCATATCATCGATTCAAGTTGTTATAAGATTCCCACTTGTTTTGCGCATTACTTTATTAGAGCAGTTACAGAAAAATTCAATATTAAAGAATGGGGATTTTTGAATACTGATCTATCCTGGTGCATTTAAAAGAGTTTTATTCGCAGTTTAGGTTTCATCAGTAAATTATAGAATAATAGAAATTTTGATGAATTTCCGCTACGCACTGCATATTATATTTTGGTCTCCAGTTTGGGAAACGGTACTTAAATATAACTGTTAATTCATTCATATCTCTAAATTAAATTATAACGGCAAATTAACTAATTACCATCGCTAATTCATTTTCTTATAAGTCTGGGGGATGAGGATATTTATATTTTCAAGTTTTTTTTTTTTTTTTTTTTTTTTTTTAGTTCAATCCTCTATAATAAATTATTGATTTACAGTCCAAACTTAGAACTTTCCTTCCTTCATTTATTTCTGATTATTTTATTTTTACTTGAGAAAAAAATTAAATACATATGTGTCAATAATAAATTAAATAAATACAAAAACAAATCATATCCACCTGAAGGAATCTTATTCATTCTCTTTTTTATTTTCATCAAAATTAAGAAGATTATTTCGTGAGTTCTTAATTTTCTTTAAAAAATAAATACCATATTTTAACTGGGAAATACCATATTATCATTAGAAATTTTTTTATGATTACTTTCAATACTTTTTCTACTTTCAATTTATGTACTACAGCTTAAAAAATTAATTGTATATCTCTACTACTTAGTTGAATTGAATTTTAAAATATCAAATATCACTTTTAAAGAAAATCAAAGTTAAAGGTAATTATTATATAGTTAGTAATTGATAGTTTGCTTTTTTAAGAGAAAATATTTCCTTAATTAATGTGAATTAATTAAGGAAATTAATTGAGTAGAAAATTAAAAGTAATACATAAATGGAAAGGCAAAAATACTTAAAACAACATGAAATAAAAATCTCTAAAACAGATTTCTTTTTATTTTAAGTGCACTGAGTTCCCTTAATATTTCTTATCACTTTTCACTCCATAAATATAAATAAACAATCACTTTCAAAGTTGAAGTTTACTAGGTAAGAAAATATGGAAGTATTTGACCCTCATCCATCCATCCATTTGACATTCCTACTCCTTAGTTTTTATTTTGGTACTAGAATCTTACTCCTCGTAAGAATGTGATAAATCTCAAGCGCGATGCCCACCTAAAACAAATAATTTTCTTCTTGCGAACCATTTAGTTCTAATTTTAGCCAACCGCCCTCCTGCAGTTAACTCAGCTGCGCTTTTACGAGGGAATAAACTTCAACGAAACTCCCATCTTTTCTTCGTAGCAATCTGAGCTTAGAAAAAAGTGGAAAGCTAAGAAACTCGTCAACGTTAAATTAGAATGTCATGTATTAGTTACGAGTTGTAGGCATTAACTAGATGAGAAAATTTCTATATAAAGCATTTGTCGCCTTGAATGGAGGATTAGTTATAAGCTCTGACCTCTGACTGCAACTTCTGGTTAATACATGCTTTGCTATAAGACTTAATAATTTCCATAGAGATCTATATTAGCAACTCTCCCCCAAATTAGTTAGCGGCAGTTGGTAACCAAGTAAAACGTATTTCTATACACTATTAGATGGGGGTTGCAGGATGGCAGCTATTCAATTGGCATCATTTGCTCTCATAGTAGAACTGCTTATAAGCTTTACAGAAGAAACTCGTCAATGTTAAATTAGAATGTCATGTATTAGTTACGAGTTGTAAGCATTAACTAGAAGAGAACATTTCTATATAAAGCATCTGTCGCCTTGAATGGTGGATTAATTATAAGCTCTGACCTATGATTACAACTTCTGGATAATGGATGCTTTGCTATTGTCTTGAAAACGAAGAAGGCTTAATAATCACCATAGAGATCTGTATTAGCAACTCTTCTCCAAATTAGTTAGCGCCAGTTGGTAACTAAGGAAAACGTATTATACAGCCTTAGATGGGGTTGCAGGATGACAGCTATTCAATTGGCATAATTTTTTCTCAGAGTATAACTGCTTACAAGCTTTACAGAAGGAACTCGCCATTGTTAAATTAGAATGTAATGTATTAGTTACGAATTGTTAGCATTAATTAGAGGAGAACATTTCTATATAAAGCATTGTCGCCTTGAATGGTGGATACTTTATAAGCTCTGACTTATGACTGCAACTTCTGGATAATGCATGCTTTGCTATTAACTTGAAGCCGAAGAAAGTCTAATAATCGGTTAATACAGACATCTTTAAAGGTGTTACAAATAAAAGAAAAAAGAAAGAGAGAGAAATCTATGATACACTGACCTAAAGCATCACTGAACTTACGCTGATTGATCATTAACTTAAAATTTATTCCTCCAATGTCACATTTCATTCTAATCTAATCCGGGAAGAGTCTCTAATCGGGAAGCTGATGAGTATCTCTGCCGAACATTGCCTTGCTGAATTAGCATTCATCAACAATGGCAGAAAGTTACGCAGCATGAATCTTGTTTTCCTCTATATAATACATAGATTTCGGGTAGAATGTCTCGCCCTTTTCCGGGGCGAACATGTGTTATTTGTGGTGGGGACAATGACCTTGGTGGTGGCAGGCTTGTATGAAAAATATCTTAATTTTGAGGAAAACGTCACAGTGAGAACTAGCATAATATCAGTAACAAAAGTTGCTTGAAATAAATATATTAACAACATTTTTTTAAAGGACATTTTCATACGCTCAAAATTTCAACTGCTTCTAATGTAAAGTTTACAGAAACTTCAATTCTGAATTATTAAAATCTGTTGCATAGAGGTAAAAAAAAAAATTGCCACTCCACCAAACTTGATATACCTTGAGTTATTAAACTACAGTAACACGATATTACGTCATTTTATGGTCTTTAAAATCCAAAAGAATCAAATTGGCTACATTGGGGCCATTCCTAAATAAAGTTTTTTTAAATTCATTTCCAATCAAAAAGCACTGAAATTATTTAAAAAAAAAAAAAAAAAAAAAAAAAAAATAGAGTTATATATTAGAATTAGGGTAAGTAGAAATAAACCGAAAGATTAGTTATTATAGAAAGATGTAAGCTACAACATTGATAAATCTAAATAAACAAGAGATACATATGGGCTATTCTGAAATTTAGAGGAAATTTTCGTTCCTGTGCTTTTACTGGCTTAATATTTATGCCTTAAGTGAGGAAATAGGTATTAAGTAGAAAAAAGTTTACATTTAATGTTTTCAGTTATTATTTTACACTTTTATTGATTAGTTAAAAAAAAAAAAAAAAAAAAAAAAAAAAACGAAGTATGATAAATGTAACCTACATGGAATGTCCCAAACCCATTGTTTTTTAGTATTAACTGAAGAAATATAAACCTGATCAATAATATATTTGTGAAAAAATATTGGTTAAACATTTATTTACTATATAAATAGTTAAGTAATCACAAAGAAATAGAAGTTTTAATTTATTTTACTGCATTATTTTAAGCACATAAGTTGTCCCTGGGATCCCATGGTAACCTCCATGGAATATCTTTAACTTGATTAAAATTCTACTAGATATCAGTACAGTCTTCTTTACCAGAGCTGAAGTGAAGCTCAAATCAACCATTTTCTCTGGTGATGTTACTGAATGGACATAGTTTCATATTGTTTGTGAAAAAGCTCTCCAATCCTCAAAAATCAGGTGAGTTCTTGTAACCTCCATGTTCAGCAATGTTATTCCTTATATTGTTAAGCATACTTTTGCCGTAGCCAATTTTTTCTCTGAAAGCAAAGCCAGTATGTCCTCAGTTTTTTAGGTTTGGTTTTAAGCATGGCAATTTATTTATTTATAACATTCATAGGTTGTGTTGACCACGGAGGTTACAAGCAAAATCAGAAAACTGGTTTTTTTAGAAAAGGTATTTTCCCTTAATAATTTTTTTGAAGTGGTAAATGTATTAGTGTTGTCTATAAAATTCTAAGAGTAAAATTTTAATTTTTTTATCTATTTTTATGCTTTTTTACCTCCTCAAATTCCCTTTAATTAAAGAATCGCCTATAATTATCATTAATCCAAAACGTATCAAGTGTCCCTAACAAACAATTTACGACCTTGTTAGGTTATACAACACTTTTATATCTCACTCACAACTGACCCCCATTTGTAACGTAAAATATACGTAAATGTTATAGATTTTGCAACTAGAAGAATAAAAATGTCTCAAGAATAATACTAACTCATGTATCTATTCGTATTGTTGAATCATACACATAACAATATGATTAGTTTTTTTACACTGTATTTTTATTTATCAGAAGTATGAAACTCATAACAAATCACGTTTTCATTTGTCAAATATCCTGTGCTTCCCACTCCTTTATTCTTTTTTCCTGTTTTAATTTAAGGTTTGCCTCTTTTTATCATATAGGTACTGCCAATAAGAGTTCATAAGTAATATTGCAACACAGAAAGATGACCTTATTGAGAGCTATGGTCTTATTTGGTGTAACTACCTTATAGAAATACCTTATGTCTCTTCTCCCAACAACAACAACAACAAAAAGCTCTACTGGCGACACTGTCAACAATTTGCAGACGTTAAGACATTATGGCTATTTTAGTCATGTTGTCTGTCATGGTCTGTCGTACTGTCCCATTTTTTTTGGGGTAATCTTCTATTCTAAATGCAAATGAGGAGTTGTTTTATTGAAGAAACTCCCAGAATCCGTGTTAGAATAGAAATTATAAAATGAAGTTTTGACTCTGATGGTCTTCGCGTGTGTTGTTGTGAGAAGAAGAAAATACAATGCAACCAAAACTAAGAGATTATTGGAAAAGTATTTTGGTGTCTTTCATCCACTTCACAATGTAAAAAATATAAAAGAAAGTAACCCGAAGTTACGATCAAGAATGGGAATAAAATATTAATGGAATATTTAATTATGAAAGACGTAATACTTTTTTATAACAGCATAAAAAAAGAATATGAATAGCGCTTTGAATAAACAATAAAAAAGTTAATTTAAGTGGGACCGAGGAATACAATTATATTCGGTAAGAGATCACAGGGAAACATTTGGAGCTTATTCATGATTACGTCACATTCGACTGCTAATTTCGCGAGAAAATTAAATGTGCGTCGTGTTTGGCTAAATGAAAGTAAGAATTTGTTTTTAAATATATGCTGTGATTGGTCACAAGCATGTCACAAGTGTTGCTATATAATGGAACCTTAATTCGAATAACGCCTTGCCTAAGGTCCATAAGAAGGCCAACAAGCAAAAATTCCACGAGCAAAAAACAAGAATTATTTAATTGGTCTCGAGTGCCGTTGTATCCCGGAAGTTTCTAACAGCATCTCTTCTAGGAAGTGTACACGAGAACTAATAGTTGGGTTCATGTTATACTTCTGATCCATGAGTCTGGTCCACGGATAAAATATTTTGGATTTGGCAACTCAGATTTTCAATATATTTAACTAATATCATTTTGGAATATTTTTATGCATTTCTAATTACTGACCTTTTTAAAAGGATAATGCAACGTACATAATATAAAAATAAGAAATCCCACAGCTTCTAAAAATTAATAAAAAAAAATAATAAAAAAAAATAATCCCAACATAAAAAGAAATGTCATTTATTTAATTCCAAAATCGGTCGCATGTCAACGTTCTCTTCCAAGCATCCAAACAAACGTAATGAGGGAAACTACTCCCACTTCTACTGCCACTTCCGGCTCGTGTGAAGCGGAAGTGACGCCATGGCCGCGTGTCGCTGTCCTTTGTCCCGGTCCAATGGGATGTGATTGGGACCTAAATACCTGAGGGCGGCGAATATCAAAGTGGGGCCAAAAGATACGCGACCGAGATACAGGGGCGGAAATCAGATGGTCCCTTCCCTTGTTGTGTGGTCAATCGATGGATAGGTATTTGCATTCCTTTTTTTCTCATAATGAAATAAAAGGGCCGTTTTATTGCTTCTTCCTGCAGCGATATAGAATATGTGGATTTGTGTGTCCAACGTTTGCTGACAGTTCTGGGGTTTCTATTGGAGCTGGTTTTAGGGAAGAGTTTTATGCATGTTTGAGTTTGGATTTGTGGACAAGTAATGAGGAATATGGATGTTTATGAGGAATTGAGGATGTCATCAACAGACATTTCAAGGTCATTATATAGATGTCAATACATAACTGAAACTTCTTTGTTAAGGTAGATTCGAATTGGCAAATATTTGGTGATGTCAACTACTTCCGAATGTTTAGCAATATAGAAAATATTGCAAGTTAGACTAATTGGTGTAAATCTTGAAAAACCTGAAAATCGTATGAAAATATAAATTATATAGTTTTCTATTTAAAAAAAAAAAAAAAAAAAAAAATCTGTTTTCTTCTGAAAGTAGATCCTATTCAATTTAAAATAAAATTTTTGCTTGAAGTGAAATGTGATTTAGTACAATTCAATGGTAACCCTTGTTAGCAATTAAAAATTATATTTCTTTAACTGAGATTAATTTATCAATTTTTCAACTTCAAATTTTAAAAATCAAAGTACCTAATTTTATTAGAATGTGTGTAGATTCAAATTATGATATTGAATTTTTTTTTTTTACTCATTTTTTTTTTTTTAAATAAAAAAACTTAATGGGAAAATCACCTATTATATATACCAGGCATTGTATCGGGTAACCTTTTCCACATGCTACGTTTCGACATAAACTGCTAGCAATATGGATTTAGAGAAGGTGAAACTACTACTAAAACTAAATGATAGCCAAAATCCAAAAGCGAGAAGCTTTTCGGAAAAAGTTCAATAAATCAGTAAACAGATATGCCTTTTAATTTTAATGTAGATAAGAGCTCACGCATAAAATTGCAGAAATTTACATGAAGAATAAATACATGAAAAATGAAAATGAAAATTTAAATATCCCAAATAGTGTTATTGGCCTATCACAGTCTTACAGTGATCATTTTAATTATAATTTTTTCACTTTGAAAAAATTAGTTTTCAAATATTAGATTTAAGGAGGACATGATTCTTTCATGATAGGAAATAAACATCTATAATGTTATTCAACTATCTGATGAATTCGTTTCAATGACTGATAATTTTTTTTATGAGAGTTTGTATGATAAAAACCTACTTTTTGAAATATTTCTTATCTATTTTAATAAAAAAAATAAAAGGAATTGCTTTAATACATACCGAAGATATTTCGAATCGGAAACAAGTAAATCTACTTTTTACTGTTATTGTTATACTTACTGTTATCTTTTACTACAAACCGAATGTATTTCGGAAAACAAGTCTACTTTTTACAGAACTATAAATTAATACTTTCTGGATTTGTAGAATTCAAGATCTAAGAAACATTATTTTTACCTTTAAATTCAATCTCAAATTATATAACACAGTAAGAGAAAATATAATTTACTACAATTCTAGACTGTGGAAGGTTGAGCTAATTTATTATACATTATTTTTACCTTTAAATACAATTTCCAATTAAATAACACAGTAAAGAGCAAAGTAAATTTACTACATTTCTAGACTGTGGAAGGTTGAGCTAATTAATTATACATTATTTTTACATTTAAATACAATTTCCAATTAAATAACACAGTAAAGAGTAAAGTAAATTTACTACAGTTCAAGACTTAGGAAGGTTGAGCTAATTTATGCCACAAGGAAATCCTCCATTGATAACATTCTCAATTAAGTATACATATCTAATATATTCTCGAAATGTAGAAATGAAGCAATCGTTTTACATTTCGATTCTCCACAATGAAAAGGTAAATATTAATTTATAATTGCACCGATTAATTATTTTCTATACCTGCTCTTTGGCATCACTATAATTTCAGACGATAATATGACTCAGATTCGCGATGAATAATACTAAAACCGCAAACCGCATTTCCGTAAACAACACAAACCCATGACCAACCAGAAGCGGATACCTAAAAATAAGGCGAATGAATATCAAAAATAGAACAATTAACACTAATCGACGCACATATATTCTGATCCGAATTTAAAAGAAATAATAATTGGATGGGAAAATCGCTTTATCAGGTTTTAGGAGTCGGTGATAAAGTCTTCTTGCTGCTTGTTGGTTTTTTCTTCTGCACAATCAGAAAGTAATCCTGAAAGCGGAAGTTTCAATTGTGTTTCACGGAAACTGTGTAACCGGGTTGAAAGTGTTTTCTTTCGATATGTTTGCGTTCGAGGGGAAAATAATGTAACTAATTTTAAATTGTACTCGATGTTATCTTTTAGAGATTGGGAAAGTCGAATGAGATTTTTCTTTCGTATCCAAGGAAAAAAAACACCTTTGGAAAATCTAAATGTCTTTAAGGTTGATAGTTTTTTTTTTAAATCCTTTATATTAACTACGATTTTGTGTGTGGATTTGTCGAAGGCGGGCAAATCTGCGGAGACCTAATTAACCCTCTTGCCATCATCCAATCGCACTGAAACTTAGCAGATAGATTTGATTTCGATGACAATGTATTCTATCAAATTTTAGGGCTGTTACCGTCACTAAAAAGTCACTTTTACGGAATACTAAGAAACCAACTTGCCGTCACCCAATCGCACTAAAATAGTATTTAACCGACCATTGAAGACCATCATCTTTCCGGATGCCAAATTGTTTTTGATAAATAAATAAATAAATAAATAAATAAATTGTTTCATTCAGAAAAAAAAAAGGTATTTGCATGTGAGTGCAAAATGTCACTTTCATTTTTAATAAATAAATTTTGAAACGTGGTTTGCAGCACATTTTGCTGTTAATGAATATTAAAATTGGAATGGCATATAAAGGATTTATATTAAAAGCTTTGTTTTTATGGGTTATAGTATTTCATTACTATAGTCGTTGAACAATTTTTCAATTAATATTTTTCTAAAAGGCAAGAATTGAAATATAGTATATTATTATCCCCTTGGATACATTACAGATAATGAGATGGGCATAATGTAATTTGTATACATTTTATTGCTCAGGTGTTTCTAGAACTATCCTTTATAAAGAGAAAGCAATTTTTTTACTATGAATAACGATTGATATCTATTGATAATGATCACCATGAACTTATCAAATCAGTTCGATAAATAAGATTCAGGGACTGGTTTTACATGCAGTATCAAGAAAGTCTTTGTCAGATAAATCCTGCCTTATAATCGATAGATAGGGTTTTATAAGAAGCGCTATCATGAACTTAAATTTTATAGAGGTGATTAAAAGACTTGATAATTGGACAAGTTCGCTAATAAAAACTTTACTACATGGGAATCGGTAAGTAAAGTAAATAATAGAAACTATTAAACTCTCATTAATCATCTCCTATGTTTATTATAGCTCCCAGAACTATACTTCCAATTTTGGAAACTACCTCAAACATAATTTTGAGAACTGAAAAGCTGTTCACCGTAAAACTGGGGTTACATCTCGAAATTTCCATGTCAACCACATTACGGAAGCAGGCTATCAATTTCCCTTTAAAATGGTTATCTTTGCTAGCTTAGAGAAAATCACTTTACAAATGGTACGCGTTACATGTAAAATTGCATGAAATACAAAGTTCTATAATTTTGAAAGTATAACTTTAGTTCTTCGAAATATTCGCAAAAAATATTTCAAAATAAAAGTGTCAACTTACATAGTATAATCATTATTGATATTTGTAATGTCTTAAATGTGGTTCGTTTTAATTAAATACGAGTTATTTCGAAACTGATGTTTTAACTTTTTTTTTTCAACAAATGCAGTGAAATTTAAATAATAAGGTCAATTTTAATTTTCAATCAAAATGTTTTAACAGGGATTGAACGAAATTTGCATCGAGAACACCTAACTCAAATAACTAAGTAGTCGAAGAGTTTTTGTAAAAAGCTTTTTGAAAACTGGATTAAAACTTTATATGGCCATATAAGTATCTAAAGAATTTTCTGTAAATCTAGCTGTATAAAACCAATAATTCATGCCTTCATAATCATTAAAATTACCATGTTCATCCAAGTTTTATTCAGATTGCACTCTTCATGGTGTATTTAGAATTTTTCTTTGAATAATAAGCAAGAACTAACTATGAATAAATAGGTAATTTTGAAAAGATAAATTTTGGGTTCACAAATATGTAATTTTTGCGAACCAAGGTAAAATGATTGTTTAGTTTTTCCGAATTAAAAAATACAAAATAAAAACTAACAATCATATTCCAACGCCCAAATATAGCAATTTTGAAATAAAATAATTATGTTTCATTGTTAATAGTTCTACAATGGTATCCAGAAGATTAAGCTTTGCTTTCAATGGCTGTATAGATCCTTTTTACAAGTTTTTATCCCTATTTTCCTAAAAAAAAAATGCTTGTTAATGCTTTATAACAGTCTAATATTTGTATTAACTTCTTTTGAATTTTAAATGTTTTAGTTTTAGGAATAAAATAATTTTTTATACTCAATTTTGTATATTACCCATACAAATTTAACAAAAAATTATTTGTTTAGAAATAGACTAGTTTTATAATCCAATGTCACATAATATTGAATTTTATTTTATTTACTCAAATGGTGCTAAGTTCTAACGGTGATTTTTTTTTTTTAATCCATTTTACATTTTCAAATTGACTTTCGAGGTTGCCCTAAAAATTTTAGAAATAAATAAAATAAGTTGCTTTTCTAATGAATTTTATATGAAATTAAATAAATTAAAGCGAACTTATTTCACGCGATAGTCAAACAAACTTTTTTTCATCTACTGCATCTCCTCAATTCCGGTTGTCAATCTCACTTCAAAAATGCTCATTTCTAATAACCTTAAAAAAAGGTTTTTGAGGCGAACTCGGAAATTTATAATTCCCTCTCCTTCAAAGTAAACAGAAAATAAGCGAAATAATCACTTTTACTTTTTCACTTTCATTGAAGCATCCTCCGAAATATCAGTCGAAGTGAATTAAGTTGAAATCTCTTCTCAGTTAGAGGTCGAGAGATGGAGAGAAGAGGTGTTCTTTTTTGCAAAATTGTCGGAGGTCATGAAATTAAGCATGCATTTTGAGTGAGAGGGAGTGAAAAGTGTGCCACGGTGAGAGGGGGTGAGGTCACCACCCCTTCACCCTTTTGCTTCGAGGTTGATCCTCCTCGCCCAACCAACCGAGAGAGAGAGTTGAGGGTCGGATTTTGAACCCGACAGCTTCCCGCTCTCGCCGCCAGGTGGCAGCACCACGGTACGTTGGGGGGAGCCTTATTGCAGTAGAGGTTAGTGTTTGAGATAAGTGATGTGGTTTCAAAAGGGAGCATTGTAAGCGATGAAGAGACACTGGTTATGGTAACAAAGTCTGAGTTGTCCATGCTTTTTCGCGAATTTATTGGATTGTATTTGGTTTTCTTCCGTGTATCGGATTTTATAATTTATGTATAAATTAGGGTTTATTCATTTTGCTTAAGGTCAGCCATTTTGTGAACTGTTTAATAACTCTATAGTCCGATTTAGGTTTTCCAAAGTCCATAATATACTGTAATGTTTACTATATTTTGGAGTTTAGACGGCTATTTCATGAGGTAGCTAACTTAGGAATCCTTCCTTCCAACAAGAATTCCTGGTTGTATATCAGTATTGGCCAATATTGGAAACAGTGGCTAATTATCCTGATCGAAACTCGAATATCGTTCCAAAATACTAGATTTTTTTTAAAAAAATGAGCAGGTTAAAAACCTCACAAAATATTAGTTTGGTTCCTCCGTCCTTTCTTATAAAAATACATTTCAATTTTAAAACTCTGCATCAACATTTCAATACTTCCACCAAATTTATCTAGTATTGAGCTAGATTGACCAAGATTCGTAACAACGGTCAGTTTACAACGGTACCACTTCGGAATTGGCCAATATCGAGCAATATTGGCCAACGTATAAGTGGTACCAGGGATAAAGGATAAATAGTGCCATCCAGAGGAAAAAATCTATTCAAATTCTGTTACAGAAAGTAAAAACTTCTGTAAATAATTTTTGAGTTAGTTGCTTCAAATTTTGCATTTTTAACTTAAGAGTACGCTCTGAATTCGATATTATGGATTTTTTCTCTATATTTGGAATAGTTTTTGAGATATTAAAGAAAAGAGAGAAAAAAAAAAAAAACTATATTTAATAAAATTTTGAATTGTGAACTTATCAAGATTCGTAGTAAAATGTGAGTGTGGTGTAATTATAGTTCAAATTTCTCTTTTAAAAATTAGTAACAATGAAATTTTAAAAAATCATATTTAATAAAAACAATATATCTACAAGACAAAAGAAAAAACATTACAATTGTTCATTATTTAAGTGATTTTTAAAGATATTCATTCAAAAACTCTAATCCGTTGTTTTTGTATGATCAACTGAAGCTGCAAACCCTGTTTGTTGGATATATTCTCGTTTATTTACTCAGCCAAGTAAAGACAAGCGAAACAGGCTTCTATACCTGGCTGCCGAACCAACCCAATAATATATATATTAATAGACTGAGAGGCGACAGCAAGTCTACCCCATCGAACATCATTCTGACTTTTTTATAAAAAGTGGAAAAAAGTTAGTAGATTACGAATCCACTGGTCTGCCGTGACAAAAATGGCCGAAACTAGTCAAAAATCGACTTTGAGTAAACTAAACTAAATCTGATTGCCAAATAGGCCATAACTTGCCAAATAATGAACACTCTTATTTATTTGGTAACCCATTGCTTTTTAATTTTCAATCAGGGTTGCAGACGATTCAGATGTCTGGAGACGGCTTACTAGCACCTTTCACAAATGAGAAAAGTTGGCAATAAATATTACGTCACTGATGACGTAATTGATGTCGCCAATCTGGCTTACTTTCAAAAGATGCTAGTTTTCCGAGCCAGAGATCAGAAATCGTCTGCGCCTTTTCTCAATCAAAATCAAAGTGCGCTGGGTTACCACATGAAAAAGAATGCTCATTATTTGGCAAATTACGACATGTTTGGCAATCGGATTTTAGTTCAGCTCATTTAACCTTTTAGCTGTTCAGTTATTTAGATGATTTGGGTACCTAAATTGTTCACTTTTTTTATTGCAAAAAACAAATGTTTAATACAAAATAAAATATACTTAGCAGTTAAAAATTAATATTTTTAATTATATACATAAAAATTTTAAGGTTTTGTGGCGGCTGCCACTCAGCGTGGCAGTGGTAAAGTTCGCATCCAGTGGAGCATTATTTTCTAAAAATTAAAAAAAAAAATCAATTTAATTATTTTCTAAATAAATAAATAAATAAAAATGAATACCTATTAGTAGTTCAGTTTTGTATATAACTATAATATCTATATATAATTTTGTAATATCTATATAACGTTTACGGGATGCCATTTTGCAACAAAAAAATGTCGCGCACTTTGACTTTGACCTTTGGCCTCTACCCTTTGGCATCTAACCTTTGAAACTTGCAGTATAGTGCTGCCATCTATTGAATTGAGCGCAAATAAATTCCTCCCGAGATATATTCGGGTATAACAACACGAAGCAATCAAAAAAAAATTACCCCGAGTAATACTCGGGCGTGACATTTTGGAACACCAGTGCTGTGCCCGAGATTACCTCGGGCAGAACAGTTAAAAGGTTAAAGTAGATTTCGGACCAGTTTCGGCCATTTTTTCCCTGGCAGACAAGTGGATAAGTAATCTGCTAACATTTCTCTACATTCTATAAAAAATTCAGAATGATGTTCGATGGGGTACCTAAAATTCCAATCAATCACCTCTCGGACTATAACAAAAATACTGGAAAATATAGTTCTTTATCACTTGGGTTTCGTCTTTATCAAAATTGAACACATTCCAGAAATTTTCAATAGTCAAATCAATAACTGAGTAATGCTTTGCTAAATTTTCTGAACGACATTACTGACTCTGATTCGGATGCAAAGACTATGCCTAGATTGTGGGCTACAACTACTCTTTTGTCTTTGCGTTCTGGAATTGACTATGGTCTCTCTCTCTCTCTTAATTCAGGAGGTATATAACTCCCTATTTCAAAAGTTTATTACATAGTTAGTGCACTCTATCAAGATAAAAAAAATTGAGGGACTCTTTTTGGTGACTTTGGATGCTTTTCTTGTTTTCCTCCTTTTGGGCAGGAATGAAATGGGATGTATCGATGTTTTGTTTTTTCCTTTCTATATGTGCCAGTTGATTGCTTTCTCCGTTAAGTCTGCAAAACGTCGTGGTTAAGAATAGAACCATTTTGTACCTGTGGGTCAGAAACCTTGTAGAAAAATTCGTGGAACTTCCTTATTTCTTGCACAGCTAACCCACTGCAGGAAAACTCAATGGTTATGTTTAGTTGACAAGTTAATCATATAGGAAGCGTCCTTGCACAATACCTAAACAAAGATAAAAACAATATAATAGTTGTTAAGTATTCTAGCTAACCCACTGCAGAAAAACTCAATGGTTATGTTTAGTTGACAAGTTAATCATATAGGAAGCGTCCTTGCACAATACCTAAACAAAGATAAAAAACAATATAATAGTTGTTAAGTATTCTAAATACGTTGAATGGTTCAGATAATTGTCTTTGAGGCAATTTGGTCATTTGTCAGCTTCCGAACTAGTAATAAAGAATGTAATTTAACTTCATATGTTTTTCTTTAACATTCCTCTTCCGAGTTTGCTCATCTGATGGCTGTGAGGTTAGCACTCGGGCTTCGCATGCCAAAGGTTCCAGGTTCGAGTCCCGAGTTAGGCATGGATGTTCGTTGTGGTTCGGAATCCACATTAAGCTGTAGGTCCCTGCCTGATTAGCCGTTACTGTGAACAAAAATAGGTCGTTGAGCGTACAAACCAACCAACCTCTTACAAGTTTATTCCTTCCCTTTCCTAGCATGACCGCAAGTTGAATACACCTACCATCAGTTAAAATTTGGTGATCAGAAAACATGGCTTTACTTCGTTAAATAATGATAATATTCATAATGAATATCACAACAAGAACAAACCAGTACTAATTGAAAATTGGATGAGCCTCGCGTGAAACATTCTTTCTACCCCTGCAGTTATAACACAAAAATACGTGAAAAAAATTGATAGGAGGTTGGCAATATTGAAAAGAACTAGTGTGAAGAGGATCAGAATTTAACGAGTTTAAACTGGTCGTTTAGCCTTTTATTTACAGACGGAATTTAAGTCCCGTCAGTTTTCTAATGGCACTGTATTAATGAAATCCATTAAGACAATGAAATCCACTTCTATGAAGTTCAATCTTCAATTGTTGTATGGCAGCGCAAGTTTATTTCTTTTTATATGCAAACACATGGACTATTTTCAATCTTCTAGCCATTCATATAGGCGTTAGATCGCATCATATGCTTGTCGCTAGAAAGCTTCCAAAAAGCAATAGGCTTGCGCTGCCATCCAACAATTGAAGAATGAACTTTATAGAAGTGGATTTCAAAGTCGCAAAGGGTCTCAGATGTTTTAACTAATACAGTACCATGAGAAATCTGACGGGACTTATATGTCCCGTCAAAGACTTATAAGTATGGGACTTATAAGTATGGGACTTATAAGTATGGGGCTTATAAGTCCCGTCAAAGACCTATAAGTATGAGGCTTATAAGTCTCGTCAAAGACCTATAATATGAGGCTTATAAGTCTCGTCAAAGACTTATAAGTATGAAACTTATAAGTCCCAGTAAATAAAGTGTTAAGTACGTATGGATGAAGATATAACGATTTGACTAAAACCAAATAAAATGAATTTTACTAGCTATGTACAAATCACCAAGAAGAATTTATGAAGTTTTTTCAGATGTATCGATTTTCTAAAGATTATTTTCAAATGTTTAGTAACGTTTCGGAATGTTTGAGTTATAGGACCCCACAACTAATCAGTGACTGCTACTTCTGAATTGCGTATGATTTGCAATCGACTCGAAACCGAAGATGACTTAACATGTGTTAACCCCTTGACATACAATGACGTCTCGGATACGTCATTCATTTCATGTGCCATTGTAGTCTTTGACGTCTCTGAGACGTCAAGAACTGTCTTTGGTGAACACCGGGAAGTATATTATTAAATTATCCGTTTCGGTAGTGCATCGATGCTGTTTTGTTTAGACTGTTGAAGATGCTTTCCCCCTTTCCACAGTACTGATAATAAAAATCGCATCGGCAAGCAAATAAACAGGAAAAAGCGCAATGAAAGCGGTGGTCAGATTAGCAGTGATCTTTGAAATAATCCGCGTATATTCACTGCACAAACTTTTATTTATGTGTCAAGGGGTTAATACAGATATAGAGATCTGTATTAACAAATCTCCGCAAAACTAGTTAGAGTCTGTTGGTAATCAAGAACAATCTTTTCTTCGACACACTATTAAATGGGGAACAATATGGCTCTCTTCATTTACCATCATCTGCTTATAGAGAAGACACCTCTTATAAGACACCCAGAAGTTACTGTTAGATATTAGAGGAGCCCACAGACAAGAAAAATGGAGTTAATTTTTTTTCTTTTAATTTAGCAAGTTTTAATCGGGTCACACGATGATATTACTAAGAATATTTTTAAAATCTATCAAGTTCAAAACACGTTTGTGATCCAAGTTTCATGTCGACAATTTATATGACACTGTTTATAACTCTCAATCACCCATATGTTAACATACGGTAATGAAAGTACTTTTAATTCGATTTGCGAACTTCATCAATCCATTGATGGGATATTTTTACAACTTGTTTGTTTTTATTTAGAATAATCTATACCAGAGATGCTCCAGCTGTTTGCTTGTTTACAGGTAGCAAGTGGAGCATAAAAGGTTTTGACCCAGTATTCTCGCTTTTATTTTAAGATGCTTTGACTTGGTTTAAGTACAGGCTACAACTCATTTACTGATACATCAAATTTTTTTTAAGAAGTCTTGCTTTAATTTTATATTATTGTACTAAAAATACTGTATCATATATTTTGGAAATAAACATCCATGAGCGTGTGATAAGTATTGGTATTATGTTAGAGTACTTCATTTGCATGTGAAAGATAGACTTTTAGAGTATTTAAACTTTAATGAAACGGGACATGACTGAACTGTGTGTATGTGATGATAGCACTTTCTGCTGTCTTAATTTACTGATTATATCTAAATTTTCTTATTTACTGATATTCAATGTTTTATGGTCTTGTTTTATTTCTATATTATACACTATCTACTAATAAGTATTTGGACACCCATGCAAATGAGGATATCTGCGGTCCTGATCTACGTTACCCTTTATTCCAATTCATGGTAGACTCATCACCGACTCCTACTCCAGTATTATAGACAACAATGTGCTTCCTACGCTGTGTCAATTTTACGGGTTCGATCATTGATACTTCTAGGATGACACCGCCACTTGTCATGTTGCGAGGTCCACCGATGACAACGGGGTGAACCGACTGGACTGGCATGCCCAGAGTCCAGACTTGAATCCTATCGAACACCTTTGGGACGAGTTAGATCGCTGAATTAAAGGGTGCAGCAACCGTCCAAAATTGGTGGACAAACTTATATGTCTTACTAAGCCGAGTGGAGGAAAATACCACTGTCCATCATCCAAACACTTGTGGAAAGCATGCTCGGAGGGTTAAGGCTATAATTGCCTGAAGTGGAAGCTCTACCACCTATTGAATATGAATAAATTGTGTTTATCTCTTTTATCACAGGTGTCCAAATACTTATTGGTACATAGTGTACTATTAGATACTGTCCCACAGATTCTGAAAATAAATTTTCACTAACATGTGATAAGCCTCTTCATTACTTTGGAATACTTCTGAATTTCCATGTGAAAGACAGTAAATTGTAACGAAATGTATCATAGTTGAAGTGTTTACATATGACAAAGAAAAGATTTCTTATGACTGAGTAAAATGACAGTTGTTGAAGGGATTTTTTTTTTATCGATGTGCGTAGAGAGTTTTGTAAGGCTTCAATTATTTGTTCAAAGGAGGGATAGGATGGACACAAATTGGGAATTTACAGATTACAAACAGCATGCATTTAAGATTACTTATATGAACTACTTTTTTAGAAGTTCATAAGAGTTAGTAATTCTATTTTATTGATGGGGGATATAAGATTTCTTAGGTTTCCTCAAAGGGCTTATATTGCTATTTTCTCTTTTCTATAAAGCTGCCATCTACTGTATGAGTGATTTTGAAATTAAAGAGAATTTGAGGAGGTAAAAAAAACCTAAAAATAAAAAATAGATTACAAAATTGAAATTCTACTCTTAGAATTTTACTAACAAAACTAATACATTTACTACTTAAAAAAAATCAAGGAAAAATATCTTTAAAAAAAAAAAAAAAAATGTTTAATTTTGCTTGTAACCTCCGTGGTTAACACAACCTATGGAGATTATAAATAAGTAGAAATAAGTAGATTGCCATGCTTAAAACCTAACCTAAAAGAATGAGGATACACTGGCTTTGCTTTTAGAGATGAAAAAATTGGATATTTTATAAAAGTTAAAGGCAAAAGTATGCTTTACACTATAAGTAATAACATTACTGAACATGGAGGTTACAAGAACAAAAAGCTCACCAGATTTTTGAGGATTGGCGAGCTTTTTCACAAACAATATAAAACTATGCACATCCAACAACACAACCAGACAAACTGCTTGACTAGAGCTTCACTTCAGCTCTGGTAAAGAAGACTGTACTGTTATCTAGTAGAATTTTAATCAAGTTAAAGATTTTCAATGGAGGTTATCTCAGCACCCCAGGGACAACTTATGTGCTTAATATAAAGTGGTAAAATAAGTTAAAACCTATATTTCTTTGTAATTAGTTAATTATTTATAAATGTTTAACCCAGATTTTTCCACAAGAATATTATTAATCAGGTTTATTTCTTCAGTTAACACTAAAAAACAGGGATGGGGACATTCCATGGAGGTTACATGTCCCAGACTTTGGATTTAGTATAATCCTGCAACTATGGTATATTGTATGTATGATCTTGTAACTATTGTATGCAAACTCTATTTCTATATATATTTTTGTTACTCGACCAACCCTGATGGAGATTGAGCCTGTTGTTGGTCTTAAAATTTGTATTTGTATTTGTAATACATAAATATGTAAAATAAAGATTGAAAACATTAAATGTAAACTTTTTCTATTTAATACCAATTTTCTCACTTAAAGAAATAAATATTAAGCACAGTAAAAGCATTAGAACAGAGATTTCCCCTTAATTTCAGAATCGCCCGTATACTATCAGAACAATATTTTTTTGCTATTTAAAATTTTTCTATTTTGATTTTCAATCAAGTAGCACAATGTACAGTTGTAAATAAACTATTAATTCCAAGCGAATGTCTTAACCTTTAAATTTGTTTATTAATTATCTACTGTTTTATATAAATGAGGAAAAAGGGATAGTTTCAAAAAAAAAAAAAAAAAAAGCGTCCAGTAATAATGTATAAGATAATAAGAAAACTTTAAGTTGATTTCAATATCTTATCAGTCAACACAGATTTGGTCATAACCAATTTTACTTGTTTTAAAATAAATAAATCTTAAACCATTATTAATTTTTTTAAAATAAATCAACCATTCCGCGGGCAAATAACCAAAATGAACCTCCATGACTTGTATCCAACAATTGACTTCAAAGAAAATGAAATTTAATTTCCTTTACAATCCAATACGAAATTCCCACCTCTGACATTATCCAACTTTCAAAACAATTCATTAAAAACCTCCTTTCCTACTACCACAGCACCATTTCTTTCACACACACTCGTGCCCTATATCCAATTCACACAGGAAGTCCAAAAAGGCCGTCTTTAATATCTATCGAAAGTCCGCTTCACATCGTAGGCGAGCGTAATGGACCTTTCATTGATACCAAATCCGATAGTAAACTGAAATGAAAAGATAAAAGCTCATTCATAATAATTTGCGGAGTTGTGAGGCGTAACCCGGGCACTACCCTTCTGAAAAACAGGTATATATATGACCCTTTTTTCTTTTTTTCTTTCTTTTTTCTTCTTTTTTTTCGTCGGCCCCACCTGTTAACGAATCCGCCTACGCTTTACCCTTTCTTTTTCTTCATCTCGCTGGGGGTGCGGGGCAAGGCTTGAAAATAAACAAGATGGTGTAATACTTTTAACCGGAAATGACGTCATTGGAAGATCCAGATAATGGGAGTTCGATTGGTTGAAGCTTCTTGTCTAGTTAAAATACACTATCTCTGACTATCCTGAGAACTAACAGAGATTCTTTTATATACTGAGAGGCGACTGCAATTTTTGGACCCCATCGAACATCATTCTGAATTTTTTATAGAAATTGGAGAAAAGCGAGTAGATTAAGAATCCACTGGTCTGCCATGGCAAAAATGACCGAAACTGGTCAAAAATTGACATTTAATAAGTTGAACTAAATTCAGTTGCCAAATGCACCATAACTTTCTAAATAATGAGCTTTTTTTTTTTATTTGGTAACCCTCATTCTTTAATTTTCATTTAAGAAGGCTGCAGACGATTCGGATGTGTGGCTATGGCTTACTTGCATCTTTCACAAATGAGCCAAATTGGCTATAAACATTACGTCACTGATGACGTAACTGATATCGCCAATTTGGCTTACTTTTAAAAGATACAAATTTTCCGAGCCAAAGATCAGAAATCGTTTGTGATTTTTCTCATTGAAAATCAAAATGTAGTGGGTTGCCAGACGTAAAAAGTTTGTTCTCTTTTTGGCAAGTTATGACATATTTGGCAATCGGATTTTAGTTCAACTCATTCCAAGTCGATTTTTGATCAGTTTCGGCCATTTTTGCCACGGCAGACCAGTGGATTCGTAATCTACTCACTTTTCTCCACTTTCTATAAAAAATTCAGAATGATGTTCGATGGGGTCCAAAAATTGCAGTTGCCTCTCGAACTATTACTTTTTGTTGTCTGTGTTATTAATGTGTTTTATTAACGCTGATTTACGGTTGGAAATAGAAAATTAAGCTGGAAAAAGTGGTAACATTCACAGGCTAAAACTTATTCACAAGATAAACTATGTTATGGGTTTTTAATCATCCATTTGGTATAGAAAATGCATGCATTAGTATTAATCAACATATCTCTAGAAAACCCAATTATTTTTGCAAAATCTAGGTTTAAATAAAAACTTTTTACACCCCCCCCCCCTGTTTACGATCTGCAACCCCTTAACCTTTTCGTCCCTATAAAGTCACGTGTTCCGCTCATGGTTCCAAATCACCACTGGGACATACGAGTCCCATCTAAAAACACCAATGGGACCCTTTATGTCCCTCCTAGTTGTTTTTAGCTTCTATTTCGACAGAATATTGATATATCTACTATATTTGACCTATTAAACTACTAATCTACTTAAAAAAAAAAAAAAAACCTGGTATTTAAAGGGTTAAAAAAAATTCAATCAGTGCCAGTGATATCTTTGTCTGAAATATTGACTCTTCATAGATTATAAACAAGTTCTTCAGTGTCAAATTATATAGCTCCATTATTAAAATTCCACGACCCGTAGTTTTTCATCTTAGCCTTTAAAATGAATCAAACGAACTGTATAAGTTGAATAATTTCCTTCACTAAATGAAAGGGAGGTAAAGCATGACTATACTTAAAACTTGAAGTTCTGATTCAGAGCTAAAAGGAATATCGGTCCTATTTTGTGACATACTGTCCAAATCCCGACCAATTCTTCTTTTTAATTCGCATACGGAAGATTTTAACACGGCGTATTTGATATTAACGCATGATGACACTTGATTACAAAAATAAATCCTTTATTCTTCCAAGGAAATGTACAGTTCTTTAAATATCAGCAGTAAAATGTATTCAAGCTCAAACCAGAGCTTTTAGTCATCCCAACGCAACAGCAGAGAAAATACAAGCTTCCTGCATTCACAGTAACTCGACACAGTGTTAACAGCCACAGACGGAACTGGATTAGACTGGCACTGGTCAATTCTCACACGGTTGGTCGTTTTCTGATTATCTGGCGCCGTCAGCAACACGAGGGCTATAATGAGCCGAAACATTCGTCATTTGACAAGCCAACATACATTTACAAACACCCATGCCTTACACGGGACTTGAACACGCAACCTCGCGGTCTAGAAGCTAGCACGGTAACCACCATACCCAATTCTCACACTGAGCCTTTTATACTTTAGCGAGATTCTACAAAATTCTAGAAATATCCAGGTAAACCTAACCGTTGCCACTATTTAAAGCTTGTATTTACGATACTATTTACAATTTTTTAAACTAATAACTAGGGGTGTGGAACACCGCACAACTTTCAATCGCACTATAATAATGACGCGGATTTGTGTTATTTGCCGTTTTTACATTTTCATCATTCAATTAGAAGAAATGGTCAGTTTGGCGATATTTTTTTGCAATAGTTCTTGAATGGGTCGTTGAAAAAAAAAAAAAAAAAAATCCGGCAAAATTATGATTTTGGCGATATACTTCTCGATAATTCTTATATTATCCTTTCTTATAAGATAAACTGAGGAGAGAAGAAAAAACAATCTTTGATGAGGTATGCTCAAGAAAAGAGAACTCTGTATTAAAGGTATTCGTTTTTCAACTTTTTACGCCATTAAAGCTTTTTTACGGAAATTTCGGAGGTGGGGATATTTCGAGCACCTTAAGAGGCAATTACCGGAAGCGATTTTGATCAAAATCGTTAAAGCAGTTTTTAGCAATCATTGAAAAACATGATTTTTTTCAATGACACCTATCTTATGCGCATGCGCGATTTTGGCGAAAACCTTAATGGAAGGTCCCATGACCACCCATGCACACCAAATTTGAACCTCATAGGATCACTTTGTTTGGGAGTTATACTGATTACTGACCACAGACACATAGACAAGACATTTGTTCGAGATCACTTTTTTGAAATCAGGATGTTCCAAAATGTGGAGAAATGCAAGAAAAAAAAAGGGGATTTTTTTCCCTTTTTTTTTTTTTTTTTTTTTTTTTCCCCCGACTGAATGCTATACTTTCATTACCATATGTATACACATGGGTAATTGAAAGTAAAAAGTTATAATGAAAAGTGATTGCAGAACAAAAATAGAGGATTAAAATTTACCAAATATTAACCATTGTGTACTATTATTTCCAAATTCTCAAATTTAACAATACGAAATATACATGGTTTGCTGAAAGAAAATAAAACTTAAGAGTACAAGCAGAAACCAAGATACTAGATTAGAGAACGTGGTCATCACTAGGATTATTTGCAGTAGGTGAGGGGAGGGGGGGGGACAGATGGCATACTAAGGAATGACAGGCGTAAAAGTTAATGTTTAAACCTTGATTTAAAAAAAAATAAAAATGATCATAGTATTTTGTTTTGAAATTTTAATCAATAGCTATGCATTAATTTTCTGCCTAAAATATAATTGAAAACACATGGTCATAATAAAAGTGGTTCAATTACTACGAGCATACACTATTGTAATAAAGATTAAAGCAGAGGTATCCTATTGTATTTATTTCTTCTTGGGATTTTGACTACTTTCCTCTACTTTTATTTTTAATTTTTAAACGCCGAGTTGTGCAAGTGCATCCTCATAACCATCCATGGCTCCGCTAATGTTAGAGAAGATTTTCTCACTAAATACCGAAGAAAAATTCAACTTAATAAAAGGAACATTATTCAAATTATCTGTGAACAAATTGTTATACTTTTAACTCAATAATATATTCACCATTTCTCTCTTTATTATAAAGAGAAAAAGAAAAGGAAAAATAAATAAATATGGATTCTGATGTGCTCGGACACGTTAATGTAACTTCTATTTCACGTACAACTCTGAAATATTAAACATAATTAATTACGCCCCCCCCCCCCCTCCCGATAATTTTTTATCGCAATGCGGATTTATGAAATTTTAATCAGTTTGTAACTTCTTAAATTTGGTCATATGCAAATCTTATGGGAGCAATAATTGTGTATGTGTTACTCATGGTTAAAGAACTACCTTCCAGTATTCGAACAACTCTGAAATTTCAAACACAATTAGCAAACAACTACAATTCTGCAGCTTCTCCCCTGAATGTTAACAAGTGTTAGTCTTTTTTTTAAATAAAACTTTGAAGTGCAAAAGCGAAAGAAAAAAAGTTTAAAATTCATAGAGCGAAGCGAGCTCTAAGTGTTGAGACCAGGTTAGTGACCAAGGAGCGAGACTCTATAGTTCTCTAGAAAACAAGCATTTAGTTCGGAGCGACGCTTGTTTGAAATCAACTCTGAAACAATAATGTCTGACTACAATTTCTGGATAGTGCAAGCATGGTTATTACTTGAAGTCGAAGAAGGCTAAGCATCAATTACCATACAGATCTATATTAGCAACTTACCCAAATTATACTAGAAGACAACATACCTTGAGCTTACTGATTACGTTGTAGGACGGAGGATCTTTCTGCTGAAAGAATATAGTTCCAAGCAAATCACAACTTATATGGTAAGATTGTTAAAAAAAAAAAAAAAAGTGCTTTTAAGTTTAAATTTCAATTAATATATTTCTTTTCGAACCACGGATACTGCAAGAGTTTTAACAAACCGACCACACATCGTTTCGATCAGCCAATCAAGGCGTAGTAAAACCGATTCACTCATCGTTGTAGGGGAATTCAGTTAGCTAAGGGTATATTGTAGAGGTCGGCGATATATCGATACGACAATATTTCAACCTATATTTAAAAAAAAAAATATCGATAGTAAAAATATCTATACAAGTCACCGATATATCGATATTTTCAACCATTTTGAGTTTTTTTATGATCGTTTTGTAGCTCCATGTGTTTTTTCGATTTTCTTTATTCCCTTTCCAAAAACTTCAAAACTAAAGTTTGGACTTGGCTGAGAGACAGTTAAAATGGCATTAACATAGCGCCGTTGCTGTTGCCAGCGTGTGCCTGGAATTTGTATCTAATTTTATATATTAAAAACATCTCTATCAGCAAAATATGCGATAAACTACTTTTCAAAATTTCTTCTTTAAAAATAAATGTGAATTTATACGTTGAAATTCAAGTGTATTTTATTTATTCTGATTGATAATTTATTTATGAAAACAATTTTTATAATGTATTTATGAAAACAATTTTTATAATGTATTTATTAAAACAATTTTTATAATTTATTTAATAAAATAATTACAGCATGAATTCATGAAAATTAGAAATTTGCCCCGAAAATCTTCGTTTCTGGCAAAATTGAAAATCAAATTTTAAAAAAAAAAAAGGGGGGGGGAAAAACAAACATTTATAGATATATCGATATTTTATCTATATTTTTTCTATATTTTTTCTATGCAACGATATAGTATCGATATTTATTTTGATCGATATTTCCGACCTCTAATATATTGTCTTCTAGTAGATTTATAATGTGTTTGTAACGATGGTCAACCTATTATGTAGCATAAATGGGATGAAGTATTCAATTGGCTTCATCTGCTTGCTGAGCAGAAACCGCTTATAAGCTTATCTAAAAGTTGCAGTTAAGATGTTCAGAAACCGTGACGACACAGAGAAAGTGAGTGAGAGAGTTATGAGATCGTTTTCTCTCTTCTCTCGTAGCCTTGGATGCGGGGGCCTTTTTCAGACAAGAAAGGGTGAGACCTTTTTTTTGTTGTTGTTTGGACGCATCCTGGAAAAAGCGTAGGTGGTGACGATTCTTTGTGATTTTCTGAGTTTGCTTTTGGTCAAATTCGGTAATTAGACCTCACACCTCTGTTTATTTGGGAGGGAGCGCACGCTTTTGAGAGATCTGATAAATAGCCACGCATAAATGGGATAGAGAAAGTCTTTTCTTTCTTTTATATCGATGCATTGTAACGACAGCCTCTTCGAGTGGCAAGTTCCGTGATTGAAAACGAGGAGGTATAAGCGTGATTCACTGCTATAAGGGTCATTATCTTAAAAACTAATCCAGAAAACAAAGTGTTTACTATAAATCCTTTATATGTATTGCCAACTTTTATGTGCAATTGGAATTTATTTTTAAGAAATTTGGAGCGAAGATCGACTTTTCATAATGTTTGACTTCTACGAAGAAAACCTTCGATTTTGTGCAGTTAATTAGCGTTTTTTTTGTTTTATATATATATATATATATATATATATATATATATATATATATATATATATATATATATATGCAAGTTTGTATGTATGTATGTAAAGTATGTATGTATGTATGTATGTATGTATGTATGTATGTATGTATGTATGTATGTATGTATGTATATATATATATTCAATAGGTGGTAGAGCTTCCACTTCAGGCAATTATAGCCTTAACCCTCCGGGCATGCTTTCCACAAGTGTTTGGATGATGGACAGTGGTATTTTCCTCCACTTGGCTTAGTAAGACATATAAGTTCGTCCACCAATTTTGGACGGTTGCTGCACCCTTTAATTCAGCGATCCAACTCGTCCCAAAGGTGTTCTATAGGATTCAAATCTGGACTCTGGGCATGCCAGTCCAGTCGGTTCACCCCGTTGTCATCGTGCCAATCCACGGTGGACCTCGCAACATGACAAGTGGCGTTGTCATCCTGGAAGTATCAATGATCGAACCCGTAAAATTGACACAGCGTAGGAAGCACATTGTTGTCTATAATAGTGGAGTAGGAGTCGGTGATGAGTCTACCATGAATTGGAATAAAGTGTAACGTAGATCAGGACCGCAGATATCCTCATTTGCATGGGTGTCCAAATACTTATTAATAGATAGTGTATCTCCAAAACTTGATCATCTTCATCGGCAACGAGTTTATCTACCAAATCGATTGGATGACGGTAATTGGGTTAATTGACCCTTTAAGATTTTACATCTACAAACATACAAACAAAATCGATGTTACTATAAGAGATTTTATTTTCAAAGTAAATATTTAACTTTTTGTATCGAAGTGGTGTATGTACATGTATTTGTTACTGATGAAATTTTTTTAAAACACATCAAAAAATGTCAAAGATAAAATATATATATATATTTGGGCAACAATTGAAATTATTTCATAAGTATCTGCTTTCAGGCATGCACCCTAGGGGGGAGGGGGACGTCAGAACTAAATCTAAGACTCCCAACATACGTATGTTTTGTTATGAATGAATAGGAAACACTTACTAATTTCAAATAATTTCAAAAGAATAAATTTTTAATCTACTGAGGTTCGAAACATCAAGCAAAGTAACTATTAAGTCCAAAAACATCGAAAAAATAACTGATTTGGGAATCTCATATTTTTAGAAAAATCGTTTTACATTATTTTATGTTTGCTTAGATTTAAGATAGGCTGTCGGTAATTTTTTTTATTTTTTATTTTTTTTAATTTTTTTTTTTAATTTGGATGTTTCTGTTTTCCAAATGTTGTGATAGTGCTTCGGAGCTGCCTGTTTCTTTATTTGCTAGCACCATAAATTCTTAATAAAATCAATGTTTGTCAATCTGCCTAAAATATTATTCCTTTTCTAATTAAATTAAAAAAAAAAAAAAAATTAGATTAATCAATAATCTAGGAAATGAAAATTATATATCTATACACTTTTTATGGAGGCTCAATTTAGGTTATTCTCTTTAACTCGAAAACTGTCTAAAAAGCATATAAATTCTTTTGCAAATGTAGATTGTAAATTAAAAAAAAGACAAAACTATTAATGATATATCACAAATGGAATGAGAAATTTCTGTATAGACGTCGTTAAAAATGCAGTAGCAAACTCATTGCTTGTTTGAAAACCCCACCCAAAGAAGTTTTCTATTTGCGACCAAGTCTTCATTGGTAAACCGTCCAAATCCATCATACTTAATCTTATGGGCAAGAACATTTCAAAACAGTCACAATAATCTCATGTAAGTATAAAAAAATAATTTTATTACATAAATTATCAGACTGAATTATATAATATTTCGGAAATTCAATATCCTATATTAATAAAAATTGCAACTAGAACAGCAACGCCTGCTTTATCTAAATTGATACTAATACAATGCAAAGAAAGCATAAGGAATTACTCATTTTTAACTGAAAATGTTATCCACCCAAAAATCGAATATAATATTATTCCTTATCCATAAACTTAGAACTGGTTTGGTTAGTTGCTTTCCTATAGAGCTGATTTTCAGATATTTTTTTTTTTTTTTTTTTTTTCGAGAAATTTTTTTTGAAGAAAACTATTATTATATTTAAATAATTTGTATCTACACAACAACAGCTTTCTTTGAAAAAAAAAAAAACCTGAAGTAATTTTCCTTTTTCAAAACAACTATAAAAGCAAAATATCATTGAGTTCCAAAAAATGCCCATTATTCTAGAATTACTCAAACTTTGTTGAATGTATACCGTGAAATGGAGAGACGGGACCTCAAGATGAAAGACAATTAGAAAGTCAATTTAAGAACGATTGTTTGTGCACAAAATTTTAAAATTGTACTTGAAGTGTTTCTTATTATTATATTCAACACAATTGAAGAAAAACATTAATTTACCAATCATAAACGTGCAATCGGATTTCTGTTCATTCATATAATGTCTTCTAAGGAAATTTCGTTGCGTGGTAATCACAAATTTTGTATTTATACTTATGTGTTCATTTCTTTTTTAAATCCTTTATATTACCTTCGATTTTTGTGTGTGTTTGTGACAGATAAATTTTTCGAGATAACTTGGATAAACCAACATGCCGTTATCCAATTGAACTGAAACTTGGCAGATAAACACGTTGTCGGTAACAATGCATTCTATCAAGTTTTGGAACTATCATTAGATGGCTGATTTTTCACATGTTTGTAGTTTCGTACGTCAGATTCAGATACCAAACATATACAAGAACGTACAATTTGGCGATATTTAATGACTGAAGCCTTCCTTAGTTAAGGTTAAAGGAATAAGTTTAAAAAAAAACCCTACAATCTTAATGTTTTTTAAATCCTTCTAATATTAACCTAGATTTTTTTCGTGGTGGACAACACTTTTGAAGGGCTAATTAACTCAGTAGTCCGTCATCCAATTGAACTGAAACTTGGCAGATAAACACTTCTTCGGTAACAATGCATTCTATCAAGCTTTGGAACTATCATTAGATGGCAGATTTTCACATGTTTGTAGTTTCGTACGTCAGATCAAGATACCAAACATGTACAAGAACTCACAATTTGGCAATATTTAATAACTGAAGCCTTCCTTAGAAGGTTGACGGCATAAGTTAAAAAAAAACCTTACAATTTTAATTTATTTAAATCCTTTATATTAACCTAGATTTTGTTTGTGGCGGGCAACACTTTTGAATAGCTAATTAACTCAGTAGTCCGTCATCCAATTGAACTGAAACTTGGCAGATAAACACTTCGTCGGTAACAATGCATTCTATCAAGCTTTGGAACTATCACTAGAGGGCAGATTTTCACATGTTTGTAGTTTCGTACGTCAGATCAAGATACCAAACATGTACAAGAACTCACAATTTGGCAATATTTAATAACTGAAGCCTTCCTTAGTTAAGGTTGACGGCATAAGTTAAAAAAAAAAACCTTACAATTTTAATGTATTTAAATCCTTTATATTATCTAGATTATGTTCATGGCTGGCAACACTTTTGAAGGGTTAATTAACTCAGTTGTACGTCATCCAATCGAACTGAAACTTGGCAAATAAACTCTTAGTCGATTTTAATTAATTTTAAAAGGTTTTGGGTCAAACAAAAAGTTAGTCATTAATACGGAATCGGTGGTTTTCTTCAAAGTGGAAATCCTACAAATCAGGAATTCTGATTCTGGAAAAAATCAGGAAAATGTCAGGGAATAATTTTAAATTTCACGAAAATCAGGGAAATTTTCTTTATTCTGAAGGTACATTTCCCCGTTCATTCCCCCCCCCCCCCCGAAAAAATGTAATGGTAGTCGTTAGAAGTTTAATTTTACGGAATAATATAAACTTTTCATTATCTCCAAAACTATTTTTAAAAAAATTGCCACACTGTTTATTTAGCATAGTGTTCTATTTGATCAGGATGTCTACATATCTGGAAAACAAATGGAAATTTGAAAAAAAAAATTGTTTTAAAATCAGGGAATTTTTTAGCAATCTATCAGGGAAATTACAAGGGTATTTTTTTTTTTTTTTTTTTTGAATTTTTTGTTGACCCTTTAGATTGTATTCGGCACTCGCCCCTCCCCCTCTTCTCTTCCCATAATTCGAAATTCCCGGCTTATTATTATACTTATTGGTTCTTGAAAATATTTCGATTGATATCGAAAATAATTGCAAATAGCGGAGATATTTAGGTACCATAAGTGATTTTAAAGAAGAAACCTGAAAGTTTAGGAATGTTAGCAAGGAACCTAATCGAAATGTTATGGGGCAGAGATAGGAACAAGGAAATAAAATCTATTGACATTTACAAGTGCCTCTATTTGTGTATGCCCAACTAGAAATTTTGTGTTTTAAACGGAAATGCACCTAGAGTTTATCTGTGCACTATGCTTGTTTGATTGATGGGTTATTTTTACAACTTGTTTGTTTTTATTGTCTTGTTTCTTGTTTTTATTTAGAATAAGCTATACAAGAGATGTTCCAAATCTACGTTTGTTTACAGGAAGTAAATGGAGCATAAAAGGTTTTGACCCAGTATTCTTGGTTTTGTGGAAAGACACTTTGACTTGTGTAAAGTATTTTGACAACAACACATTTAATGATCTTTCTTATTTTTAACAAAGTCTTGTTTTATTTTTATATCATTGTACTATAAAATACTTTACCATATGTTTTGGAAATAAATTTCTACGAATGTAAAGAATTTATTGTAAAATTTTTTTTTTGTATAAAAATGTACAAAAGCAGTTATTTATACAACTAGTTAGGAAAGTAATACTTTTTCAAAAATGCTTATTTGACGATTAGCACGAATCAAATAATTTACCTAGTTTGAAAAAGTATTTCCCACGGGTTGTAAACAATATTTTTTATAAGCACGTGCAAAACATATTTCAAATACATATATTTGTTAATGTTATCAACTCCAGTCAATGAATTTCCTCTGAAAATATCTCATTTCAATACCAAGACTACATAATATTTCAGCACGAGGCGTGCGGGAAAGTACTTTTTCACGCTAGTGTGAGAAAGCTGCTTTCCCACACCTCTCGATTTCTTATTAAAAATGATTAAATAAAGTTTAATTTTTTTTGCACGTTATTATAAAAATAAATTTTTTCGTTCTTATAAATCGTGGGAAAAGTAGTACTTGACTGCGAGGAGTGCGGGAAAGTGTGAGAAAGTAATTTCTGCAAATCTCGCTCTCAAATTTGTTATAATTTCGGTATAGAAATGACATTTTTAGAACAGATTCATTGACTGGAGTTGCCAACTTTAGTTTATATATATTTATTAAAGGTATTTTTTGCTTGTGATTATAAAAAGTATTGCATGCAACATGTGGGAACTTTTTCAATCTTGACAAATTATTTGACTCGTGCTATCGCACTCGTCAAAAAAGGATTTTGTCGCGATTGAAAAAATATTTCTTTGCCAAATAGTTGCATAATTAACTAATATGGGTTATTATAATTATTTTTAAGTAAATATTTACTATAAGTAAAATTATTCTGAAACTTTTCTTCTTGGTTCCCAGAAGCTTAATTTTGAAATTGTTATCGTGAAATAAAAAAATAATCGATTTAATGTTGCCTCATTCATAAAATACATTATTTTAAAAAGTTGAGCGCGCAACTCCTTTCTTACTGAACTTTTTAAATTCTCTTTAGAAATTTAAAACTCAAATTAGTATAGTTAATGGGAATTTGAAAATTTAGCTCATGAAAACCGATACTTCTAATTTAAATTATCCATACAACGTGGCACAGCGAATTTAATTTTCCTTTCCGGGCAACGCTGCCCAGCGCCATTTCAAAAGAACGTTTTTCTTGATTCGTTTAATTGCCTTAATCGCTTGCGCTTTCTTCTTTCGGCGTGTGAAAGCTGTACTTATAACGATTATCGTCACGACGAATTCTAATGTCACTCATCGCAAACGATTATTATGATTGCAGGTGTTCTTTTTTATTATTTTTTCTCTCTATCTTTTTGTCTTTTTAAGAGCTCTTCGCCTTGGCACCATGACCCCGATTTTTTTCAGTTATTTGTTCTAACTGCAACCGAAATGCGTTTTGCCATTCAGAAAGATCTCCTTTTGACCAAATCTTCAAGGATTTTATAACATTTCTTCGGTTTAAAATAAATTAAATAATCTTCTTTGCATTTTGTTGCATAAGGGTAGGCGGAGAGCCATTGTTCAGTGGAAGGTAGAACGGTTCCAGTAAAAGACTTGCAATTAGCTTTTTAAAGAGAGATTTCAAAGGGTGGCTATTTTCTATTGTATCACTTCATTTCTAGGAATATGCACAGATTTTGACTTTCCTCAAAATATTTCATTTTTCCATCGCGTCTATGAATGACAAGTTTTTTTTTTTATAAATTTTGAGCATGTTGGAAAATCTTAAAAATTTTTACATTATCCCACAAAATAATGAAAGAAAATTTGCTTTTATTAAATATGAAATCCTCAGTTAAACAGTCATCCAAATCTTAGAAAATTTATTTCCCAGTAATAGAGTAGACAATTTTGAACATTATTCCACCAAACAATTAAAGAAAATTTTATCATATTAAGTACGAAAGCATCAGTTGGTCCAAACATTGGCAGTCATCCAAACCTTGGAAAATTTGCTTCTCAGTAATAGAGTAGAAAATTTTTCATTATCCCACAAAACAATTAAACAAAATGTTATTATATTAAGTACGAAAGCGCCAGTTAAACAATCATCCAAACCTTTGAAAATTTGTTTTCCAGTAATAGTGTAGAAAATTTTACATTATCCCACAAAACAATTAAACAAAATGTTATTATATTAAGTTCGAAAGCGCCAGTTAAACAATCATCCAAACCTTTGAAAATTTGTTTCCCAGTAATAGTGTAGAAATTTTTTCATTATCCCACAAAACAATTAAACAAAATGTTATTATATTAAGTACGAAAGCGCCAGTTAAACAATCATCCAAACCTTTGAAAATTTGTTTCCCAGTAATAGTGTAGAAAATTTTACATTATCCCACAAAACAATTAAACAAAATGTTATTATATTAAGTTCGAAAGCGCCAGTTAAACAATCATCCAAACCTTTGAAAATTTGTTTCCCAGTAATAGTGTAGAAAATTTTTCATTATCCCACAAAACAATTAAGCAAAATGTTATTATATTAAGTACGAAAGCGCCAGTTAAACAATCATCCAAACCTTTGAAAATTTGTTTCCCAGTAATAGTGTAGAAAATTTTACATTATCCCACAAAACAATTAAACAAAATGTTATTATATTAAGTTCGAAAGTTCCAGTTAAACAGTCATACAAACCTTAGAAAATTTGTTTCCCAGTAATAGTGTAGAAAATTTTGAACATTATCCCACCAAACAATTAAAGAAAATTTTATCATATTAAGTACGAAAGCATCAGTTGGTCCAAACATTGGCAGTCATCCAAACCTTGGAAAATTTGCTTCTCAGTAATAGAGTAGAAATTTTTTCATTATCCCACAAAACAATTAAACAAAATGTTATTATATTAAGTACGAAAGCGCCAGTTAAACAATCATCCAAACCTTTGAAAATTTGTTTCCCAGTAATAGTGTAGAAAATTTTACATTATCCCACAAAACAATTAAACAAAATGTTATTATATTAAGTTCGAAAGCGCCAGTTAAACAATCATCCAAACCTTTGAAAATTTGTTTCCCAGTAATAGTGTAGAAAATTTTTCATTATCCCACAAAACAATTAAACAAAATGTTATTATATTAAGTACGAAAGCGCCAGTTAAACAATCATCCAAACCTTTGAAAATTTGTTTTCCAGTAATAGTGTAGAAAATTTTACATTATCCCACAAAACAATTAAACAAAATGTTATTATATTAAGTTCGAAAGCGCCAGTTAAACAATCATCCAAACCTTTGAAAATTTGTTTCCCAGTAATAGTGTAGAAAATTTTTCATTATCCCACAAAACAATTAAACAAAACGTTATTATATTAAGTACGAAAGCGCCAGTTAAACAATCATCCAAACCTTTGAAAATTTGTTTCCCAGTAATAGTGTAGAAAATTTTACATTATCCCACAAAACAATTAAACAAAATGTTATTATATTAAGTTCGAAAGTTCCAGTTAAACAGTCATACAAACCTTAGAAAATTTGTTTCCCAGTAATAGTGTAGAAAATTTTGAACATTATCCCACCAAACAATTAAAGAAAATTTTATCATATTAAGTACGAAAGCATCAGTTGGTCCAAACATTGGCAGTCATCCAAACCTTGGAAAATTTGCTTCTCAGTAATAGAGTAGAAATTTTTTCATTATCCCACAAAACAATTAAACAAAATGTTATTATATTAAGTACGAAAGCGCCAGTTAAACAATCATCCAAACCTTTGAAAATTTGTTTCCCAGTAATAGTGTAGAAAATTTTACATTATCCCACAAAACAATTAAACAAAATGTTATTATATTAAGTTCGAAAGCGCCAGTTAAACAATCATCCAAACCTTTGAAAATTTGTTTCCCAGTAATAGTGTAGAAAATTTTTCATTATCCCACAAAACAATTAAACAAAATGTTATTATATTAAGTACGAAAGCGCCAGTTAAACAATCATCCAAACCTTTGAAAATTTGTTTTCCAGTAATAGTGTAGAAAATTTTACATTATCCCACAAAACAATTAAACAAAATGTTATTATATTAAGTTCGAAAGCGCCAGTTAAACAATCATCCAAACCTTTGAAAATTTGTTTCCCAGTAATAGTGTAGAAAATTTTTCATTATCCCACAAAACAATTAAACAAAACGTTATTATATTAAGTACGAAAGCGCCAGTTAAACAATCATCCAAACCTTTGAAAATTTGTTTCCCAGTAATAGTGTAGAAAATTTTACATTATCCCACAAAACAATTAAACAAAATGTTATTATATTAAGTTCGAAAGTTCCAGTTAAACAGTCATACAAACCTTAGAAAATTTGTTTCTCAGTAATAGAGTCAGTCCCGAAACTCTAATTGGGGCTTTAGTTGGGGATATTAATTCATATTCATTTCAAAATATAATTTCAAGGTGTTATCAAACTCTTTTAAATTATAATAAATGGAAATAATAAGTGAAAATAATTCAAATTAATGAAGTAATACAGATTGAATACTATGCAAATCAATTAACTGTTAAAAGTCACTATTTACATACCCAAAACACATTTTATATTTAACTAATGCTAAGTAAAATGATAGGCAGAATTACATGTCATCTCATATTTATATTTTAATCCTGTGCCAAGTTACTGTAAAAATAATTAATCCTTGTCTCTTTGAGATCAGATTTTTTTTATCAAATTTTAAACACTTCCATGATCTTCTATGTTTTACTCTTCCATTGAAATTATCTACAAAACTAATTATTTACTACTTGTTTTTCTCTTTTTAAGTATTATTGAAACAAATTGCTACTTGTTTACTTTGTATTCAGTTGAGGAAATTGAAATATTTGTTTTTAAACCTAATTATGAATTAAAAAACATAGTATTGTTTATATAATGGATAAGTGAGTAAAAAAATACTCAATTGATTAGTGAGCGAATAAGAAAGCCAACATTTTTGTTATCAGTTTTAATTGTAGCCTATAATATACAACTTATACAACTATCAGGTTTCTTTAGCATTCAGCGAAATCTTTCGATAAAATCTGTAGTTGTTCTAAGGAAGTTAGTGAAAAATAAGTAATTAAAATGTAATGCAGACAAAATACATATTACAAAATGGAAAAACCATCAGTTCAAATTTTCACCGTTTGATAGAAATATGGCGCTTTAATGATTCATATGGAAGTTAATTAACAACCAAAAGAAGAAAGTTGTGATTACGTTATATATAAAAAAAAATATTCCTTTAAATTTTGAATATTTGTCATCTAAATGTAGCCCTTGAAGAATCGTTTGCGAAAATATGAAAAACTTACATTTATTTATTTATTCATTCATTCATTCATTCATTTATTTATTTATTTATTTATTTATTTATTTATTTATTTATTTATTTATTTATTTATTTATTTATTTATTTATTTATTTATTTATTTATTTATTTATTTATTTATTTATTTATTTATTTATTTATTTATTTATTTATTTATTTATTTATTTATTTACTTAATTTTTCGATATAATTTCTGCACGATTTCAGTTGTATGTATTCAAATTTCTATGAATGTTGCTTACTACCAGATCTAAAGGGCTCTTACAGATTTAAATTTAAATACCCTGTTTACGATTAAATGCCAAAAATCAAATGATCTACTCCCGATTTCATCAATCACAAAAAGTAAACAGAAGATCAAATCGTAATAATTTCTTCTACTTTTATTGCTAGGAGGTCTCATTCAGAAGAATAACCACATGATTATTCACCTTAGCAATACTACTGTCACAAATCTAGTAACCTCCATGTTGGATATCTTTTGATGAATTTTTTTACACTAATACTTGTTGGTAATTGACCACAAAAAGATGTTTGCATTTGGTGGAGAGAGTATTCGCGTTGAAAGGAAATGTTTTTCTTCCACTCATTCAAATGGAAAATGGCATGGAGATGACATGCCATCACACGCGCCATTTTTTTGTGGTCGATTCCGATTACGTAAAACATACTATTATTGCGTTGGGAAAATGAGTTTCAAAAGTTAGGTTACAATCTGTTGGTGGTCCATGATTAGATCTTTAATGTGGTCAACGTAAACTAAATAATATTTTATTATGAAACATTTTTGGAATTTTTTTTTCTTTTTCTATTTAAAGTTGCCCTTGCTTATTTGCTCGCATGTATTTTAAAATCTAAGAAAAACTTTTTTTTCTTTTTTTTTTCTTAAATCCTTTCAATTAACTTAGATTGTGTGTGTGTGTGTGTGTGTGTGTGTGTGTGTGTGTGTGTGTGTGTGTGTGTGTGTGTGTGTGCGTGTGTTCGTGTCTGCCAGGAAAACCTGCGAAAACCAAATTAACACCCTTGGCGTAATCCACTCCTTCCGAAATTTGGCAAATAAATTCGATGTCGGTGACAATGCATTCTATCAAATTTTGGGGGCTGTCACTTTCACTAACAGGCCGCTTTTATACGCGCTTCAATTGGCGATGTATATTACTTATAAACCTACCTCCCGTCATCCAATCGAACTGAACTTCGAAACTTGGTTGGTGCATTCGTTATCAATGCAATGTTTTATATTAAATTTTGCGACTGTCACACAAAGATCGCTTTTACACATGTTTCTATTGCCTTACATTAGACTTATCAGCTTTTACTTACGTTCAATTATCCAGATACCAAGCTTAATTCAAACACGTTTAACTTAACAATATTTAGTAACTGAAACCTTCCCCTATTAATATTGACGAGTCAAAATCTTTGGAAAGCTAATTAACCCATTTTCCGTCATCCAATCGAACTGAATCTTGGCAAATATCTTAGTTGGGGGTCATTCAATCAAGTTTTGGGGGCAAAAAAGAAGTAAATAATTTGGAATTTATCTTTTTTTTCGTAGTGATCAAAACTTTGAAAACTCGATCTTAACTCAATAAGTTGCAATTGCACATAAAAATTGGCAATGCATATAAAGGATTTATTTTGAAAACTGTGTTTTTATGGGTCATACTATTTTCTACATAATTTGGTTTGTTTCTCACGATAACATTAACATGGTGATAGAAGTACATTTGAATACAATGTTAAACAAAAGAAAAGTGAGCAGAGATAAAAGTGTTTATTAGGTCAGCAATCAAACTCTATTGTGTTTGGAAAGTAAACTTTTCCTAATGCTATATTATACACTTATACAGACCCGTCATTGTGTATAGGTCTCAGATTTTGACACTTCGCAAACATGCTCACTTCGCTCGCTGAAAGGGTCGTTGACACGCAAGCATAGATTCGCTTTGCTCACTAAAAGGAGAATTGTTACGTAAGTCCTTATTATTAGAGCCCTCTCCCATGTCGAGAGAAAAAATTTTTTCACCGTAATACAAGAATGCAACTTAAATTAGTGTGAAAATATTTCAACATTGTGTTTGTGAAAAACAAAATTACAAGGCCATAGCAATTTATGTTTAAAATTTTAGAGTTATACGCTAATTGGAAGTCACATTGTAAAGAAACTTTAGGAAATTAAAAAAATGAATTAAAATTTTTTTAAATTGTAACCTTCTGTTGTCAAAAGTACAATTGGAAGGCAAAAACTACTCAGATCGAAAATTCGAGAGGTCTACGCCCATTAGAAGCCACTTTGTGAAAAAAAAAAAATTAAAAACACTAAGTAAAATTGTTACCTAATGTTTGTCAAAAGTCCGATAAAAAGGCCCGAATTACTTACGTTGAAAATTTCAGAGCCCCATGCCCATTAGAATTCACTTTGCAAAAACATTAATGAAAAAAGTTAATTACATTAATTTAAAAACTAATTGAAATGTTAATATTATGTTTGTCAAAAGTCCAATTAGAAGGCTAAGATTACTTATGTTGAAAATTTCAGAGCTCTATGCCTATTAGAAGTATCATTCTATAGAAGAGACAGTCAAAGACATTTTGAAAGGCTGAAAGATTTGTTGATTAGTACTTAGTCTTATTGTTATAACTTGATAGTTAATAGTTTTTACCGAACTATCAGTACTTTGAATGTCGCCTAAAAAATTAGGAAACTGAGTTTAATCAAATTCACCTGTTTGCCAATATGGTATAATGTTTAAAATTGTTTGACTTCAGAATTATTTTTTTAGAAAATTGATATTTCTTGCTGGATTTGATCACTTTTGCATGAAGTTCAGCTTTTGTATTCAGAGCTGTATCATATGTATGATTCCCAAAATGTTTTGAATTTCTTACTTTATATATTGCGAAGAAAAATGTGACTCTTATTTTAAATAAATATTCTTAATTTTTTTTAAAAAATGGTGAGGAGGGTTATTTTTTTTTTCTTGGCGGTGGACATCGTTTCGCCACTGCTACTGCACAAAAATTACCGTGAACACAAAGAGTGTTGCCACAATATTTTGACTAATCATTAAACTTCGGAAGATTAATTAAGAGAGATTCTTAAATAAAGATTTGTCTCAAGTTGGTTCCTTATTATCCGAGAACAAAGCCTCAGGGGCACAAATCAATGTTAAGAATTCATAAAAGCGGAAGTTTTATTAGACTTTTGTTCCTCTGCAGAAGGGACGAATCCCGGAAGTTATATATTAAAGAAGAGTATATAACCTAATCATAATTGGTAATATTCTTATTTCTTCTGGATGCTGCAATTTGCAGGATTGACGAGAAGATTGAAAAATACTGTGATCTATTAATTAGAGTATGGTTCGAAGAAAAGATTTCGTACAGAATAATTAATATATAACTAGGTTGGAAGTTATGAAGTTTTCTTTCCTTTGAATCTTGTTATGAAGTTTTCTTTCCTCTGAGTCTTGTTATGAAGTTTTCTTTCCTTTGAATCTTGTTATGAAGTTTTCTTTCCTTTACATCTTCTGCTGCACAAGTAGTTCTATATTTAATACTAACGATTAGAGGTCGGAAATATCGATCAAAATAAATATCGATACTATATCGTTGCATAGAAAAAATATCGATCAAATATCATTATTTTGATACATGCTTTTTTTTATTTTTATTTGATTTTCAATTTTGCCAGAAACGAAGTTTTTCGGGGCAAATTTTTACTTTTCATGAATTCATGCCAAAATTGTTTAAATAAATAAATTATAAAAATTGTTTTAATAAATAAATTATAAAAATTGTTTTAATAAATAAATTGTAAAAATTGTTTGAATACATAAATTATATTATAAATCAGAATAAATAAAATACATTTGGATGTCAATGCATAAATTCACAGTTATTATTAAAGAAGAAATTTTGAAAAGTAGCTTACCACAAATTTTGTGATAGAGATGTTTTTAATATTTAAAATTAGATGCAAATTTCAGGCACACGTTGGCAACAGAAACGTTACTGTGTTAATGACTACTAATAAATGATCTTATCTTTCCATTACATTATGTTTTCTTTTTAGTTAGAGTGCCATTTTAACTGTCTCTAAGCCAAGTCCAAACTTTAGTTTTGAACGTTTTGAAATTGGAATAAATAAAATCGAAAAAACACATGGAACTGCAAAACGATCATCAAAAAACTAAAAATGTTTAAAAATATCGATATATCGGTGACTTGTATCGATATTTTTACTACCGATATTCTATTTTAAATATCGATAAAAATATAGTCGTATCGATATATCGCCAACCTCTACTACCGATGCTATTGTTGCAGAGATATATAATGGTCCATCAGTGGTAATTTGTCGAAGCAATTGGTTGTAAATTTCACCAGAATATATTTCAATTTTTTTCTGGTTTGAGAGAAACTTTTTGTAAATCACTTAATTTACCCATCATGGGGAATTATCATGAGCTTTTAGAATCCACACCAAACAACGAATGCGTGGACGGGACCAGAGGGAACGGATAAAAACTTCGTGATTTTATTTTTGTTTTAAAAATTTATATTTTCTTTGAGACATAAGCCATGCAATTTTGTGACCTGCTTATTCTTGACTTTAAAATGTACTTGTTTTTAAAAAATTTAATTTATCGTCAGAGCTATGACAAATGTACCCTATCCTTTTATGAACTCCCATGTACTCTACTTTAGTACGAGCATCTACCCCCCCCCCCCCTTCTCCCCCTATGCTCTGTCAAGCGCTCAATGCCTTATTCCTATTTACTTTCTTAATCCCAATTGGAAACTATCTGAGATGAAGTAGTAATGGCCAACCACTCAGGTAAGCACTACATAGCTTATTTATGATCTAAAATCACTACATTTTCCTTCCCTGAGCAATTTATTTCATGTTTTATATTAAATAAATAATAGGGATGAATATAAGTACATATTATTGAAAAATTTCATGTAGAAGGGCATATAGAGAATGTATATATATACTACGCCTGCTTAAGAACCTGCCCTAATGAATATATCATCATAAAATTTGGTGCACATAGAGTAAGGGCTAAGTGGGAATGGCCTCCGAAGGGAAATTTAATATCGTTTTAAATTTTCACCACCAGAGGGAAATTCGGCGTTCCAAACACTTAAATAGAAGTTAAGTACTTAAGCTAAAAGGTTCGGAATGAAGTTTTATACAAAACATGTAATTTAATCAAGATATGGATATATATCATATAACTGTAAGTCTTGAAGCATCATTTGAAAAATTTTGGGAAAAAAAAAATAATAAGAATTTGTAAAGCAATTATTCCCCAATGAACTTGGTAGTTGCGCAGTACTTTTTTACAAATGTGATTCCATTTGTCTTTAAATAGATGTAGTTTAAATAAAACCTCTATGTTTTACTTACAAAATTCATGTAAGCATTCTTGGACAAAATAATTAAAATAAGAGACGTATTTTATTCCTTTTCAATTTAGTAATAGAAGAACTTCTTGAGCCTGTCTTCGCGATTTAAATTTCTATTCTTTGGTTCTGTTTCTTTTATTTTTATTTTCAATAATGTAGCATGAAAATGTAAAAGGTTTATCTTATTTCACCAATTTTATTTACCTCAAATTTTAAATTTAAGATATCATATTTAAGATTAAAAATGATCACTCCCTAATAGTTAAAGGTATGGCATGCCGTTTCCTTTTTCACCAAGAGGAATTATAATTTTGACAGTTTAGATATTATGAGAGAATAATAATTGAGGAAAATTCGTAAAAAAAAAATAAATTAATCTGCAAAACTACGTAATTAAATTATATAGCCTTAGCAACATTGTTCTTTTGGTAAAATTACACTTTTGAACTTAAAGTAAAATTTAAAAAATAATTATATTACAAAAAGGAAATTAAAATAATGTATGTAGCCCCTTACGAACTTAAAAACGATCAGTAAACAATGGTCAATTGAAAAGATGAATTGAATAATATTGTTACACACATTTTCTGTATACAGCTGTAAATAGTGACGTATTAATTTAAAATTCTATTGTAATTTATTTTATCTTATTTTATTTATTAACAGAGATAATACAGGTTAGAAAAAGGTGGCAACACCTATAACAATCGGGAACTTTCGAGATGTTTCTATCATTTGACAAGTTGGCTGGATACTTCGAGAAAGTTCTTACGCGCGCCTATAAATTTGACCGCAGCTAAAATCTACGGACAGTTTGACTTCGAATCTCGATGAAAGATAAGCGTATTGTTTACTTCTTGGAGTGAGCCTGAATGATCGCTATTTTCGAAGTTGTTTTTACTGAAGCTTGTGTCGATGCTTGAGAGTGATTGCATTGTTCTTTAAATGAATTTTTGTGAGTTGTTGAAGCGAATAAATTAAAGTTTTTATATAAATAAAAACTGTGCCTCTGTGGAAAAATTCATAGCAATATTTAAAAAAATTGGAAATGCAAATAGTAGTATTTTATCAAAAATAGAAAAATATTAATATGCACGAAATGGTTGCATACTGTTGTACTCTTTACTATTCCAAAATGCAATACTGGGACTTAAAAGATAAATTGACTTATCAAGGTTATGAATTTTGTTATATTCATTAAGTTATGGCTTTAAATATTCTCTAGGACACATTTAAAAGTTATGTTTGAGGTGGGTTTTTCTTCTTCGAGAGATGCTTTCCAATAAAAAAAATTAACTTATCGTTCAACCACAATATTTTTTTCTCAGAAACTTATTGAGTTTTACCACTTTTTGAACATCATGATCTCTTCTAGTGAGTCCTAGACTTACTATTAGTTTTTCTTTAAGTAACTTACAATAAATGTCTTTAAAAACCTGTGTTTCTGGAACAACGGAAGAAAAGTATCCAGTTTCCAAACTTCTAAAATTCAATGCAGTGAATAAATATTTCTTGCGTGTCTATAGTGTATTTTAAAACTACCAGTAGTCTTATTTTTACTTATTATTATTTCCTTCGTTGGTATTCTAGTTTAAACCATTTCAGAGCTTATCTTTCCACTCTCTGAAACAAAGACTTTAAACTGTTCAACCAAAAGATTCCGTGAAGTCCTCCTGGAAGACCAACCCCAAGTATACTATTCCCAGAAAATGACATGACATAAACATACCTCCTGTCAACAATGGATACATAATTCGAAAACAAACAGCTGTGCTTCTCGGACACGCCATCCGTCTTTTTCCACACTGACTGGACCCGTTCCAAATTCGAAAAACAAAATCCGAGATTCTACACCGAGAGAAAAGTAGTGTTATACTTACCCGCCAACACTAAAATTCGCTACAAATCCATACACAGTATAACATCTCGTCGAGGTCGTAGACGTTTTACGTTCCCTTCAAATTGCGATATATAACTCACGTCTGTTTGGCATAAACAGACTTAAAAAGAAGATCTTCTTTTAACCCGTTGCTTCTTTCCGATTCTATTTTCTTCTGGGATCCCAATGAGTCACCGGAATTTTTAGCGCCTATTCGAAGGTGAAGGCTGGAGTGTGAGTACGTGGGATGTTCCCGTAAAAGAAAGGATTACTCATGGAGTTCGGTTTTGGCCGTGAGGGGCAATCACCAGGCGAGCTAGCTGAAGCTGGATTCTGGAAATTTGGAGCATATATTAGAGGTCGGAAATATCGATCAAAATAAATATCGATACTATATCGTTCCATTGAAAAAATATCGATACATGCTTTTTTTATTTTTATTTGATTTTCAATTTTGCCAGAAACGAAGTTTTTCCGGGCAAATTTCTACTTTTCATGAATGCAAGCCAAAATTGTTTTAATAAATAAATTATAAAAAACGGGTTCAAGTTAATAAATAAATTAAAAAAATTGTTTTAATTAATAAATTATAAAAATTGTTTTAATAAATAAATTATAAAAATTGTTTTAATAAATAAATTATAAAAATTGTTTTAATAAATAAATTGTAAAAATTGTTTTAATAAATAAATTATATTATCAATCAGAAGAAATAAAATACATTTGGATGTCAATGCATAAATTCCCATTTATTCTTAAAGAAGAAATTTTGAAAAGAAGTTTACCGCAAATTTTGTGATAGAGATGTCTTTAATATTTAAAATTAGATGCCAATTTCAGGCACACGTTGGCAACAGAAACGGCGCTGTGTTAATGACTACTAATAAATGATCCTATCTTTCCATTACATTATGTTTTCTTTTTAGTTAGGGTGCCATTTTAACTGTCTCTAAGCCAAGTCCAAACTTTAGTTTTGAAGGTTTTGAAATTGGAATAAATAAAATCGAAAAAACACATGGAACTGCAAAACGATCATCAAAAAACTAAAAATGTTTAAAAATATCGATATATCGGTAACTTGTATCGATATTTTTACTATCGATATTAAAAAAAAAAAATATCGTCGTATTGATATATCGCCAACCTCTACCATATATCAAATGTAACTTTAAGACTGATAGCAGTGGCGGCTCGTGCACTACAGCCAGTGCAGCCGGGCTGCATCGAAATTTAATAGTTCAAAACTAAAATTATATATTTTTCAATTTTCTAAAATGAAGATTCAATTTTTACGCTAAGTGTAAAAAAAATCCGTTGAAAGACAAACTTCTTTCCTCAATTCTCAATTCACGAGGGGAAAAGAAAACGTTTCCAATCAAGGGGATCTTCATTTAACTGAAATTTGGTATAATCTTTTTGAAGAATGATTTGAGAATTCAAATGAGCATTAACTATTATATGTTTCGAACCTCTGTCAAATTCATTCGGAAAGAAAATGAATTTTGCTAGATTTTTAAGTGCAAAAGTTTTTGTAAGCAAATAAAGCATTTTTAAGTGCAAAGTGATTTTGTCTACTTTCAATGTTAAAAAAATTTTATTAAAAAAAAAACCTATACATTCGAGAGACTAAATGGATGTTCATAATATTAAGAATGATATTACGAACCATTTCCAACCACAATTTCTTTTCTTGGCCCTATAAAATTCGAGTAATCACTGCTCAAAAATATGCTAATTATAACGAGATAAATGTTGATTAGTTAATTTATTTTTTAATAAAACTTAAATTTTTTTCATTTAAACATCATTACTAATTATGCACTTTTAAGTGCAAAAAAATCCGAATTTTAAAAAGGATAATTAAAAAAAAAAAAAATTCAAATGTGTTTGTACATGATTGTGTAAAGTGTGTGTGGTTGCGGGAAGGAGAGAAGGGGGGGGGGGGTATTGGGAAGTCGCATGTTTCAGGCTGCTCTAACATTTTCGACCAAGGACCGCCACTGACTGATAGTATCAGTACTGTTTATGGGGGGGGGGGTACAGTTTCCAAAACGTAGCTTCCGGAACATTGCTTCAAAACAGGGATGGTTCCAGATATGAGGCCATGCGTGCAACAAGGGCGAACTTGCTTAAAACAACAACAAACAATGTTAAAGTAAAAGTTTCGAGAAACAAAATCCGGGGAAAATGTGAACGTCTTTGTTGTCGATTCTAAGTAATATACAATGTTCTAAATAACTAAATAAATAATGAATCTATAACTTTGGCTTTTTCTACTGGCTTTGAAAAAGCTTTCGAATCATGCGCATTTAACATATTTTGGTAATTGTGAAATATTGGGTGATCTTGTTTGAAGTTATGTTGCACTTAGACTCTTGTTTCACGAATGGCCTCATATAATATCTGTGTTAGAAATTTACAAGGCAAAATTTGAGGTGGAACCAGGGGTGTAGTGGAGCGGGAACGCGTGGGAACGGCGATCCTTTACCTTTTTTGAAGAAGGAACGGCGTTCCCTCACCTGAATTTTTTTTTCTTTTCTTTACGTGGCACTTAACGGAAAGTCAAATAAGAAAATTAAAAAGTTCTTTTGTGAGAACTATGCCTTCGTTTTCGATCCACAGCCATTGATAGATGAGTTGGGCAGGCAAGTTCAAGTATTTGCAAGACACTTGAAAGAGGCGCGGCAACCCGCCTTGGCCACAATCCGATTGATGAATTAGACTCCCCCTCCCAGTCTTTCAATGTTTTAATGCTACTTCATTAGAAATGAAGTGACGTTTGTATTTTTCAGATGCATGTATAGTTTGTTTTGAAATTACTAAAGTAGTATTAATAAAGTTATTTATTCTTAGTTGTCATTTTTACTACCCCCCCCCCCCTCCCCGCATCCTCACAGAAAAAAAAACTAAACGTTTGTAACGACTCGACATAGCGCTCCCAGACCTTTTTATTTTACACTACACCTCTGGGTGGAACTGGAACGTAGCTTTTTGCTATATTAGCCGGACGGTATATCTTCAAAAAGCATTGTATGTAAGGTTGAGTAGAAATTACAATATCTCTTTTTGTTAGTTCCTCACACTGATATAGTTACTGGTTTTATTTTTTCATATTTCCCATCCAAACTTTTTTTTTTATCACGAAAAGCATTTTTCCTGTGTTTTCATCTGGAATATGTTCTGACTGGTGAAATCATATTTCAAGAGTCAAAACTTTAAAAGCAGCTCAAGTTTGCTACTTTAATTTTTTTAAGTTCATTGTTTTCTAATTAAATATCAAACCTTTGAACTCATACATTTTTTTTAATGGACTGTGTAGATTTAAAGACAACAAAAGCCTGTTAAGATTTGGTAAGCTGCATTGAGGCTCGAAGCAAGATAAAGTAAAGTTAGAAAAATAGTCTGTAGAGATGTATACTAACGGAGAGTCGAACTCGGGACTTTTAGATCGGAAGACAGACGTGCTAACCACTAGGCAAAAGAGATCATTGCGGCCTAGATGTTGTATCTGTCATTTGTATACGAGACCAAAACAAGTTCAAGAGAGGATACAAAAACCGTATTTTCTTTTTTAGCGTAGCTATCCTTTTATTAGTTAAAATATTTTAATTTGTATTTTTTGTAGGTATAATTGGAGGCAAAAGTAGCAAGTAACAGTGGAAAATAGATAGGACTTTTTAGATGCATTCTTCTTAATTTTTCTACCAATATATGTAGCCGTAGTTAAGTCTCAAATAAAATTGATTTGTATTTCAATTGTGTAATGCATAAATGTGAGTTGGCTGTACCTAGTCTACCTTACCGTAATGTTTTATTTATTCTTTTATACCATAAAACGTGCAATAAATGTGCTCAGTAATATTAATATAACTATAAAAAATGGCGATAAAATAAATATAATAAAGAGTTATGAAAAAAATTGAGCTTTGTCTTATTCCTTTACTTCAAATTTATTTAAGTCTATGACAATTATTCCATGGTTATGGTTCTGCGTTATATAAATACAAATATATATTTATTATTAAATTCAAAAACAATAATCTCACCAAAACAAATAGCCTTCACTATATTTAGAATTTGTTAAAGAATATTATTTGATGTTTGCTTAAAACATATTGTCTAAATATTTGTTAAATATTAATTCAAACAAAATCGTATTGGAATCACTTTATAATGTAGCGCCATCTATTTACTTAGGGCGTTACTAAATTCTGATGGGAAAACGGTTATTTATTTGGCGTAAATTTGAATGGGGATTAGTTAGAGTAATTTTCAGAAGCAAATATAATGAACAAGATAATGATTGAAAAACAAGATAATTATTGGAAAAAAAAATCATCAAAGTTTAAATTCGATTATTTTAATAAATGTTTACGCTTCCTTGTATTGGGAAATATGGTGCGCCATAATCAGAGGGGCTGCAATGCGGAAGGGAAGGTGAACGCGTGAGAATAGAAGGTTCCAAATATTGAAATTATTATACTTTCAGTCGCCTAAAATATTGAAATCGGTCATAACCGAAACAATCTGAACATTCCAAAGATTTCCTATCATAGAAGAAAAAAAAAAAAAAAACATTTATGTATAAAATTTCCAAAAAATATTATAATGGTTACGAGTCGGGAAGACGGATATATGTCTAATGTACTTTCTTATAAACAGTCTAATTTAAGACAAAGTATTTGGGGCGCTTGCACTAAGTACTCATTTTATAGGAGACTCAGAAATGGTTATAAAGCTAAAAAAAATATGAAAAAGTTAAAATATTGAATTTCTTTAATCAATAATTTTGTATTTTTTTAAACTATTTTGTGTGCAAAACTTAATATTTAACCAATCCAATCAATTTCTCGTTCCCTGCAAGTTTATGTTGCATGTTTTCTTTTGTGCAATCATAGTTATAAATTTGTATATGTTGATAGTGCAAACTAATTGCACTTGGATTTGTCATTTAGAGATACTTTTTTCTTCTTCTAAATACTCTGATATTGTAATTACGTATTTACTATAAAATGGGCAAGACATAGCCATTCGGCACATCCAAAATTCAGAAATGGTCAAATGTTTCAATGGTCTAAAAACGCCAACTTTTTTAACGATAACTATTTGGCAGAAACCTCACAATAACCATAGAAACGCAGGGATCTCTTTACGTCACGTATTTTGTTGACTGTTTTGATCGGACTGGTTTTGGCTGGGTTTGGGGGCATTTTCACTTCTTAATATTTAAATAACTAATTTTTTTAAAGAACTTTTGTTTAAATATTTGGAAATTCTTCATAAATATGTACTAAATTCACTCGTTTTTAAAAAATGCGGGAATTGTCCATTCACGTTAATTTTTAATAAATAAATTTTGAAGCGTAGTTTGCCGCACATTTTGCTGATAGAAATGTTTTTGATATCGGCGCTGTGTTAATGAATATAAAAATTGACAAAGTATATAAAAGATATTTTTTTCAAACTTTGTTTTTATGGGTTATATTATATACTGTACATTGGCAAATATAAAATTATCTTGGATTGTAACTTATGAAATGCATTAATAAGTTACGATAAAAACTTTATTTGAAAGGGTAAGGATTAATTTATTGGAGCTCGATTGTGGGGATGATGATTCCATGGTTAGTTGGTTTGTACACCCAACTCCTTTTTTTTTTTTTTTTTTTTTTTTTTTTTTTTTTTTTTTTTTTGCTTAATGAAGGTTAATCAGGCCGGGACCTACAGCTTTAAGTGGATTCTAAACCATAACGAATATCCATGCCTAACCCAGGATTCGATCCCCGCATCTTTTACATACAAGGACAGACCGCTATCCCCACAGCCATCAGGTGGACTGAATGACTCCATGCTTATCTTGAAAAGCTTTTTGCGTTTGTTATTTTAAAGGTAGAAAGAAGCACGTGTTGTGAAAACCGATACGAGGTTATAAATGTATACCCAAATATTGAAAACAAATTTAACAAATAATCTTGTAAAAGGCGAGCCTATTTTAATCGATGCATACAGTTTCCTCTGAAAATAAACTGATTAATTTATAGAAAAAAAAAAAAGAAAAAAAAAAAAAAACACTTATTGAAATCATGGTCCGGAAAATTCTTTGATAATCTTTTTATATAAACTAAAAACAGGTACATTTTCAAAAATATCCTTAACTCAAATATTCTTATTTTAATTTTATGACCAACATTCAAGAACCTGAAATGAAAATAAAATAAGAATTTTTGTTGTTGAAGATTTTAGAAAAAATGTTCCTATTTAGGGATCGATGAAATTCGACAGATACCAACATATTTTTACACACTTTCACTATCTGTATGTGTTTTTTATAAACCAGATCCTCATAGTCCGAGAGGCGATTGCAATTTTTGGACCCCATCGAACATCATTCTAAATTTTCCATAGAAATTGGATAAAAGTGAGTAGATTACGAATCCACTTGTCTGCCGTGGCACAAAAGTCAGAAACTGATTTAAAAAATCGACTTGGGATGAGTTGAACTAAAATCCGATTGCCAAATATATCATAACTTGCCAAAAAGAGAACAAACTTTTTGGTCTGGCAACCCACTGCATTTTGATTTTCAAAGAGAAAAAGCGCAAACGATTTCTGATCTCTGGCTCGGAAAATTTGTATCTTTTAAAAGTAAGCCAAATTGGAGACATCGGTTACGTCATTAGTGACGTAATGTTTATTGCCAATTTGGCTCATTTGTGAAAGATGCAAGTAAGCCATAGCCACGCATCCGAATCGTCTGCAACCTTCTTAATTGAAAATTAAAGTTACCAAGTAAAAAAAAAATGCTCATTATTTGTCAAGTTATGGCTTATTTGGCAAATGGATTTAGTTCAACTTATTAAAAGTCGATTTTTGACCAGTTTCGGCCATTTTTGCCACGTTAGACCAGTGGATTCGTAATCTACTCACTTTTCTCCAATTTCTATAAAAAATTCAGAATAATGTTCGATGGGGTCCAAAAATTGCAGTCGCCTCTCAGTCTTATCAGTTAAAAACTCATTTCTAAATTAATGTTCTCAAGTTAAAAAAAAAATATTAGAGCCTGAAATTGTTTTTGCAAACGATTTCAATGAAATGATTACCAACTCCTTGAAGGCCATATAAATTTTACCCTTTCTAACCACCACAATAAATATTTATTTGTTATCATTGAATATGTTTATGTCATATATGACAGAGTAATCGATGACTAGCATTTTTTTTAAAACACATGTTTGTAGTTTGGGGGCCATCACTTGATCATTGTTTACATATGTGTTAAATTGTGGTTGCACTATCGTATATTAAGACTTTATAAGTCTTTCTTTTTAATTCATTCGGTATGCAAATAAATTAGAGTTTTGCAATCGAATTTTTTACAACTTTTTGTATTTGTATTATTGTTTTAGACAGGACTTTTCTTGTTATAAAAAATAAATATCTGCCTTATAGTCTTCCACTTTATCCATAGTGTAAATACAAAACGATAAGGCTCTGAGGCCACATTTAAATATTTTACAAATGACTTGCCCAATTGCAAAAGGACAAACATTTATCTTAATCCTTTATTTACTGAATAGACATAAGTTTTTTTTTTTTCTTTTTTTTTTCCATATTTTTTTATTAACTTAAGTGATTTGAAACCCATTAGGACTTTGAAATCCACTTTGAAATTCGTTATTCAATGGATGATAACTCCCGCATTTTATTTTTAAATTTAATTCTAAATGTTTCGAAAAGGCCTTAAACACAAAAATTTCTGCTCAATTCCCTTTTTTGAAATTTGCTGTCAAAGTTCCCTTATTAGACTTTGGTAAGAAAACGATTAATTCGGCTCGAATTGAATGTGACGTCACTTTATCTCAAATAACTTGGCTTGCTACGCAGCAGCGGAAACCAGTTTTGCAAGTTTCTCGCAAATCTCGCCAACCTCTACGGTATATCACAACTGTCTCTCAAACCAACGTCAACAATTTGCAGAAACCTCACAATAACCATAAAAACGGAAGGAAGTTTTGACGTCACAGCTATAGTTGAGTGTTTTGAACGGACTGGTTTTGGCTCGGTTTGGGGGCATTTTCTTTTCTTAATATTTAAATATCTACATTTTTTTAAAGAACTTTTATTTGAATAGTTGGAATCAGAAAGAAATTCTTCATAAATATAAACTAATTTCACTCGTTTTTTAAAAAAATGCGAGAATTATCCATTGTAGGATGACAGAAGATGCTTATTTCTCTTTGGAAGCTTATTGTTGGAGACAAGTACACATAAGACATAACAATTCAGTTAGTGATCAGTTATGAGAACCTATAACTCAAACATTTTCAAACGCTACTAAACATTTGAAAATAATCTTCGGATAATCGATGCTTCTGCTAAACTCCATAAATTCTTCTTGGTGATTTGTACGTGTAGCTCAGTGGCGCAGTAGTAAAGCATTACGCTGCCACGCCACAGGTCTGCAATTCAATCCCCGGACTGGACAAGGTTGACTCAGCCTTTCATCCCTTAAGTGGGTCGATTAAATGAGAACCAAGCATGCTTGGGGGCTAAACACTGGGGGGGGGGGGGGTTTCCGCGTCAGACTGACCATCTGACCGGAGCATTGCTCTATGACACCCCGGGGCCCATGGTCAAGTAATCTGGATTAGGCACAGCAGGCCAAAGCCCTCCACGGGGATGTTACGCCACTTAGTTTAGTTAGATTTGTACATAGATTGTAATATTCAACTGATTTGTTTTTCGTCAAATCTCGTTATGTCTTGGTATGTACTTAAACCTTTTTTTTTTACTGATGGGACTAATAAGTCCCGTTCAATTTCTCATGGTACTGTATTTATTAAAACGTTTGAGACTCCTTGCGATTTTGAAATCCACTTCTATAAAGTTCATTCTTCAATTGTTAGATGGCAGCGCAAGCCTATTGCTTTTTGGAAGCTTTGTACAGACAAGCATATGATGAGTTCATGAGTTCAAATATAAAGAGAAATAGGCTTGTGCTGACATCCAAACATTTAAAAATGTACTTCCCAATAGGTCTCAAAGTGTTTACAGGGTTCCCACTCAAATCACAGAATGAAAATCACTAACTTTTCAATGACTTTTAAGGACCTAAATAATGTTTTTAAGGACCTTTGAAAATTTGTTTTCAGGCATCATGTCTATATATAAATTTTTAATAAAATATATTCTACCAGAAAATTTACAAGTTGGCGCATGCGTAATACAAATTTATCAGAGAATTCTGATACGGTGCGGATAAATGGCGGTCACACGGGGATAGCAAGACTGAGTTGTATTTTTATAAATTTAAATTTTGCAGTTGGGCATGCAACATCCACAAAAATTAAGGACTTTTAAGGACCTCTAAGCATTTTCAAGGACTTTTAAGCACCACGAAGTATTTTCAAGTACTTTCAATGCCTTGAAAACAAGTTCAGAAATATTAAGCACTTTTAATGACTTTCAATGACTGTGGGATCGCTGGTTTAAATTAACTAGGGGGCTTCGCCCCCTGCTCGCTAACGCTCGCCAACCCCCAAACGCCGAATTTGTGGTTAAAACATCTTGCTGCGCTCGAATAGGTTTGCCAGCAATAAAGAATGTAACCAAATTTTTATAAATTTAATGTAAGGCCTAATAGAGAAAACACCCAAATCGCAAGTTTCATAATAGAAAGTTAAATATACTATCCGCCAACATTCTGACTTAAAACTTCATTAGCTATGCCCTTACATTGAAGTCCCAATATCTTTTATTTATTCTGATAAGTCGCCCCGTTAGAGAATGACGTCCAACGCGAAGTATTTTCTGGATAGAAATACTTCAAAATAATAATTTCTCTAATACAAAAATGCTTTAAAAAAAAAAAAAAAAAATCAACTTTGAAACGAAGAGTTTAAAAAGAACTTTAAAATTAGCAACGGGTTTGTTGTTTACATACGTAAGGATAGCTTTAAAATTAGCAACAGTTGGTTGGTTGGTTGAACCCCCGAGCAGCCGGTTTGTTGTTTACATACGTAAGGATGTTGCCAATCATATATTCAAAATCATTGAGGCTTTGTAGTAGCTTAATGATGAAAAATATTGAAATTTAACTAATTAATAAAGTGTTAATAAATTATTTTGGCACGTTTTGGCAAATCTACAGCTTATTTCCTTTAAAATGACACCTTGGTCATTGAAATTGGTTGATCAGTTTAGGTGGACGGACTAACCCCAAAAAACGTATTGCCTATTAAATATATAGATACAGCACCATAAGAAAACCGGCTGGAATTTTAAGTCCCGCCAGTAAATAAAGGGTTCATGTCAAGTTAAACATAGTATACTAAAGGTTGATTCACAAGTTGCCAGTGGCTGAAAGGGCCGCTGGTAAGCTAATTGAAAGGTTGCTGTCACGTGTTGATTTGAATGGCAGATTTCCTTTTTCACAGTGGCACCGGTGATGAGAGTTAATAGCAATAGAAATAACAGCAAATAGAATTTTTTTTTATCTACTAGAGCTGTCAGTTACAGGCATGCTATCGATAAACCGGCTTCTCAAGTGGCTGGAATGAAGAGGTTCTAGTCGCTGGAATCTAGTGACCGGAGGCGTCAACTGATACGCCGAGTGGCAACGGTGTAAATCAGTTTTAAGATAGACGTATATGAAATTATTATTAAGAAATAGTTCATAACAAAAATAACAATTCTCAACAGATATACGTTATTTTTAAATCCTTTATATTAACCTTTTGCACTCGAGAGGTGACTCTCGCGTACCACATGATTGGATGCCGCAACTCAAGAGGACCACTAGGTTCGATGCGGAAATTCGATGCAAAGCCAATGACTGTATTTAGTTTCATAGAAGCGGATCTGTAACCGCGAACAGAACCGAAAATGGCGGGAAATGCCTCGAGTAGCTGGTTCCTCCACGCGAAAAAGGCCTGGAGTCCAAAAGGTTAACTTTGATTTTGTGTGTGTAGGTGGGTGGTTGGCTGGGTATGCCAAATCTGCGGAAGCCTAATTAATTTCCATGCGGTCATCCAATCAGGCTGAAACTTACCAGATGGATTCGATGTCGATGACAATGTATCCGATCAAATTTTGGCGGATGTCACTGTCAGTAAAAGGTCGCTTTTACGAAATACTAATAAACCAGCTAGCCGTCATCCAATCGCGTTGAAATAGCATTTAACCGATCATGGAAGAAACTCTTTCCTGTTGCCAAAATTGTTTAAATAAATCATAATTGATAAAATTGTTTTAATCTGAATAAATAAAATATATTTGGATATGAGTGCATAAATTCACATTCATTTTTAAAGAATAAATTGTAAAAAATAGAGATTAGATGATAGAGATGTTTTTAATATTTAAAATTAGCACACGCTAGCCACAGAAATTGCGCTTTGTTAATAAATATAAAAATTGGCAAAGCAATTAAAGGATTTAAATTAAAAACTTTTTAATGGGTAATGTTGTAAAAGCGTGAAGTGTACCTTTAACTTATCTTTAATGAAGACTAGAGTGCCGGACGCTAAATAAGAAGAATTTAAATTTAGTGGAAGAAGTGATATATTTACGGAACCTATACCTTGTTTCCAAAAATACGTAAATTGCTCATCGCTCATGGGCTAAGTAAGTTGTTCTTTTCCCTCTCCCTTTCCGGGGCTCGGTTATTTTAAAACGACACATTGCCACCATTTTTCACTGTCTAACGCGCCTTTCCTGTAGGAGGTTAAAAAACACCAGAAGCAGAATGGAATTCATTCAGTGCAACAGGTGGCTTCATAAATGTGACTTTTACTTGCCACTGTTAGAAATATCCAGCCGAAATAATTTTTTACTTTCAATTACCCATATGTATACATAGAGTAATGAAGTATAGCATTCGGTCGCGAAAAAAAATCGAAAAAATGTCTGCCTGTGTGTACGTATGTGTGTTTGTGGGTCTGCGGTCAGCATAACTCCCGAACAAATTGACTTAGGATGTTCAAATTTGGTACGAGGGTTAGTGGTGGCCATGTGACCTACCATTAAGGTTTTCGTTAAAATCGCGCATGCGCGTAAGGTAGCTGCCATTGAAAAAATCATGTTTTTCAATCATTGCAGAAAAACGGCTCCAACGATTTTGATAAAAATCGCTGTGGTAATGCCTCTTAAAGTGTTCTAAACATACCCACCTCAGAAATTCCAGTAAAAATGTTTTAGTGGCGTAAAAAGTTGAAAAACGAATGCTTTCAACACAGAGTTCTCTTGCCTTGAGCATACCTCATCAAGGATCGTTTTTTTTTTTCTCACCTCAGTTTCGCTTATAACAAAGGATAATATAAGGATTATCTAAAAGTATATCGCCAAAATCACCATTTTGACAAAGTTTTTTTTTTTTTTTTTTTTTCCCCTTAGAACCCATACAAGAATTAACGGGAAAAAAATATTGCCCAACTGACCATTTCCTCTAAATGAATGACGAAAATATAAAAACGGTAAATGGCACAAATCCACGTCCAGGTCAGTGTTATAGTGTAATTGAAAGTTGTGCGATGTTCCACACCCCTATGTTCTGAAAAGTTTATACTTTAAAAGGAAGTCCTACTAAGGATCATTCCCTATACCAGCTACGTTACAATCTTCTAGCCCTGTGCATTTAGAAACTACTTTGTAAAAAACCTTGAAATTTGGTGAGTAGGTACGAAAATGATCACTTCATGAAATGACATAAAATGTTTTCATTTAATATCTATGTATTATGAATGAAAATTAAAATAGCAAAAGACAAAAACAGTTGGAGCCATTGCGTATATATTGACGCAAGGATTTCAAATATAAAATAAAATATATCAGACGTTATTTTCGAGTTTTTAATTTATGTCATTTCATTAAGTGGTCATTTTCGTACCTAATCACCAAATTTCAAGGTTATATAGAAAGTAGTTTCTAAATGAACTGAGCTGGAAGATTGTAACATAGCGAGTATAGGAAATGATCTTTGCTATGACTTCCTGTTAAGTTATCTGAACTTAAGCGAAATATAGAGAAGTTATTGAAATTTGAAATATACTTCGTATACTACCATTTAGGAGATTAGAACGGACATTTTTCTCTTTCTCTCTCTGTACAAAAATTTAGTTTCAGAGTATTATAAATTTTTACTGTTACTCTGTTAAAGTTAAAAATTGTAATTCTGTTTAACAGTTAAGGTGTATGTATACCCTAGAACATTTTTTATTTAAATTCTGAGTTTAAAAATCCAATTATTTTCTAGATTAGTTAGAAAGCATATGATTAAAATAATTTCATAACAAAAATTTAAATTTCGGCAATTGTTAATTTGTTAATTAAGCTTTAATTAGATAATTAGTACCTTTTTCAAACAATGATATATCAAATTCTAATTTACTTAGAAACGCAATTCTACTTGGAAACCATTCGAAATATTATTCTTAATGTTTTCAATCTCAATTAAGTTTCTTATAGAGAAGAGTTTTTGTTTTACAATTTAATTTGTGTGAATACATGACAAAAATCCATATTTTCAAAGAATTCTAAGTTTTAAAAATCCCTAAAAAATCAATTTCTCAACCAATATTATATAATTGAGTTTCAAAACATCTAGCATATTATGTAGATTACTATGATACAAAAAAAATTATAATTGAACATTTTGTTGTTGAATTATCGTTGTTTGAATAAAGCGTGAAATAATCAAAATACAGTTCGTCAGAAAACAGGTTTAAAGTTTTAAAAACTTGGTATCTAACAGGGGAAGTACCTACCTATAATTGATTGTAACTTAAAAACTATTAAGGATATTTTCACATGTTTAGTATTGTTTGAAAGCTAAAGTATAAGAGAATATTAATATATAATAACAAAAAAATTAATATTCTTATCGATTTTTGTGAATTGTAGGGTATACGTACACCTTAAAAATCGTAAAAAGCAGTATATTTTTCTGTTATTTTATATTTGTTAACTTATTAATGCTTTGACTCATTATATATTTCCTTATATGAAAAATTAGAATGCTTTATATCAGTGAATATTTAAATGAGTAAAGATTCTTTATTATTTTACTGTAATAGTTATTGTGATTGCGTTGTTGCTGTGTATACATTCAGGTTACAAACACTTGATTTGGAATTGAGAAATTTTCATACTTAATTTCAGTTTTTGATAACAAAAAAAAAAAGTTTATATTTTTAGTTGTGAAAATTTAGGGCAAAACACTGTGATAGTTAAAAACATAAAACTGTATTGCTAAATTCGCAAAAATATTTCAGCAAAAGGAATTAAAATGTTAGCCTAAATAAATATGTACAAATCCTATTGCTAAATGTATAAAACTTTTACATGATATAAAATGTTTGGGATAGAGGCATAATGAACAAATTCTATCGCATCGACAACAAACAATAAAATTTACAAACTGTGTAAATATATTTTGGAAGATCAAAATTACATTCATGTCTAAAAGTTTATAATAATAACTGTTTTTTTTTTTTTTTTTTTTTTTTTTAATATTTCAAAAAGTATACATCAGAATAGAAGGAAATTTGGCACACGTGGGACTTGTTGAAAAGTGGGACTATGTTGAAAAAGAAAGCGATGCCAAACTATGACAAAAATGACTTTTTTTTTTCGAATACTGTTGGCAGAAAATGGCCAAAAATGGTTTTTGCTTCACTGAAAAATAATAATTTGAACAATGGAAATCAAAAAATTAATAAGATGTGTGGCTGGATTCTGTTGAAAAGGACAATTTGTGTCAATAACTAGAGCTGTGATAGTGTATTTGTTAAGAGTAATAGACCACAATGACAGATACTTACTCCTCAAGTTAATAATGCCCAAGAAGAAGACTTAATAACAATTAACGAAATTTGAAAGAAAAATAACCAACGAGTGCTTTATAATTACAGTCAAACCCCATAAACATCAGACACAAAATCCTGTCTAACACGAATTCAAAGCAGTTCTTCCTACGATGAAACTTAAACTTAACGTTAATTTATTTGTTTAGCACGAAAGTACACGAAAGTAAAAACAGTTCTTCGTACGATGAAACTTAAACTTAACGTTAATTTATTCGTTTAACATGAAATCTCACATAATTAAATCCCGCTTAAGACGAGAAAAAAAAAATTGCTTTTTAAACCACTTTTTCAGATGAAACCATGCTGCATTTCTTAATACACAACAACATGGCTCGTGTGCTTTACATAAATTAAAAAAAGCAGACAAATTAAAAAAATAAAATAATAATAATAATAATAATAATGTTTTATAAAAAAAAAACTTAAAGCAAAAATCAATAACAGACTTCCTTAAATAATAAGTTATTGGTAAATACATTTACTTTTTCTTTGTTCCTAATATATATCTTGTTAAACTATTGTACTAAATACAAGCCAATGTAAATGTTCTAAAAAACAGCAGTATTAAATTCACATCACAGTCAAAAATTTTATTCCACCTTGCACCAAAAATTGGTTCCCATTTAGCAGCGACCAACATTTGGTGCTTATGGACGGATATAGCACCATTAAATCGTGAAACTAAGCACCAAATGTTGGTTACAGCTAAATAGAACTACTTTTGGGTGCAAAGTGGATGAAATTTTTTAACTGTGATAGTTAATAGCTTAAATATGCATTAATTCGATGAAAAAGGTATTGGCGGTTGACGGTAAAAATTTCATTGGCCACATCAACTTCGCGTTAACGAGATTTGACTATTTTCTTCTTAACTATAAAGCTTATAAAATCTTTTTAAAAGTATAATGATAAAAACATTTTCTTTTCCTTCAAAATTTGTTAATAATTTTTTTATTGCTATTGTTTGTACCTTATAAAAAATTTCATTTGTTTTAATTCAACACTTCGTACGATAATGTAGATGTTTTATCCGTTATGTATGGCAAGATATGTAGAGATTTCGTTAATAATAAAGGTATAAAAATTAAAAAATTAATGTCATGTTTGTCAAACTGAAATTTAATATTGAATTTCTTTGTGAATAACTTGTCTGCTGCCAGAATCAGCTATTATAGTTTCGCATTCGAAACAAGTTATTTTACTCTGTGACAAAGTTATTACACACATAACCATGATCGACATTAGTATCAAAACGATGTTTTTTAATGTGAATATTTTCATTAAAATATCTTATCTAATGGGTGTGACACATAAGGAATTAAGTATTTAAACTTAACGACTCTAGTTCTATTTTTTCTTTCAATTATACATGTGTATACATAAGGTAATGAAAGTATAGTAAAAAAATTTCGATTTTATTGCATTTCTCCAAGTTTTAGAACATCCTGATTTCAAAAAAGTGATCTAGAAAAAATGTCAGTCTGTGTGCCTGTGTGTACGTGGTCAGCATAACTCCCCAGAACAAATTGACCTACGATGTTCAAATTGGTGTTAGGGTTGGTGATGGCACAAGGACCTACCATTAAGGTTTTCGTCAGAATCGCGCGGGGTAGCTGCCATTGAAAAAAATCATGTTTTTCAGTAATTGTTAAAAAACGGCTCTAACGATTTTGCTCAAAATTTCTGTGGTAATGCCTCTTAAGGTGTTCTAAACCCCTCCCATCTCCGAAATAACCGTAAAAATGCTTTAATGGAGTAAAAAGTTGAAAAACGAATGCTTTTAATACAGAGTTCTCTTTCCTTGAGTAAACCTCATCACCGAACGTTTTTTCTTTTCTGCTCAGTTTCACTGACAAGAAAGGATAATATAAGAATTATCGAAAAGTATATCGCCAAAATCATCATTTTGGCGAGGTTTTTTTTAAAGACCCATCCAAGAATATCGCCAAACTGTTCACTTTTAATAAATGAATGATGAAAGTATAAATACTGTAGATGACACAAATCCTCGTCAGTATTATGGTGTAATTGAAAGTTGTGCGATGTCCCACACCACTAGTTATATAATGTAGTCATTTTGTTTTTAGTAACTTATTTTGCTGTTTCAGGAAAGCGATTGGCTATAAAAAGATTTTTAACCTATAAAGGTTTTACTAACAAACATCTTAGATTTATTTCTAATGTTTCTATAGAGACAAAATAGTAATTCCAAATGTTATTCCTCTGTCATATTTTAAAAGCGGAAACCATTCCAATTTTACCTTTGACTTATTGAAGTTATATCTATACACTTTCAATAACTAATTTCAAAGTTTCTTTTAAAACTAAGTAGCAAACTTGACGAGATATTCGAGTTAGTTACCTATGTTTATCAAATAATGAATAAATATCAACATTTGAACTGGAGCATTATAGATATTCACAACAAAATCATCTAAAGGAAAAACTTTTATAAAAACATCATATTTACAATACATGTCTAACAATTCTAATCCTAAACAAACAACAATGCCACAGATTTGCTTTCATTAGAATTTAATCATACATTTTGATAAATGCATCACAAACTGAAATTATACTCTATTTGTAATTTTCTTCTGTTATACAAATAATAATCTGGAAGACCTTCATTGGCATAGTTTAACTTTTAAAGATTATCTTTTACATTCGGCTTACCATTAACATGATATTTATAAATAAGGGAGATTGTGTATGAAATGATAATAAAATATACTATATTTCAAATGGTATTGGTACCGTTACAACATCAATCAAGTGGTATTGACCTCATTGCATTCATATACCTATTATCAGAAAAAGCAATCAACAGGAAATAGTGTTATAAATAAACGTAAAATTCATACAGTGAACATGAAATAAAAGTAATTTCATAAATTAATATGAAACTGAACATTTTAAAACAAAGATGTAGTTTCATTTTCATTTGCAATGTAATTTTTAACTAAACAACTTTTTATCAATGTCATCGAAAGAGAAAATAAGTTAAGAGGAACAATAATATTGTGTGAAAATTGAAATAGAAAAAACAGTATCTTTTTAGTAATTTGTTTTCTTTAAAATTGAATCAGATATTTTATAATAAATTGTTCCCCATTTTTTTTTTTTTTTTTTTTTTTTTTGTAAATCATTGTACTATAATTTGTTAACTACTTGCTCCATAAGGCATGCGGGAACAATTCTAGTGAAATCACAAAAGAATTGTAAATTTCATGTAAATAAATCTTTAAATATCCCTCGAATAGTTGTGTCTTTGGTGTAAATTTATGTTTGGTAATTTAATCTGTAATAACGTAAGAGATATAACGCGAAAAAATTAATTCCGCATAGTATCTCTTCGCTATCATACTAAATTCCAACAGTTTTAATATCTCATTTTCTATTTGATAGTCAACACCATTTTGTTTCTATAAATTTCTTCGTGATCAAAACTATCCTCAACTGATTTTGGTTTGCGTATTTTAAGGTCTTCATACAGATTTCTTTTTGGTCTATGGCTGCATCTTCAAGGAAATAATTTTCATTTCCCATTGTTGATGAATAAAAATAATCGATTTATGATATAACTTTTTTGTCATAAGAATCGAATGGTTTTATTTCAGATCTATGCACCCTGGGTGGAGCTTTTTTTTAGAGAGTAATACTTGCGTGTATTTCACGTGTATCTAGAATCTTGAAAATCGTACTAAATTCCAACAGTTTTAATATCTCATTTTCTATTTGATAGTCAACACCAATTTGTTTCTATACATTTCTTCATGATCAAAGCTGTCCTCATCTGATTTTAGTTTGCTTATTTTAAGGTCTTTATAGATATTTCTTTCTTGTCTGTGGTTACCATCTTCAAGAAAATAGTTTTCATTTCCAATTACTGGTGGGTAAAAATAATCGATTAATGATATCGACTTTTTGTCATAAGAATCGAATGGTTTTATTCCAGATCTATGTAATTTGGCTGCAGCTTTTTGTAGAAAGTAATCTTCTTTACGTGTATGTGATATGTATCTAGGATCTTGAAAAACGTGTCTTTTGTTTATGGCGACTGCTGTTGGAATCAAACCCAAGAAACTTTTGAGTTTTGCTTTGATATTGAAACTTGTTTTGCTTGGTAAAGAAGCAGAACTCGAGGTAGAATTTTCTACTTCCATTCCGTTACTTGTAATTGCTTGTTGTATGAACGTATTGTGTGGTGACAGGGATTTGTTTTTAAGGGTGTTTGACGTGTTTATTAACTTGAAGATATTTAACCTCGTCTGTGTTCCATTACTGACTATTGTTCGTGACTTATTATTAGCATCGTATTTTCCAAAGGTATTGGCTGTGTTTATCTTAGAAGAGTGTAAGTATTCTGAAATTGAGTTGTTCTTCTTCTGCCTTTCTATGAAATCTGCAGAGGTTTTTATTTCCATTAGTTTAAATTTCGCATATTCAGTCGACGTGTCTCTGCTTAATTGTCTGATATATCCTTGCTTAATTGTTTTGATAGGCAAAGTTGCTTTTATCGGTTTATATGTAAAACGCTCTAATTTTGTCTTATTTTCAATATTTGCAATGCGGCCATTTATTAAATTTTCAAGAGATTTTGTTGCATTTATCAATTTTTGGCTGATATATTCCACAGCTGTGTCATTGATAAAACTGGCGCTAATGTCTTCTGTCGAAGTTTCAAATGACACAGTGCGCAGTTTAGAAATGGAATATCCAGTTTCAATCTTGTTTATTCTATGTCTAACGAGTTCTTCTTTGGGATCCTTAAAATTCTCCAACGTTTTGTAATTGGTAAATTTTGATGGTGTATCCCTGATTTGAAGTTCGTTATGCTGTTCCGTAAAACCTTCATTCAACAGTTCTTTACTTATCAGTGTATCACTGCTTTCAAGTATTTTATATTCTGGCTTAGAATCATCATGCAGTCTTGTAGTTACCTGTGTATCATTGCTTTCAAGTTTGTTATATTCTTGCGTAAAGTCTTCAAGCAGCGTTGCGTTATTTACCGGTGTATATCTGTTTTCAAATGCGTTATACTCTTGTATAGAATATTCAGAAATATGTGTTGTATTTTTCAATTTAAAATTGTTGTCCACTATAAAAATCTCAGCTTTTTTATCTGAGCTATTTTCGTACTTAGAATTTTTAAAAAACTGGGGTTTATTCGTCACTTTAAAATTAGTAAATTTGGTGGGAATATCATGTGTTGCTTCTGTGATAGATCTGTGGATAGAATCTTCTACAAAAGGTTTTGTTGTCAGAGGCATCAATTCTAAGTTGGAATTTTCTGTTGTACCACCATTTATTGTATTAATCTTATATTCTTGCTTCGGATCTTCAAACGGCTGTGTGGTTTTCATTTGTTCCAAATTTATGCGTTCATTAGAAATATCATCTTTTATTTTTGTGTTATATTTTCCTTATATTTTCCTATAGAATCTATAAAACTTTCTGTTGTAAGAAGCTGCTTAACATTGAAAGGTTCTTGTTTTCTACCTTTCATTAAAACTTCGTTATCTTGCATGGAATCGTAAAAGACCTTCATTGTATTTATCAATTTGAATTTGTCAAAATTCATCCACCTGTCAAAGTTTCTCATTATGCTATATTTTTTCATTGAATCTTCAAAAGGTTTTGTTGTATTTGTCAAATTAAAATTTAAATGTTCATTTAGTGTTTCAATTGTTTCTTCCCTTTTTACATTAACACTATATTGCGTTAATGTCTTCTTTCTTACAGAAGAACTATTTTCTTTCTCATCTTGCACATCTTTCGTATTTTTAAATGTAGGATTTTTCTTTCCTCCTTTTGTATATATTTTTGGTTTGTATCTGACATTATGAATGAAAGGATCAGTGCTTGTATCTGATCTAAACACTTTTGTTGAATATTTGAAGCCTGAATTAAGATTCAAGTTCATACGTTTTAAGTGCTCCTTTAATTGTCTGGTCCTATGAACTAGTTCAGTATCGGTATATTCTTTTGCTCTCTCACTTTTCATCTTTGTACTCTGACTTTTTGTAAAACCGTCCAAAGCCCTGGTTGTTCTCCTCAGTTTTAAGTGCATGAATAATTTTGAAGGGTTTATATTTACTTTTGAATTTTGGCCTAGCAATGAGTCTTCATGCTTAAAAACTTGTACAGTATTTATTGCTTTACTGGTTTTTAAACCGATATTTTCCCTTGTCTTATCTAAACGTATATTTCTTATGTATCTATGACTTTGAATGATCTTATATGCATCTTTGTTAATTGGTTTAGCAGTACTATGTTTGAATGGGAAACGATTCTTTGCCCTGGTAGAGAATGCATTTGATTTAAATTTGTCTTGAGATAATATGCTTTTCCCTCTAAGATGTGTAAAAAAATTTAAGGTGTTTGATCTTGTGAATTTATTTATTTTTGTGTTTTTTGTTGCATCGTCTAATCTATTTCCTTTTCGATTTTTTGTGGCATTCATCTTTTTAAAAGTTGTAATTTTCTCTTCTCTTATTTCATCTTGAAGAAGATATTTTTTTGTACTTGTGCTAAATCTTTGAGTGGGAACCTTAAAAGACTTAGATGCATTTTTCAGAAAAATATTTGTGTTTTCTTTTGGAATAACACCTTTTTTACTTGGATTAGTTCTTAACGTTCCATTCTTAACGTTCACAATGGTTTTAGGTGCATTGATAGGTTTAAAGTTAACATATTTTGTGGCTATTCCACTATCTGTACTCGAGTTATATACGCCAGTAGAGCCTTCAAATGGCTTTGATTTGTTCATGAGTTTAAACTTCGTATATTCTTTTTCTGTACCATGATTTCCACTTAAATTATACTCTTGCGTAGAGTACTCAAATACCTTATTTGTATTCATACGTTGCAAAATTCTGTGATGAGACGGTTTTGTCCTTTTTGCAACATAACTGTTGGCATTATCTTCAATAGTCTTTGTTGTTTTCATCTGTTTTAAGTTTGAATAATCTCTAACTCTGTCAGTGCTTATATTTAGAATAGTACCAGTCCTATTATTCTCTGATGCAAAAGCCTTCTTTTCGTTGCTCTTTTTGAAGCTATCTTGTTTTATTATTTTATTTTCACTTACTTCAGAGGGTTCATACCAAGTATTTTGTGTTTGCGTGGTATTTTCGCCATTTTCTTCTGATCCATCTTCTTCTTGGTATTCGTAATTATAGAAATCAGCATCTTTTTCTTTTGGAGCATCGGTTATATTAAGGAAAATAAAGTTGCTCGATACGACTTTTGTGTAATTATTGACTCTTGTTTCTGACGTATCTGTAACTTTCTGAGAGGACTGGAACGTGCCAAAATTCAAAACATTTGCATTGTCTTTATGAGCATTGGTTGTACTTGTAAAGTCAAGACTGTTTGACTCTATTTTTTTGTCATTATTGAATCGTTTTTCTGATGTATATGTACTTTGATGAGGGGATTCTAACCCTGAATTTGAAATATGTGTGCGGTCTTCCTTATGTGTATCTTTAGTATTTAAGATTATATGGCTGAATGAATCAATATTTGAGTCATTATTGAAGCTTTTTTCGAATTTGGATTTAGTTCTTAATGGAGATTGAATCTTATCTAAATTGGAAACATTTGAGTAGTCTTCATTGTGGACATCAGTTGTGCTTATAAGACTGAGATCATCTATTTTCGTGTCATTATTAAAGCCTGTTTCTGACATGTATGTAGATTTCTGAAGGGAATAGAACTCACTTGAATTTAAACCATTTGCATGATATTCATATGCATCAGTTCTATTCACTGATTTTTGTTTTGTTGATTCCATTTTTGTGTCGTAACTTATGCTGGCTTCAGCCATGTTTGTTGCTTTCAGCAGAGATTTTTCATGTTCATTGGGTATATGTATGGTTTTAAGCCTAGCTGATATCATTTTTTTGTCACTAATACTTGCTTCTGTAGTGTAAGGAATTAATTTCGCCGCTCGGTACTTAGTTGTTGCTTTCTCCTTTGTGTCGTAACTGATGCTTTCTTCTGACATATTTGTATCTGTCAGCGAGGATTGGAATTCTTCATTTGCATTAGGTATGAATATGGATCTAAAGATGATTGGTTTTATTTTTGAATCTGTATTATTATTGGCTTTTGGCTTGTTAGTAGTTCTCTGTGGGGCTTGAAACTTATCTGAATTTGAAACAATTGTGTGGTCTTTTAAGTATGTACCAGTGTTGTCTATGGCTTTAGGGCTGGTGTAATCAGTTTTTCTTTCATTATTAGCGCCTTTCATTATTAAAGCTTTCTGAAGGGTATGAAAATCTTCATTTTCAATAGTTGTGTTTATTGTTTTAAGGCTGGCACTTTCTGAATCATTATTGATGCTTGTTTCTAAAGCATATGTGGCTTCCTGCAGCAACTGGGACTTACTTGAATTTGCAGTATTTGCATGGTCGTCTTCATGAGCATAGAATTCAAGACTGCTTGATTCCTTTTTTGTGTCATAACCGATACTAGCTTCTGACATGTTTGTAGCTCCCAAAAGGAATTGCAATTCTTCATGTTTGTTGGGTACATGAATGAATTTGAGGCCAGTTGATTCAATTTTTGTATTGCTGTAGTCGTATTCTTTTCTCGTGTTTGTAGCTCTCTGTGGGGATTGGATAGAGTATGAATTTAAAAGATAAACATGTTCTTCTTTGTGTGTACCGGTTTTAACTGCGGGTTTGTGGCTGGTAAATTCAGTTTTCCTAATGTTTTTCACGCTTGGAGCTAATGTGTTTGAAGCTCTCTGTGGGAACTGAAATTCATGTGTAGTTGCAGTAATTGTTTTAAAGTTGGTTGATTCCATTTTTGTATTCTTATTGACGATCGCTTGATCCGTGTATGTAGCTTTCTGCAGAGATTGGAACTTAGTTGAATTTGCCTCATTGTTTTCTTTCTGTGCGTTGACTCGATTTATGAATTTAAATTTGGATGTTTCTTTTTTTGTATCATAATTGATGCTACTTTTTGGCAAGTTTATTGATTTCAGTATGGATTGGAATTCATGTTTATTAGGTATATGTATTAACTTAAGGCTGATTGATTCCATTTTTGTATCGCTTTCTTCGTTTGCTTTCAGCACGTTAGGAGCTATGTTCAAGGATTGGAGCTTATCTGAATATGAAACAGTTGTATTGTTTTCCTTGTGAGCATCGATTTTATGTGTGAAGTGATGTTTTGTTGATTCCATTTTTGTGTCTGAGCTTAAGCTTGCTTCTGACATGTTTGTAGCCCTCAGTATGGATTGGAATTCTTCATGTCCATTTAGTATATGTAGGAAGTAGTATCCGTCAGTTGTATTTATTATTTTAAAGTAGCTTGAACCCATATTAATATCATTTTTGACGTTTGCATCTGACGTATATGTAGCTTTCTGCGAGGGTTGGAATTTATATGAACTTGAAATATTTTCATAGCTTTTCCATCGTGCTTCGGCTGTATGCATGAATGGAAGGTAAGTCGTTTCGATTTCTGTGTTAGTATTGATGCTTGCTTCTGTTGTATATGTAGCACTCTCGAAATATCGGAAACTATTTAAATTAGAAACAATTCCTTGGTTTTCTGTATTGGTATTATATAGGTTAAGTCTTGCTGTTTCCGTTTTTGTGTCTCTATTGGTACTTGCTTCTGCTATATTTGTAGCTTCTTGAAGAAATTGCAGTTCTCTTTGCTCATTGGGTATATGTATGTATTTAAGACGGAGTCCATTATCTTGATGTATTCTTGGCATGACACGTGGTAGTTTCGAAGATCTAATTATAGAATCTCTTACACTAGCCTGCATCTTTGATGAACCTGGCACATTTTTAAGGAACTTGGACTTTATAAATAGGGTAGTCACTTCCGGGATGTAATTTTTTCCTTTCGTGGCAATTCTTTCCAAATAACTTTCAGTGATGTTTTCGGAAGAGACTTGAGCTACGGTACTGTTATATTCTGCAATTTCCTTCCTATCAGCTACATTTTTTATTTCGGCGCGGTTCTTTAATAGTTTTAGCAGTAAGGATTCTTCCTTTTCGTATTGTGGTTTTGCCAATAACTTCTGTAGAAGGGCTGTTTCCTTCTCAAATTGTTGAAATGGATCATTAGATTTAGGGTTAGACGGGAGTCGAGGCTGTTCAAATTCCTGTTTTTTCGCTTGTTGCTTCTCCTCCAATAGAAGTTTAAGTAATAAACTAGGAGTTTCCTTTTGCTCTCTAAAATTTGTGAATTTTTTTTTGAAAGGTGAGTAATGTTTTGTTGTAGTTTTGACAGGTTGTTCATGTTTGAATCCTTGTTGATTCAATCTTTGCTTCTCCTCCAATAGAAGTTTAAGTAATAAACTAGGAGTCTCCTTTTGTTCTCTAAAATTTGTGGCAAATTTTTTGAAAGGTGAATAATCACTATTAGTTATTTGGGTCAGTTGTTCATGTTTAAATCCTCGTTGATTTACTTTTTGCTCCTCCTCCATTAGAAGTTTAAGTAATAAGTTAGAATTTCCATTTTGTCCATTCTTATTTGTGGTGAATATTTGGAATGGTGAGTAATTAGTTGTTGTTGTTAGGAAAGATTGTTTTTTGGGAAAGGTTTGGAGCTGTTTGACTACGTTTTGTTTCATTTTTTGTTCTTCCTTCATTAAGAGCTTAATTAATAATTGAGGAGATTTTGTTTTTCGTTTGATTATCGTATTCAATTGATTGTTATCATCAAACCTGTCTTGAATTGGCCATTGTTTTCTTTGGCGTTGAGGTTTATCAATTATCTTAAGTAATTTTGAAGTGCCCTTTTTGATAGAATATCCATTATCATTAATCTTGTTTTCAATTGGACGTTGCTTATTTTGGCGTTGATGTTTTTTAAACATATGAAGTGATTTAGTAGTGCTCCTTTTGACGGAATATCCGTTATCATTAATAGTTCTTTGGATTAGTCGTTGGTTGATTTGGCGTTGAGGTTTTTTAAATGAATGAAGTTGTTTAGGGGTGTTTCTTTTGGCGAAATCTCCATAATCATTAATCGTTCTTTGGATTGGTCCTTGGTTTCTTTGAAGTTTAGGTTTATCAATTATCTTAAGTAATTTTGAAGTGCCCTTTTTGATGGAATATCCGTTATCATTAATCGTGTTTTGAATTGGCCGTTGCTTTCTTTGGCGTTGATGTTTTTTAAACATATGAAGTGATTTAGTAGTGCTCCTTTTGACGAAATATCCGTTATCATTTATAGTACTTTGGATTAGTCGTTGGTTGATTTGGCGTTGAGGTTTTTTAAATGAATAAAGTTGTTTAGGCGTGTTTCTTTTGACGAAATCTCCATAATCATTAATCGTTCTTTGGATCGGCTGTTGTTTTCTTCGACTTAGAGGTTTTTCAAATATTTGAAGTGATTTAAAAGGGCTTTTTGCGACAGAATATTCGTAATCATCAATCGTTCTTTGGGTTGACCGTTGCTTTATATGGCGTTGAGATATTTTAAACATATGAATTGAATTAGAAGCGTTCTTTTTTGAGGAATAACCGCCGTCATGTAAAGTCCTAACACCGTAATTAAGTTCTTTATCGAGAAAAACCTGCTTTATAATTCCAGAATTGTGAGTTGAAATAGAACTCTTCACTAATTCTGAAGAGGTAACCATTTTGTGTTTATAATTACTTTTATTTACGTGGGTTGCACTATGATGTTTATAGTGTTCTTTTTCTACTTTCAGGCCTTTAGGAATCGTTGTAACTTTTTTCTTACGAAATTTATCTAAGGGTATCGTTTTCCTTAACTTGTATTTTATACGTGACTTAACTTCATCTGAAAAGACAGATTTGTGAATTTTCTTGCTGTAAACTGGCAACATTTCTCGATTCGTATTCTTTTTAGCAATTTTGGTTTTTCTAACTTTAGGAGTTGGGAATGGGTTCAAAGTTTTTTCTGTTGAAATAATTAATTTTCTGACTTTTTTGTAGACAATCGGTAAATTAGTATTTAATTCCAAAATTGTCTTTTTCTTGGCATTTCTATTGTAACTCATCGTTAAACTGTTTGCTGTTGTTTGTTGCAAAGTTTCGTGATTTTGCGGCTGAACCTCAAAATGCATATCTATGGGAGGAGGAATTGTTTCCATTAGAATATTAAACATCTTTTCTGAAATTGTGAAATTGAAAACGTTTTGAAAATATTTTCTGAATGTCGACTTCGAAATACCTCTATCAGATTCGAAGTAGTTTGAGGTTCTTCTTTTCGTCTGAAATGAAATTAGAGTTGTTTTCTGCTCTTTTTGCACAATCTCTTTAAAGACATCATTCCAGTTCTGGAACGCCATTCTTACATTCGTATTTTCTTTAACACTTACTGAGTCAGTGTGGTTCTGGGGTCTATCTTTATTCAGAATACCCAGCATTACCTCATTCCAATCCTCCAAAGTTCTAAAGCTGCTCAAAGTATTTTGCAAATCAGAGTTTGAACCATTCCGAAATGTTAGCGTATTTTTAGTTGCGATTATTTGCGAACTTTTGTTACTGTATTTGGGTGTGAAAGGTAAGATAGTTGGGTTTAAAGGGTTACCTAAATATTTATATAAAACAACATCAATTTTGTTCTTTCGCTTTCCGAAAACTAATCTGTATTTCGATTTAATATTTTTCTCAGTGTTTGAGTAGTTTTGCTCTCTTTTTTCTTGTGCTAGTATTTGCATCAAGTGATGCCAATTGTTAAATGCTTCTACGTTGTTTTCGTTTTCTCTTATGTGAGGATCTGTATTCTTGTTTTCCAATGAGCTCTCGGAATTATGCGAAACATCTTGCCTTTTAGTCACAACGCTATCGTCTTCATTCAAAATGTCTTCTACTGTACGACTTCTCGAAAGAGACTTTAAGTTTTGGTTTTTAACATTCTTCGTGGAATATTGTGCAAGGATTTCATTAATATTCGTTATTTTCTGAGGAAATGAACTTTCCGTAATCATGTCCCCACTAAATTCATCCCCTTTTTCAGCTAAACTTCTGTTCTTTTCATTCTTAAGTTTTAAATAATTCTCCATGTTTTTGAATATTAGTTCCATTTCTTCGAACCTACGTTTTAGACTTAAACTATCACTGGTAACAGTTTTCCCAAACTTTTTAAACCTGTGCTTTTTCCTTTCTTTTAAATTTAGTCCCCCTTCATCGTCTTTGAACAAACCATTAGCAGGATATACTGGTTTGAAAGTACGCGGAAGTGTTTTTTTATTAATTTTTACATTTAAATTTGGGTGAATCTTCGAACTAAATTCTTCAGTGCTGTCTTCATCTACTTCATTGCTATTCAAAAAGACATTGTTAACGTTGTTTTCAGGATTATGGTACTTTTCTTTCTGTTCTATATGAAATAACTTATCCTTTCCATCATTCCAATTTCTAACTAGATTTTTATGATAAGTAAATTTATCTGTGGGTGCACCAAACGTTTCATTGATTTCCACTTCATTTGAATAGACATCGCTGTCCTTTGCATAATTTTCAATCGTATCATCTATACGCTCTACATCATTATCTTCTTTTTCATAATTATCATAATTTTTCTTTACTCGCGTGCTCTTCATCTCAAGAGAATGTGAATCGTGTTCAGTAATTTCAACAGAATTTATATTAGGTTCAGGTGAACTATATACACGTGCAGTATCTATATCGTAATACTTTTTGTTCCGCACTCGGAGATGCAAATTTTTCAGAATAGCTTGTTTTCTACTAATTTTCCTAGCCCGTTTCCCGTTAGTCTTTTTATCACCAGAAAAGTTATTTGAACTCATTTTTCTTCCCACTAATTTCTTCTTCGTACTGTTCGAGTTATTATTGGAAGAAATATTACTTTCGATGTCTTGTTCGTCTAAATATAAAACGTGATGCCCGATATCAACTATTTCTGAGTCCAAACTTCGGTCTTCTGCTTCAACATCTTCATCAGCAAAAGAAACTTCATTTACAGCTTCTTCATCAGAAGATGAAATCTCCCCTTCATTGTCTTTACCAGGAAATAAAACTTCTTCAACATCTTCATCAGCAGAAGGAACTTCTTTTACAGCTTCTTCATCAGAAGATGAAGTCTCCCCTTCATCATTTGTACCAGGAAATAAAACTTGTTTAACATCTTCATCAGCAGAAGAAACTTCTTTTACAGCTTCTTCATCAGAAGATGAAGTCTCCCCATCATTGTCTTTACCAGGAAATAAAACTTCTTCAACATCTTCATCAGCAGAAGAAACTTCTTTTACAGCTTCTTCATCAGAAGATGAAGTCTCCCCTTCATCATTTGTACCAGGAAATAAAACTTGTTCAACATCTTCATCAGCAGAAGAAACTTCTTTTACAGCTTCTTCATCAGAAGATGAACTCTCCCCTTCATCATTTGTACCAGGAAATAAAACTTCTTCAACATCTTCATCAGCAAAAGATATTTCTTTTACAGTTTCTTCATCAGAGGATGAACTCTCCCCTTCATCATTTTTACCAGGAAACATAACTTCTTCATCAGCAAAAGAAACTTCTTTTACAGCTTCTTCATCAGAAGATGAAGTCTCTCCTTCATCATCTTTATAAGAAAATAAAACTTCTTCTTCAACATCTTCATCAGCAAAAGTAGTTCCTCCTTTAAATTCTTCATCAGAAGATAAAGTCTTGCCATCATCTTTATCAAAAAATAAAGCATAATTTTCATCAGAAAATGAAACTTTTCCCTCAACATTTTTATCGGAAACTGGAGCCTTTCCGTCAACATTTTCATCTGAAAATGAAACTTCACCAACATTCTCCATAGAAAAGGGAGCTTCTTCAGCATTTTCATCAAAAAATGAGGCAATTGTCACTTTGTGTTCAGAATGTGTCTCTTTGTTAGCTATATCTTTAGCGTGTTCTAGTTTGGTATGTATATTAGTATCACCATAATAAATTTCGTTTTTCTTCCCTGCTGATGTCGCATGAAACATTTCACGCACAATATTTTCTTCTTTTCTTCCTATTTCTTGAAAAACATCATTCTCATTCTTTAAAAACGTTTTAAAATTTCGATTGGTATCATTTCTCTCAGAGGATTTATGGTTTAATTTCTCTTCATCAAGGATTCTCAGCAATATATTGTTCCAATTTTTCTGAGACGCATAGTTTCTGTGTAATATTTGATTTTCCGAATCTTCGTAATTAAATCGTTCCGCCATCATCGATGATTTCAAGGAGGGTTCAGATATTAAATTTTCTTCATTTCTAATGTCTTGAAATAGCTCTATCCAAGTTTTGTGTGATGATTGTGAATTCGAATCAACTCCCTGATTTGCTGCCGAGGAAACGTTGCTTTTTTCCTCTTCTCCAACAAGATTGGTCAGCATGAAATTGTACCAATCGTTAACGAATGTATTTTTGCTGCCTACTTCTTGTTTCTTTGTACCTTTGTAGTCGTTAAAACTCTTTTCCTCAATTAAGTCATTCCGAAGTTTTTTATCCAAAATATTTTCTTCTTTCTTTATAATTTCTTTAAATATATATTTCCAATTTGCTAAAGGTGATTTATCATTTCCCGTGAAAAAATCTTTCCCAGACGAAATTTCACTTTGATTTAAAGGACTCAAGCTTTTAGAATACTTAATATTTTGTTTATTTGATTCAGGAATTCTGAACTTATTCTTAAATTCTTCACTTAAAGTCCAAGCGGTACTATATTTTTCTTGTTCTCGATATTTGTGTTCATTTTGACGAATTTCTGGGTTCGAAATTGAAATTTTCCCTTGTTTAATTAAATTCAGCATTACGTCTTTCCAATCTTTAACTGGCGTTATCTTTGTAGATGATACTGTGCTTTGACCAAGCGTTGGAAGTTTTCTGTGATTTGATTTAGGCTCATAATCTATCATGTTAAATTTCTCGTCACTTTCATCAATATCAATATTTTTATCGAACAAAATTTCTTTTCTGTGTACATCTCTTAGTGATTCATCGGAACTAATTACATTGAGACTTTCATTAAATTTTTTATAAAGGTTTTCTAAAAAAATTTCTAAAACGTTCACGCTGGTATTGAAGGACAAGGTATGTCTTTCTTCGTTACCTAGAGAATTAGACTTCAAATGTTTCAAAAAGTGATTTTGTATATCAAACTTTGGTGAAATCGTAAACAAATTTTGAATGTCTGGTTCATTGTAATAATTATGTCGAGATCGAAATCCTAATGTATCATGAATATCCACTTCTGTAAGATTTTCTTTTCGTTTATTTACATTATCGTAATATCCTAAATTTTCTTGTCGGTATTTTGCTGAATCTTTTCTGTTTGATAATGTTTCGTTCGATTTCAAATAGTCTTTATCGCCTTCATTCAAAGTTCCAAAAGTTTTTTTCTTGTGTATTCCAGGAACTTTAGTATTCGATAGCTCACCCTTTAATTTTAGCTGAATGAATCCTCTAAAATTACCTAAAGTTTCTTGTTGGTGTATTACTGGAAGTTTAGTATTTTGAAATGTTTCTTTCGGAATTAAACGATCGATAAAGTTCTTTGAATATTCTTTGTTGTTTACTCTCATAACTTTAGTATTTGACAACTGGTCTTGTAGTTCCAGCTGCATAATTCCTCGGAAATCACCTATATGTTCATGCCGATATACTACATGAAATTTTGTGTCTTCTAATTCTTTTTCCTTTTCTGAATGACTGGTTTCAACATTACTTAAATCCCCTATATATTTGTGCTTGTTTGTTACTGGATATTTTGGATTTGACAGTTCATTTTTTGATTCCATCTGAGCAACTCCGAAACCACCGAAAGTAACTTGCCGGTATGCAGCTAGATGTTTCGTACTTGGAAAAGTTCCTTCTGTTCCTGAACGGTTCCGATTGGCTTTGGTAGATAAGTCCTCGCGTATTTTCAACTGAATCACTCCATGAAAATTTCCTAAAGTTCTATGTCTATATACTGCTGGGATTCTTGTTCTTGTCAGCTTTTCTTTTGGATGTAGCTGAATTATGCCATGAAAATCTCCTAAAGTTCTATGTCTATATACTGCTGGGATTCTTGTTCTTGTCAGCTTTTCTTTTGGATGTAGCTGAATTATGCCATGAAAATCTCCTAAAGTTCTATGTCTATATACTGCTGGGATTCTTGTTCTTGTCAACTTTTCTTTTGGGTGTAGCTGAATTATGCCATGAAAATCTCCCGGAACATTTTTTCTGAATACAACAGAAGCTTTTAAATGGTTTCCGATTGAGTCCTGTGGTGGAGGTTCTTCTTGAAGTTTACGCTGAATTATTCCATGAAAATCACCTGAAGTTCCATGCCTGTATACTGTTGGGATTCTTGCACCAGTTAAATTTTCTTTTAGGGCAAGCTGAATTATACCATGAAAATCTCCAGGAACATCTTTTCTGATTCCTGTTTCAGTCAATTTTCCTTTTGGGAAACCGAGGAAATCTACAGGAACTTCTTGACTAAATACAACATCTTCACTATATCCATTTGATGAAGTACCAAACGCTCTGTCGATAATACCTATTGTTGTTCGGTCTGCTGCCATACTTGCTTCAGGAGTGTCATGTTCTTCTTTTTCTTGATATTGCTTGGCGTTAATTTGAGCCTCGTTCACTCTGTCCTTGATGTCCTTGTAATACCGATCCATCGCATCGTATTCGTAGTCTTCGACGATGATCTGGGACACAGGTACGGGTTTGGTGCAATCGTAGGAGCAGGCGAATAGACAGCAGAGCTGATTCTCCGTGCAGTCGCTGTGCGATTTGCAGCTGTGGTCGTAAGACATGTGGAAACACAGAGTTGCGGAGGTATCGGGGCATTTCCATTCTGTTGAAGACATACACTCATGTTAGTTTCATTCATTCATTTTTATGCAAATGGACCTGAAATTGGTACATACATATAATTCTTTCGCCCTTTGGCGAACTTTTTACTGGTGACGAAATGTTCTCCAATTGTTGAATTTCTTCCTAATCGTCAACATTTTTTTAAAGCTATTTGATGATGACATAAAATTATTTCCCGTATCATTTTCATTGAATGCATAAACACAATGGACAGTGGAATTTAGAATAATCGCTATAATTACCTGATACAAATGTTGTTTGCTTTTGGGAGAAAAAGACGTTATGGCATCAATGAGTGACAACATTAATTTAGTAATTTAGACAACACGAAAGAAGTTCAACAATTGACAAACTTTTTGTAACGAAAAAAAAAAAAGAAGATCGGCAGGATAATACGTAAGTACCTTGAAATCCAAGAAAAGTACTCAGTCTCCTATTTTTCAAAACAAATAGATTTCTAATTACTATTTAAAATTATTTGTAACTCAAAATTTAATTTATAGTTAAGTTTTTAGTATTACATGCTTTGAGATTTTGTTATTTAAACTAGAAAACCAATCCCTCAATATACTTTCTATACTTTAAATAATATTTCTTTTATGAAATGTGTGCATTTTACTATACTATTTTTTCTATTTGACTAAACATAGATGATTGAAAGTTTGAAAATAATCAATTATTAATATGTAATAAAATTCACACGTTTCACGCGTACCTTATAAGTGACACACTGTTTTAAAAAAATAAACACATTAAAAATATTTTCTCACAGAGTTTTGAAAGTACTTGTATGCTTTTTAGATAGATAATAAAATTCAAATTGATATTTCCGGAATTTTATTGTCTATCCAATAAACATGCATGTAGTTTTATTCCCTGCAACTGATTTCGATATGTTAGTTTTTAAACATATTTATGGTCAGTTTTGGGACACTGTGTGCAGGATTTATACTTTGCCTCGTTAAAATATCATGGACAATTTTTTTTTTTTTTTTTTTTTTTTTATTTATCTTTTTCAAACTAGAGGATCAATTGAAAATTTTGTGAAGTACCATTAGGAATGTATAAATTATTTTAAATAAATTTGGAATCTAAATTAAATTTATAAGTCCGTAATGCTGAACTGACTATTCAAGTACCCCAGTAATGCAACAACTCTGATGTAGGCAATCCCGATGTATAATGTTGTAAATCGGTTGTTGGATACCGATATCGGCCAATCTCGTCCAATGCTGCGTAAAATATACTGGAAGTTTTGAAATGTTGATGCAAAGTTTCAATATTGAGATATTTGAACGCTTTAGTGATAATTTTTTTTTTTTTTTTTTTTTTGCCCCTAAATGAAAAAATATACTAAGAAAAATCCCAAATGACTATTTAATTTAATAATTAAAGCCATTGAGTAGCATATTATATGCAACATAATGTACTTACGTAGCTTTTTTGGTTCTAAGTTTTCTCCCCGATAACTTGTGTAGCATATATGCTACACTATGCATTAGACCAGCGTTCGCCACTAACTTTTGGAGTTGGGCCGTTTGACTTACATTGGAGCTTTCGCGGACCTTTGTACACCAATATATGTATACTCAATTATTATAGATTTAACAATACATAGCATTTCTGAAAATTGAAAAAAATTATTGATCTTTTTATTATGTTAATAAAATAACAATTGATATATTTTTTTTAAAATAATTAAAAAATAATAATTTCTATTATTAATAAATCAAAGTCTAAAAAAAGAAGTGAATCTATCGTTTCAACGTGACAATACGATTGGCCTAACTTTTAATAAAAGTACTTAAACTGTACTTCCAGATTACCCTGTTCTGTCGATATCAATTTTGAGACGATGACAGTCAAAATCGTTCAATTCATTTTATGAAAGAGTCCCTATCTGTCGCAGTATTTTTTACAACTAATTTTAATAAATTGTCCAAATAAGATTCAATTAAGTTGTTCCTGTATTTATTCTTGATGAAAACTATCTTGCTGAAAGCTTCTTTATATAGTTTCTTTTCGGGCACATAGTGAAGAACTCTGTTCTGCATAGTTAACACATACTATTTTGGATAAATTAAAATTATGTTAAAAAAAAAGTCCATATTATAAAGCTTGATTTTTCTCCCCTTTCTGTACGGCTGGCGGGCCGCAGAAAAGTCTGTCGCGGGCCACGTAGTGGCTAACTCTGCATTAGACGGTTAAAGAAGGGATGAAGAACTAAAAATAAAAAATAAAAAATGTTTCGTAATATTCTTGACATGTTTATTTAAAAAAAAAAACTGTGCTCGAGATTTGTCCAGAATTGGCCAAATTTCCGGAACCTTTGTGTTTGATATTGGCCAATACTACTGTGCTCCAATATTAAGTTAAAGTGCATTGATTTGCAGCAGATGTGTAGATTACATACATGCTTACTTTTATCATCAGAATAAATGCTAATCTCTCTTTTAGATCTATGAAGAATGTTCTTTTCCATTTTCTGAGGAGTTGCAAAAACCACTGCAACTGCATGGAGGGTTAGAAGCCAATAGAAAATGTTGCAAAGAACTACTATCATTCTTCTGGAAAAAAAATAGAAAGTCAGAGAAATGTTCGTTCAATTTAAGTATAAAGTTGCTTAACGAATTAATTATTTGATTAAATTGAAGGAGGTTTCTCCGGTAAGTCAAGGATTAACAACTGACATTACCCTTTATAAATAGGACTGGGAAAGTCTTGGATCTCTACTATTGCAAAAATGTTTAAATCCAAGGAATGATAAAAGGATAAAATAATTTTCATGGGAAATTAATTTGAAAATTTACAGAATTTCAATTTGCAAATAACTCTTGGAAGAGGGAAAGGTCAATTATAAAAGTGCTCTTAAGGTCATATCACACTAACAATAAATTAAAATAAATATCTTTTGCAAAATTAACCGAAAATTAGTGCATTTTAAAATATGACATACAAAACTGATAAAAAGATGGGTTGGCGCTAACGGAATTGAAAATTTTAATTTTTAGTTCCAAGGTATTCTAAATATTTTGAATAATTTGCATCTAAGAAAGTATGTTTGAAAGCAAAATTTGTTGCAAACTCCAAAGAAATCTACTCTAAAAACAGTTTTATGGATGTGTCATTTCTGATAAAAATAGCAACATTAGCAATAACAATTATACTACCAAAATAACATCGACGACAAATAACAAAAAGAAAAATAGTAATGATAAGAATAAGAATAGTAATAATGAATAATAAAAGAATGGAACAATGATGATAATAAGTTTGATGATAGTATTGATGATGGTGGTGATATTGATGAACGAGGATAATCGTAGTAGCAATAATTATAAACTATAGTTGTTTGGAACAGCGCACGACTTTTAATACACAATAACACTGGTCACTACATAAAAAGTTACGTGGATAAGTGTAATTTACCGTTTTCGTTTTCATATTGTTTATATTAAAAATGACCAGTTTGGCGATAACTATTAGAATGGGCAAAGAAAGAAAGAAAAAAAAAAACTTTAAAATGGAGAAATTCGAGATGTTTTGGGAAAATTATTGCATTATCATTCCGGTTAAGTGAAACAGACGAGAAACAGTCATCCATGGGCAACGCTCAAGAGAAAATAAGTGTATGTTAAAAAAGTTTAATTTTTATAATGATACGTTAAAAAAAGTTTATTTTTTAACTTTTTACGTCTTAATCAAATTTTTGCCGGAGTTTAGTAGGGGGGAATATTCAGAACATCGTAAAAAGTATAACCACAGCGATTTTGATCAAAAACGTAAGACCCGCTTTTTGGTAAATGCTAAAAAACATGCATTTTTTTAATGGTAGCTACGTTATATACATGCGCAATTTTGACGAAAATATTAACGATAGGTCCGTTAGCCACCACTAATCCGTATACAAAAGCTAAAAATTGTAGATCAGTCCATTCGGGAATTATGCTGACAGCCCGCAGACAGACAGACATTCACAGACATTTTTTGAGACAGGTTTTGTGGACTCGGAACCTCGGAACGTTCATAATTATAACTAAATGCAAAGAAAAAGATAGATTTTTTTTACTGAAAACAATACTTTTATTAGCATATATTAACATGTGGTTAATTGAAAGTAATAACTATAGCGAAGAGGATAGCGATTGGTATTTCAATTATAATTATTTTAATTATTGACTTGCCAATGAAAAACAGTTTAATATAATCATAATTAAACGTTGGTTATATCATTATAATTATATTAAGGCATCATTGGATTAGTTATCATATTTATTGTCATTATCAGAATAATAATCAACGTAATATTCATTAACTTAATGATGATGAACTTAGCAGTCATTAGTTATCATTTTCTTTAAAATAATTATAATTGAGGGGTAAAAAGGGGAAACGACGTAAGTCCAAAAAAGAAAAAATTTCAGGAAAATCGAAAAATGATCACAAATGGTACTTTAAATAATGATTAAGTACATACTTCAGATTGAATTTGAACTATTACTACTGGACTTCGCACTTTGGGCGTTCTCCACTTTGTTTAGCTTGGTCTTTAGAACATTTTTCCTTAAAAAAAAAAAAAAAGAAGGGAAAAAAGTTCTGTTATTTTTGGTACTTAGGTCGTTTTCCATTTTTAGTCCACAATAGTTATAATAATAACACTAAAGGTTATGATAATAATCATTTGGACGAATATGGCTAATAAATTATTACTTAATAACTGAGTTTTAGCAAATATACTGTTTTTATTTCATATAAAGAAAAAATGCAAAAAGAAGCGAAACCTAAAAACAATGAATTACATGTCTCTCAATTGAGTTTTGTTGTATATTATTATCAAATGGAAAATGCAGACATTTCAATTTTACTTGTTTATAAATTTTTAGCACGTTATGATTAGTTTCTTTTCAAATTGCTTCTGGACATTACACTTTTTTCTTTGAAAATGTATTTCTTGCATCATGTTTAGTACTTGAAAGTTTATGGATAGACATAAAGTTTACTTAATGAAAAGTGTTATTTGACATTTTTTTATTAAATATTTACTTGAAATGCTTACATTTACACTTAAATTTAATTATGAAACAGCTATTGAATCCTTTTTCCTTGTAATTTTTATTACAACAATGGTCTATGAGCAAGTGGGACAATTTGTATAAAAATTTAATGAATGGAAAACAAATTTCAAAATATGATCAAAAATGTAATCACTCATCTTGATTGTGGAATACATTAAGAAGCAACGATGAGTAATATTTTGTTCCTACACTACAATCTTAGCTATAGAAACCTATGACTATTAAAAATGCGTAAGTGCTTTTTTCGTGTATCATCCCTTGTCATATCTATGTTTATTCTTTGAAGGTTTCAATATGCAGCAAGGATTTTTATAAAATAAACTTATAGTAAAAACACATGGCTAAAATAATCAAGGATGATATTTACTAACACAAAAACACTGGAAAGACGCGTCCATGGCTATGTCTGTAGGGCAAACGAATACCTTGATTCATGTAGGGAAAGCGTATTCTCGATCCAGCAATGAATCCGTCTCCAACCGTCATACTTTAAATTGCAAAAAATAAATTAATTACTGTTTTAAAGATGGAATTCTTTCATTTAAACAATTCCTTTCATTATTCGTTGGTAAATCGAACTTAAATATTAAACAGTTCCATGGAATATGATTTATCATTAAACCATCCAAATACACGTGCTTTCCCGTGACAAGTTCTACTTACAAAATCAAGTTTCATTACATATCTCAACAATATATGACACTATCTAATTCCATTAAACTTCCAAGAAAATAAAACTCATTTTTCTAACCAATCTTAAATGCACAGGCTGCGCATTGGTCCTCAACTATATATTTAATAGAAATTCAAAAATTGCAACCATCTACAAATCAAATGCCCATCTCGGTTGCTTCTACTCTTAACAATACTCCAATGAGTATCCAGCTGTCTTTTAAAGCTATTTACTCTAGTACAACTTATGATGTGGTCTAGCAGATTGTCCCGTATTTATCAAACATTCTATTGAAAAAGACATTTCTTTTATTCTTTAATTTTAAAAGCTATTTATGTAATTTGTATGCATGGCTTTTTGTCCTGTCACATGTCCTTTCAGCCATTGGAAAAACGAAGTTTCAAAAATTCGGTCTTTTAAATCAAATCCCCATATACCTCCTTTAATTCATTTTATGCATAAATAAAAGTTAATCATTCAAGAACTATAACCCATCCTATGTATCAATTTTGTTGTTCCATGCTCTACGCTCTTTTTTCTCTTGTTTTAAAGAAATCAATATTCAAAGTTGAAGTAAACATAATTGCACTACAAACTCGAGTTATATCTCTCTATCATGGGTAAATAATAAAGAGATATAAATGTCATCAATAGTATTTTGAATTGTCATCACTTAAATGTAATCACTTAATTACTTTCAATTAGCCATATTTTAACATAAAGTAATGAAAATGTTGTATTGGGCTTCTATAAAATTGAAAATTGAAAAAATGTCTGTATGTCTGTGGTTGGCATGCTCTAGAAGGTATGTCTGTGGTTGGCATGCTCTATGGTGTTCAATTTTTACATACGAGTTAACGGTGACCATGGGACCTGTCACCGAGGTTTTCGTCAAAATTGTGCGCGCGCATAAGGTAGCTGGCTTGAATAATGTATGTGTTTCAGCAGTTGCCGAAAAACGTCTCTAATGATTATGATCAAAATTGCTGTAGTTATAGTTTTTAAGATGCTCCAAACATTCCCACTTCTGAAATTTCAGTATAAAGTCCGTATCAAAAAAGGCAAAAAAAGTTGACATATATATATACGAATGTGTTTAACACATGGTTCTTTTCCTTTGAGCATCGCCTATCAACGAATGTTTATTTTCTGTTTCACTTACAAGAAAGAATAATCTAATATTTATTGAATAAAATATCGCCAATTTCACCATTTTAATGGAGTTTTTTTTTTTTTTTTTTTTTTTTTTTGCCAATGTAATAATTATCTACAAAAATAACGCTAAACTGGCAATATCTTTTAAATTAAAGAAAATATGAAAACGAAAACGACAAATTTTACCAATCCATGACAAATTGAAATTCATTGACCAGTATTGATTGTAATTGAAAGTTGTGCAATGTTCCATACCCCAAAATAAATTCTAATTATATTTTCTTTTTCTTTATTTTGTATTGCTCCTCAATAATTGCGGTGAATAAACATTTCCACATTTTCACATAATCAACTAATTTGTTTGCATTAATCAGTTTGTTTCCAATGTTACATTGTATATTGCTGCAGAAATTTTGCAATTTAAGTGGGATTCATATACAATCAAGCAATCACTACTAATATCTATAAAAATAGGCATTATTATAAAAAAAAAAAAACCGAATAAAGTGCGAAATCACTAGCAAGTTTTCCGTACTCTACCACTGCAGGTATAAGCACTTGCACTCAATCTTTTTCCTTTCAATTACTCATTTACTCATATGTTAACATAAGGTAATGAAAATATGAATTTCGGATTAAAAAAAAATCGTGGTTTTTTTTTTTTTTTTTTTTTTTTTTTTTTAATTTTTTCACGTTTTGGAAAATCCTGACAAAAAAGTGGTATAGAAAAATGTCTGTCAGTGTGTATGTGTACATAGTCAGCATAACTCCCGAACGAATTGACTCACGATGTCCAAATTTGGTGCATGAGTTAGTGGTGGCCTTGGGACCTACATTAAGGTTTTCATCAAATTTGAAGATGTACAAAATGCTTTCTTGAGCATCGCTCATCAACGACCGTTTATCTCCTCTCCTCTGTTTCACTTACAAGAAAGGATTGTGTAAAAATTATCGAAAAGTATATTGCCAAAATCGTCTTCTTGACGGTGTATTTTTTTGCTTATGTAACAATCATCTCCAAAAATATCACCAAACGTCAATTTTTTTTAAATGAATGATATGAAAATGGTAATACATAACACTATTCCACGTCAAATTTAAATGTAGTGAACAGTATTAATAGTCTAATTGAAAGTTGTGTGATGTTCCACACCCATAGATTTAGAGCGTTACATCAAACTCGCAGCAGTTCCATGAATAATGCTATTTTCAAAGTTGATCTTTTCAGCTACACGAGTAATATATGTAGGTTCATTTAGTGTTGACAATTTTACATAGAAATTGTCAAATAAAGTATCAACTGATTATTGAATCTGGCACTTTACTTATATCTCAATTATCAAAAAATCTGTTTGAATTTTTAAAAATGTTAAACAGGAAAAATTAAACTGAAGAAACTAAGACGATATTTGTTCTTAATAAAAAGTTGCGAAAAATGTAGCACAATTTAAAACCAATTACTTACTTGAATTTAGGGTTTTTGATGAAAAAAAACTGTTACAAACTATTTATAATCGGATATTGTGTTGGGTTTTTTTTTCTAATTTTTCTACACTTGAAGTTTAGGAATTTGACGCTTGTTTTCTGTGAGTTAATTTTAATTTTATACTGATTTTTACTTTCAATTTCCCAAATATTTACATATGGTAATGAAAGTAAAGCATTCGGGCAAAAAATATTCGTGGTTTTTTTTTTTTTTTTTTTTTTTTTGCTTTTTTTTTTTTTTTTTTTTGCATTTCTTTACGTTTTGGTGCACCCTGATTTCAAAAAAGAGATCTAGAATAAATGTCTGTCTGTATATATTTGTCTGCGGTCAGCATTCCTCCCGAACAAAATGACCTACGATGTTCAAGTTTTGTGTGCAGGTTAGTGGTGAGTGGTGGCCATGGGATCTACCATTAAAATTTTAGTCAAAATCGCGTACGCGCATACGGTTGAAATTATGAAAATATCATGTTTTTCAACACTTGCTAAAAAAGCTTGCTCTGACGATATTAATTATAATTTCTGTGCTAATGTCTGTTAAGGTGTTCTTATCGTCCCCACCTTCGAAATTCCAGTAGAAATGCGGCAAGAGCGTAAAAAGTTGAAAAACGAGTGTCTTTAACACAGAGCTCTCTGGCCTTGTGCATCGCCCATCAACGATTGATTATTTTCTGTTCCAAGCAGAAGAAAGGACAATGTCATATCTATCGAATAACATCGCCAATTTCAACAACTTGGGTTGTGTTGTTGTTTTTTTTATATAAAAATTATTGCCAAAAACATCCCTAAACTGGCGATTATATTTTTCCTGGCAATTTTTATTTAAATATGTGAAAATATGAAAATTCTAAATAATATCATAAATTTTAATGTAATGACCAATATTATAGTGTAATTTAAAGTAGTGCGATGTTCCACACCCCTAGTTTCCCCTACATACCAACACGCAATTTTTTTTTTGTCAAAAAATTTTGGACTCATTAAAATAGAAAAAATATACTTGATGTTCAATCATCAAACTTTTTTTTTACTTTCAATTACCCATATGTATTGCATAGGGTAATGAAAGTATAGGATTAGGTCAAAAAAAAAAATTGATCTAAAAAAAGTGGTATAGAAAAAATGTTTGTCTGTGTGTACGTGGTCAGCATAACTCCCAAACAAATTGACCTACGATGTTCAAATTTGGTGAGCAGGTTGGTGATGGCCAAAGGACCTACCATTAAGGTTTTCGTCAAAATCGCGCTTTAACGATTTTGATAAATCACATAAGGTGTTCTAAACATCCCCTCATCCGAAATTCCCGTAAAAATGCTTTAATGGCGTAAAAAGTCCTCTTTGCTTGAACATAAGCTCATCAACGATCGTTGTTCTCCTCTCCTCAGTTTCACTTATAACAAAGGATAATATAGGAATTTTCGAAAAAAGTATTTCGCCAAAAACACTATTTTGGCGAAGTTCTTTATTTTTCTTTTTTCCCCATATGAGAATTATCGCCAAACTAGCAATTTTTTCTAAGCAAATGATGAAAATATAAAAACGATAAATGACACAAATCCACATCAGTAATATAATGTAAATTAAAGTTGTGTGATGTTCCACACCCCTAGTTTCCTGTAACATTGTGTTGTTTTTGCACAAACTACGTTCATTCATGCATGTGCGTGCATATGATAAACTGAAATTTATAACATGGGTGAGTGGTTTTCCATTACAAAAGATATCTCATATTGGGTGCATGTTTGGTTTGAAACAATATAGCGCAACGGACATTTTAAATTTGAGTTGTAAGAAATATATTGAGAGAATGAATATTTAAATAAAAAAAATATATCTTTACTGAATTCTAAAAAAATTAATGCCAAAACTTATACCTTATTACTGTTCCATTAACAATAGAAATAAGTATAAAAATAGTTGAAAAATAACCATGTTATAGATAAAAATGTATAAAATATCAGAATATATAAAATATATAAAATATCAGAATATATAAAATATATAAATATCAGAATATATAAAATATATAAAATATCATAAATAGATAAAATATATAAAATATTATAAATAGATAAAATATCAGAAAATAAAAAAATAAAATATCAGAAAATAGGAATTCCATTTAAAAATGTATAATTGCTATACCTTTCACAGAAGAACTTTTAATGCAGGTATAACAGTTCAGATCGAAATACCTAAATATTTTGAACGTGCAATTTTTTCAAACATCCAATTTCATTAGTTTTAATAATATTCAAGAAATTAAAATTGAATTAAACTCAGTGCAGTGTTATGATACTTATTTTATGACACTTTGTTTTTAATATGTTTTAGTTCTCAACCCAATATACCAATTTGATAGCAAAATATTCGATTAAAAATCCAAAGCTTTATATGTCAAGCTTTTAAAATATCATAGATGAATACAAAATATAATTTACCTCCTTGGAAAACTTCTCATTTGACGTTAACTCATTTTCGTAAGTATAATTAACATCACAGTATTAGATATTTTGTTTCGACGCGACATTGGAATGAATGAGATTAACATCAGTTATGTTCCACCAAACGATAATTTTCTCTAAACCGGATGCAGTGGCAACTAACAACATTTTGCTAAACTTCACTCACAACGCATAATGATTTCATTTCATCACGGATTGTAAATACATATGAAAGATAAGTGCTACTGATGGGTGAAAAGTAAACAATATTAATGGTAATATTCTACTGAACTATTTTTAACAAGATAATAAAAGAGAAAAAGTATTCCCTGGACATTTTCCGGCCAAGATTCTAGGTACATGCGTCGTATTATTGAGGAGATAGTTACATCATGCAAATATATGCGGTTATTGAGTTTTCAATTCCGAGTCCATTACAAATTTATATCAAAAGGAAATACAGTTCAAACGTTCTGATTGAGTATCCTAATGCAATTTATGTTCTCTGTATATGTATGGACAACACCGTTCCTCCAATATGTTTTTTTTTGTTTTTTAATTTTTTATAAGGCAACGAAAACTTTGTAAATACTTCTTTCTTGCAGCTGAAAGCATACATTTTGAACTTAACCATTTAAAAATCAAAAGGAATGAGATGCGGAAGAATATTTTGTACTTAAGTAACCATTTGAAAATCCATGGTGAATATATCTTTTTATTGAATGATGGAACAAAGGACATGGACCTTTTTCTAGAGAGCAATCAGAATTTTTTTGTAGAAAGAGCTTTTTAGTCAATTAGTTTGCTCAAGTATTTATCTGTATAATAAATAACGTCTATGCGGAACTTTCTCATCCCGTATTTGTCATACGTCATCAATATTTTCTTTAATTTCTTAATCTGTGACCTATGGCCGACCAAACGGTATAGTGGTTAGCGTTCTAGCTTCAAGACCGCGAGGTTGCGGGTTCGAGTCCCGTGTTAGGCATGGGTGTTTGTAAATGTATGTTGGCTTGTCTAATGATGAATGTTTCGGCGCATTATAGCCCTCGTGTTGCTGACGGTGCCTGATAATCTGAAAACAACCAATCAGTGACCTCTGTATGGGACAAAATAGTTTAATGATTTTTTAAGAGTTTTCGACTTATAAAAAATACTACTACATGGAACTTATTACTAACTAAATGGAAATCTTGATTTTTGTACTTTCAATTACCCGTATGTATACATAGGGTAATGAAAGTATAGTATTCGGTCAAAAAAAAAAAATTGCAATTTTTTTTTTTTTTTTTTGTATTTCTCTATGTTTTGGTATGTGTGTATGTGGTCCGCATAACTCCCAAATAAATTGACCTACGAAGTTCAAATTTGGTGTGCAGGTTGGTGTTGGGACAAAGACCTACCATTAAAGTTTTCGACAAATTCGCGCATGCGCATAAGGTAGCTGCCATTGAAAAAATCATGCTTTTCAGTAATTGCTTAAAAACAGCTCTAACGATTTTGTCCAAAATCGCTGTGGTAATGCCTCTTAAGGTGTTCTAAACAGCCCCACCTCCAAAATTCCCGTAAAAAATCTTTAATTGCGTAAAAAGTTGAAAAACGAATGCCTTTAACACAGAGCTCTATTTCCTTGAGCATACCTTATCAACGATATTTTTTTTTCTCTCCTCAAATTCACTTATAAGAAAGGATAATTTAAGAATTATTGAAAAATTTACTGCCTAAATCATCTATTTGGCGAAGTTTATTTATTTAATTATTATTATTATTATTATTTTTATATATATATATATATATATATATATATATATATATATATATATATATATATATATATATAGAGAGAGAGAGAGAGAGAGAGAGATTCATACAAGAATTATGGTAAAAAATATCGCCTAACTGGTAATTTTTTCTAAATGAAGGATGAAAATATAAAAACGGTAAATGACACAAATTGATATCAGTATTATAGTGTAATTGAAAGTTGTGCGATGTTCTACAACCCTAGTTTTATTTTGTAGGTAATATAATTTTTTTGAAGTTTGTATTTGCTTTAATTCAATTAGAGAATGAGTAATATTAGTAAGTGGATGGGCAAACACCATTTGTCAGACTGATTATATTCGATAATTCTGGTGTAAGAAATACCACCATCAGTTAGCACTGAAACACACAGCACCATTTGGAAAACAAAGACATATCTTTAAAATTTTAAGCAACAGTTTATTTATACAAAAAATTAACTCATGAAAACAAAGTTTTTATTGTAAATTCTATAAATGCACTGATAACTTTTATGTGCAATTGTAATTTATTAAAGCAATTCTGAGTATCAGATGATATTCATAGCTTTTGACCACTAAGAAGAGAACCATCGATTTTGTGCCATAGACTGACTCTTTTTGCCCCAAAACTTGATACTAGGCATTGTCATTGACAAAGATTCATATTATAAAACTTTGAAAATATTCGCAAAAACTAATGTATTCTTTTTCATCCATGAAAAAAATAAAAATATCGTACTATTAGTGTCTTAGAAAGAGATGGGTTTTCTAACCCTAAAAGTTCTTTCCCTGGGTGCTCGCCTGGTGACTCTTTCTACAATAAACTATTCAATTGTTTTGCAACCACTCTCCTGTGTAGGTGAATCCTAAATTAGATGTTATAGATTCTTTGATAGATAGTACCTACAATAATACATAACTCAGCTTAATTTTAGCCTACCAGGAACTAAGCTAAATATCAAAATACACAAACAATTTCTACTTCTTATTTCCGATGCTTTCATCCATTAGGTCCTCTGGTATCAACAAAAGGTCTCTTATTCGAAAACTTGGCACCTTCCAGAATCCGGCGATATGCATCTCTAAGAAAGCTGCTCATTAGTCACGTAAGATGGTCGATCATGACAATGTCGAAGAAGCAAAGAGTAGCAACAAACGTGGCATCTTGCCTATTTTCAATGCAGATTGTTTGTCTCCTTGGCACACCGCTGTCTACTCGGTTGTTCTAGTGACAAAGATGCGCTACTGCCTGCCAAAGCGGCATTTAGCTTTTGTATTTTGCTGGCAAGAGGGAAATCTCTTTGAACATTGCGCTAGTTGGTGAGTCAAGCTAGGAAATGATTCTTTCTTACTCGGTGGGAATGCTTTACCTTGAACGGGTGGGTTGCTTTAAGGAGGAAAACATTTTGCATCGGCAGAACAATATTTTTTCTTTTGACACCTTTCTTCCTGGAACGTCATATTGCTTGTGTTCTTTATTATAGCTTGGCGGGTAGTTTCTATCCAAGACTACTGTTTGCTAGCATATGGGAGCCGCCAGGAAGGTGCAAGGAGGTGCATTTGTGCCCCCTGGAATTTGAAAATTAAAAGTAAAGTAAAAAGGGGAATGAATCACTGAAAAATAGAGGTTGGAAATAGGTTTTAAAGAATTAAATGGAACAAAAATTTATTACATAATTATATTTTAACACTTCATTGGGAAACCAATTGAAAAATCATGTTGGAACAAAATTTAGTCATCTTGCACTCCCTAGCCTGCGATCTGCACCCCCTTGAGAATAACCCTGCTGGCACCTATGTTTGCTAGAGCTAAAAGGCTTACCATTCAAAAGCGCTAGTTTTAATTCTTCGTAAAGGCATTGGTGTTTGGAATCGACATGAAATATTTTGGGACATAGATATCTGACAAATAGGTGCTGATTGGAATTGTACTGGTAATGCAATAAGACAGGAAATCGTTAATCTGCTTAAGATTTAAAAAAAAAAAAAATCATCTTTTTCCCAAATTATACATTTTGAGTTTCTTAAGAAAGTGTTTGAAATTCGCTGTCAATAAATATAAATGCGTAACTGAAAGCCTAAGGTTTCGGGGCTTAGCTTGAGAGATAACATGCTGCAGCCATTTATTGACAGACATAAAGATTCGATAAAAAAAAATCTTTAAAAAGCGATGAGAAAAGGAGAGGTGAAACCGAAAAAAAAATTATAAATTAATTTGCAGTATTACGAAATTAAGCTGCAAAATTTAAAAACTGAAGAATAAAAAATTAAAAAAAAAAGTTAAAATTTAAAACGCGTAGGCCTTCTAATTACTGCTACAGACAAATTGCTTTTCAGCCTATAATCATCTTATATTTACAGTGTTTTTAAACGTATTGCCTTCTTGTTTACTTCAATCTTTTGCTATGCTTTTTTTTCTTTCAATGATTTATTGAGATATGAGGGATTCGCTGCCGGGAGCGAATACACGTCTAGAATGCGATAGTTACCAGAATCGAGCCTTGACGGTGCTCTACAATCTTGTCTTTCAAACTGAACAGACATGTTGAGGGGTTGCATATTACAAAATCCTACTAAACCTAGAACACGCGGAGGGGAAAGAGGAGCACTTACATTGGTTCTTCTGAAGTTAGCAATGACGTATACGCGAGGAGGAGGGGTTTAAAGACATCGACTTCGCAACCTTCTTAGGTTCATTGAATAGTAATGGACATCTTGTGCAAGATACTTCAAAATTCGGACTTCATTTTCCTTTTTAGTTGAAAATTAGTGAATTTAATCTGAGTTCAGTTCTACTGAAGATGAAAAATATACAGAACTCACGAGATGTTTGAAAGAAACAATGCAATTTATTCATATGCTTAAAATGTTTTCTAAACTATAAGAGTGTCGGAATCCAACCTAAAAAAGAAAGAAAAAGGACTTCTACTCTAAAATAAGAGTCCAGGCAGTTAGTTGAGTATTTTTAAAATTGAAAAATTTAATATATCTTTAGAGATAGAATTTACAGCATCTCGCCATAACCCCGGCGAGCTTCAACATAACAAAATTTCTCTCCTTTCCTTCTTCATTCATTTCATTTTCTCTCGTTTCTCGATCAAGACAGGCAACGCCCTCACACGCCACCCCTAAGAGAAAAACGTGCATCGACAGTTGCTAGTTTTTCTTCCAGTTCAAAAAGTTGAAACTCCCTATTCTTATAATCACTTAAGAGTTCACATAAACACAAAACCAAATATATATGTATACCTAGTATTGTACCAGTGGGATCCAATATTCATCAGTTACAATAGAAAAAAGTAAATACACAATCTATAAAGTTGGAATAATATACTTCTAATTACATGAAAAATTTCACAAGATACAAAATACTTAGAATATACAAATACGTCAATAATATTATCAAAACAAACACAAAATCCAACTGAAAGCCATACCACTGGGATAACTACTTTTTGGTTTCTTAATGGGACAGGGCATCCGCGTCTTTATTAAGAGCTCCTGAAAGATGGGTTATTTTATAACTCCACCTTTGCAAAGCTAGTGCCCATCTGGTTAATTTCGGGCTCTTAAGGGTTTTCTCAATTAAATATTTCAAAGGGTTGTGATCTGTAATAATCTCTATCATAGTTCCATGAAGCCATTTGTCGAATTTTTTAAATCCGAATAATATGGCATAAGCCTCCTTTTCTATAGTCGCCCAATTTCTCTGAGTACTATTAAGTTTTTGACTTACAAAAGCAATAGGTCTACAAATACCCTTTTCATCCTTTTGAGTCAATCAACACCCAACCGCGTAATCTGATGCATCAGAGTGAAGTTCGAATGCTTTGTAAAATCAGGTGTACTTGACGATGTAACTTCACATAGAGCTTTCTTTAACCTGCCAAATGATTTCTCTTCGATCTTCCCCCAAATTAAGTCTCCGGATTTTATCCCTATAGTTAACTCTGTTAAAGGTGCGGTAATTTCTGCAAAATTCGGTACAAAAGCCCGATAAATCCTAATAGACCTAACACAGATCGTACGTCTTTTTTAGTCTTCGGCCTTTCTAATTTTTTTATCGACAAAATTTTATTCCCATCCGGGCCATGTTTACAGCTTCCTATTTTATGCCCTAAAAATTATAATTTCTTTGCACCGAAAGTGCATTTTTTTAGTTTAACTGTTATTTTTTTTTATTTTTTTTTTTAAGTCATTTTAACTCGTTTTGAGTTTGAGCGTATAATCCCACTAGTATATTCTTAATTTAATCTTTTATTTTATTAAATTAAAATCTAATACTAATTTTAATGACTTCATAACTGCTAAACTGAAGCTACATTGTGAGTAAAAGCTTAAGTACGAAAATAAATTCACTTGAAATGTTCAGTAGTAATATTTAAAATAACTTTTGAACAACTAGTAGCATTCAAAAAATGTTAGTGCTTTTTTTAAAAAATATTTTTAATGGTTGGTTGGTTGAACTTCAGGCCGGGAGTAGAAAGGAAGGACTTTGTGAACTAGCACCTGCCTCCGCGTACATATGTGAGAGATAACAACCTCTCTGGAACAGGTTGAAGTAAAAAAAAAAAAACTAATAAAAAAAGGGGGAGGGATATCAAATCATTTCGGTGCAGAAGGAATTTTGTGAAGTAGCCATTTCAATGCTTTCTCCGGTTGAGGATGTGAACACACACGTCGAGCTTCTCACCATGACATTTTTAAGGACACGTTTATAGTGTTTGACTAAGTAATACAATGAAACCCAGCGATTCCAGGCCATGACTAACTTTTGTTTGGAGCCTAAAAATTGTTAGAATGCATTTTTATCCAAAACGAGACTATCTGGCAAGTTTCAGTTTGATTGGATGACGGAAAGTGGGATGATTTATCTTTCCACAGATTTGTCCGCCACTAACAAACACGTACACAAACAAAATCAAAAGTAATAGAAATGATCAAAAAAAGAAGGGGGCATATAAACTATATTTTCCTGACAATATCTAATGTTCAGCTACCGCTGTCTGAAACTTCTATCGGCAAGAGTGGCACCTTTTGAATGTAGTTTAGAGAGGGAAGGGGGGGGGGGGGAGATTACCTACCGTATTTTACTTTACTCTACGAAGACCTCAAATATATATCTCAGTATCAATGCCTTGAGTATGAATGCCTTGATATTCATACATTCCCTGTAAAATATCAATGCCGTTTGTTTTATGGGGTTTACGTCTAACTGAATTGTTTGCATCATTTTGACAGAATGCTTTAGAGTTTACAAAATAAATTTCCTATGTGGTTAGTTAGCCTCTGAGACTCAAGATCTTTCTGTTCACCTTCAGTAGAGATCGAATATATTAATTTAAAATTTTCCTTACATAAAAACCAAAATAAATTTAACAAAAGGGTTAATTCAAAGAAATTTTTCGTCATTATAAACTTATGTGAAAAGCGACCTCTATTGTCGTATTTCATAAAATATCTCCTTTCTCTTTCCTCCTTTTGTAAGGTCTATTTTCAGCGCTCTATATACAATAAACCGTCATGCGCATTAATAACAACAAATGAAACATGATCAACAACAGTTGAAAGTTTTCTGTTTCCTTGAAGAATTTATACAAAAAAATATTGTTTATTAAGAGCTTTAAATGTAATTTTCTATGAAATATTTTGATCCTTTCATTCGGTGATTGATATACGAATTTAATCTTTTGAAAGATGGTAAGATTTTATATATATTGGTATCGGTATATTTTTAAATCTAGGCCTTAATTCAATTATAATGATAGTATCTTTAAATAGTCAGCAATAGTAAATTGCCCGATATTGATATTTAAGCGTTGCGGTTAGCTTTTAATGATGAAATTTTTTATTTTTCAAGAAGGCATTGCTATATCTTGTAAGCTAGTTTCTTCATAAATTATTAATCTCTATAATATTATTTATCTCAAGTAAACTCTATGTAATTGTGTATTTTTTAATATTCCCCAGTATTAGTTTATTTATATATTTGTACTATTTATAAAGGTAAATATAATTTTTCCTCTAACTGTTGCTTCCCTAATTAGGAATATCATCTTGTTAGAACAATTCAAACTCCAAAAGTGATCACTTTACAAGTATACATTTCGTTTTCAAAATATTCTTAAAGTTGTTGAAAATCCAATACAAGAGTTGGACATTTCGTTTAGAATAGAATTCTTAAATTGTAGACCGATTAAAGATTTGAAATTTTTTTTTATCGAGTTTTTATAATTTCCTGAGGTAGTTATTATTGAAATATTATACAAGTCACACTCGCCTAAGTTTACACAAAACATTTTTTCCTAACAAAAAGTATCATACACAAGATTCCTTTGCAAACAGATTAAAAACTTGAAAATTATCAGAAGTACAAATGACCTTGAAATATAAACTCTAATGTGTTGTATTTTTAGAATGATTTTCTATTTGTATTTTCTTCTCTAGTTTAGTGAAAAAGTTAATTTCTTGGAGTTATAGTAGTTTCTCTTTGTTTACGATACTCTTTACTTTTTTATTCTTTTTTCAGTTTATCAAAATAAGACCTTGTTGAAACATGCTGCTGTTATTTAAGTATTGAATAAATTGCTCAAAACTAAGTATTTTAGAAGTGAAGAAATTTCTAAATGTTTGTAAGAAAAAAGTATACTGAAACATGACCAGATTTTTCTGACTAGAAATCAGGACACTTTTCTGAAAATGGGGAAGGGTAATTTTTTTTTTTTGCGTGTTATAGTTATGGAGCACTTTGTATGTAATGGAAAAGCGGGACATCAAAGTATTTTTCTTCACCAAACATGTGACAATAGTAGATTTCCAAATTGTTCGATGAATATTGTAAAAAAATACTGCTTGTTGTAAAAATGTTAAACCATAATGTTACTCATGTAAATAAAGAAACTGTAGGTACACGACTGATTATTTAATACTTTTGTGGTGATGCAGTAAGTTCATTCAACTTTCCTTATGTGTTAACCTTTTTTGTGAAACTTTCGTTCGTGAACTAAAAGTAAAAGATGTGTCAATCAAGATCCTTACCAAATGAAAGTATTTCAGAAAATTGACTTCACCAATTACTGAAGAAAGAAGGCGTGGCTAATTAATTCCTCCCAGTGATCCGAACCAAATGAACATGACTAGCTCTCTAGTGCAGAAGGACCTGTGTTCCTTCTTTCCAAAGTTCTACTTTGTTTTATATGTAGTGCATGCTGTGTGGTGATTGAACACTTTAACATTCACCATAATTTCGTCATATACTTTTTGTATGTTAATATATTCCTTGACCTGGTCTGACTTCGTCTGACTGGGTTGGAGATTAGAAACCACAACATTCATCAAAAACCTTCTGATTATTGACCTTAACAAAACCTCACCGAATGCCATACTTCCAAAAAAATTTTGCTGCTTTAAATTTTCACTTTTTCATCATGAAAACCATATATTTTTTTCAATGAAATAAGGGGATGTAACTAAAAGTTTATACCACTATACTGAAGTCTTAATTATTTTTTTTTAAAAAAACTCTTACAGAATCTTAGTTTACAACTTCTTTTGAAATATCATGTTATATTTTTCATTTTGATTACAGACGCATTTTCTTCTCTTTGGTAGGTGCGTCTCCCATTTGTTGGGCTGAATTTAATTGTTACCTGACTTTAACTACAGATTTTATGCCTTTGGTAAGCTTTATTCTTACTTTTTTTTTTCTCTATGTGTTTCTTCTTGCCACTTATTATTGCATATGATAGCTCGAGGACCTTGAAATCCTGTTGAGCAAAGTAAAAACCTAGCCACAAAGCATTGCATCGTGGTCATATATTTCGCTCAAAGGACAGTTTTGTTCTTTTGAATCTAACACATACAATAGAAAAACAATTTCAAAACTATTATTTGTTTTTTCAGGATGAATTTCATCCATTCATTGAGGCTTTGTTGCCTCATGTAAGATCGTTCTCCTACACTTGGTTTAATCTTCAGGCTTTAAAAAGGAAATATTTCAAGAAGCATGAAAAACGAATAAATATTGATGAAGAGAGGACTTACCGTGAGGAGCTTCAGGTAGATGCACTCGTCATTACTTTCTTCTTCATTTTTTCAATTCAACACTGAGTGTATAGGAAAAGGGAAAATTTAGAATTATCTAATAATTATAAAAGAAATCAGCAATTAAAAATTGGCATTAAATTTGAAAAAAAAGCTGTAATCAATTTTGGAATTTTATAATACAGTCAAACCCTGTTAACGTGAAATCTCGTTTAGCACGAAGTAAAAGCATTTCTCCATACTTAAAACTTTACATTAATTTATTCAGTTAACATAAACAATTTCAGGGGCCCCATCTATTTTATGTTAACAGGGTTTGACTATATGAAGACAATTTAAAAGAAGAAAACTTATAAAGTTGCCTGCAATACATTTTTTATTAATGGGTCATTCTTCATAAAATGCACAAAAGCTTGTGGCAACAATTTTTTTCACCATTAGATAAGTTGAATATTTCTGTTAACCGTGGAATATATTTTAATGCAATCAAAACTCCTCAAAACAAGTAATATAAATTTAAAAATATTGTTTATGCTAAAAAAATGTGTCCACGAACATGATTTGTCATGTCCATTGACTGTTGCAACCTCAGGGTTACATGCTTTATCAGTATTTTAATTTCACTTCATATTTCCTTGATGTCTACATTTTTTTTTTTTTTTTTCTTTCTCAACATTAGGTATGTTAAGCAATGTTATGCCTGGGTATAAAACTTTTAGGAGTAGTAATTTCATTACGATTATTGCAATACCTCTTGTCGCGAGGCTGACGCATCATGTACATGGAGAGCAGTTTTTAGTTGTTTAACAGCCTACCAAGTGACACAACAAGTGAACTGTGATAGTGGAAAGAAGTCTAATGTAACTATTTTGGTTCCAATACACATTATGTATTCTATTTTTCAATATAAGAATCATATTTTATATGTGAAATAGGTGCAATTGTAAAGATCATACCATCATTTCCATGGTCAAGATAAAAATTAAGAGTAATTAAATCTTTATTATTAATTACTCATTTGATAGTACTAGTTGTACAGATATCAATCTAGTAAACTCATGTTTATAAACCTACAGTTCCATTCAGAATCAAACAATAACAAGGAAATTGTCATGTTCGTGGACACCGCTCAATGTTATTACTATGGGCGATCTCTATATGATATCAGACAATCTCCGCAAATGTCATAATTGGATTGTAATTCATACATTATATTGGAGATTGAAAAATTCTAAGCATTTAATGTTTTATAAAAAAATGTCTCTCCTGCAATAGTCCGTTCTGTGGAGAATGACCCTAATATAGCTCGACTTTATAGCATACCGTTATAACTATACTTACTGCAAAAAAATCCACAAATAAAGCATTCTTTAAATTGATCCTAGAGTCATTTTTTTATTTCAATAAGTTGCATAGAATTTTTTATTAAATTTTATTGTTTATAAATTTTAGCAATTAATTATTACCTTCTTTTATAAAAACTTTGCTTTGTATATATGTGGGACATCTCATTTGTCGGATGATAAAATATTTTTATGATTTTTATTGGAATAACTAATTGTGAAATTGTTTTATTTTCTTATACAGTCAAGCCCCTTTCACGCAAAGTGGATGGGGCCGCCAAAATTGTTCCCGTTAACTGAATTTCATGTTAAAGGAATAAATGAACGTTAAATTTTAAGTACGGAGAACTGCTTTTACTTCGTGTTAAATGGGATTTAATGTTAAGTGATTTCACATTAACAGGTTTTGACTGTCGTATTTTTATTTTATTCCTTGGATTGTCATGCCTGTAGCCGCATTCTCTCGCATCGCAGTCCTGTTAGTTATTTCACTGTACATCAGGCAGTTTCATTACTATGCCATAACCATAAACTATTGACTAAGTAATAGTTTTTTGAAAATTAATAATTTTTTTTTATTTTTGCATAAAACTGACATGTTTAACCATCATCAGGTTTTTGTAATGCTAACCATACCAAAGCATTTTCTTTGTTTCAAATTTCAATACCTCAACAAGTACACAATTTTGATAAGCAAAGTTTAAAAAGTTCAAGTTCATAATTTAGCATTTAATTACTGAATCAAGAATTTTTAAAGTGTTTTCTGATTTTAAAATTGTTTTATGAAAACTCAAATTGGATTTTTATTTTCCAAAATAATTGCTATTATATTAACCAAATTGAATAAAAAAAATATAACTAAAATTTAAATTTCAACAATTTAGAAAAGAGTTGTAGTCAAGTGTACTCCATTTATAAGGAATGCGCCTTATGCCATTCTAGAGTACAAACAAACAAAATATTGCTAGGAAATATGATTCTGGATAACTCGGGGAAATCTCAAGGAATTTTTTTTCTGAAAATGAGTATGAACCCTGTCTGTCCTATCTTTTTTAATACTCGACAAATTATGGCAGTTTTGAATGGAAGTGACTCTGAGAAACATTTAACATTTGTTAGTAAAAGTGAAATCTTATTTTATCAACTCTGAAATATTATTCCACCCAAGTGAACTGTTTGATTGCTTTCCTAGAATGAGCGGTTGGAAGTGAAGCAGAAGTGGGCATCACGACTGTTGGGGAAGTTGAGGAAGGACATCACGCAAGAATGTCGGGAGAGTTTCGTTCTTGGAATCACTGGGAAAAAGACCTCTGGATGTGTTCTCAGCAACCCGGACCAAAAAGGGAAAATGAGGCGGATCGATTGTCTCCGGCAGGCTGATAAAGTATGTTCCACTGTTTGAGAATGGTTTTTTGAATTCCAACATGTATTTTTGTAACTGTTGGATTTTTTTATTTATTTTTTTGTGCATGTGTGCATTTTGAGATTTACAGACACTGAGTACTTTTTTTTTTTCTTTTTCTTTTTTTTTTTCAAAATATCTCTTCCTAACCTGCATTTAAACTTTTCTCCGATAAGATTCTTCTGTGAAGTTCTTCTTTTTTTTACTTTTATGGGAAAATTACCCTCTTTTCCTACTTTTTTTCTCTCTCTCTCCTTTTTTTTAAAATCAACCACATTGTTTCTTAAGCGATCCAGTTTTTCTTGCAAAAAGTGTAGTTTTCCATGTTTCTGGGCAAAAGCCTCCTCTTCATTTGTTTTAAAAGTCCCACCTTCCTAGATTCCTTTTACTGGGAGAGAGCTGCTAAAACTTGTTGCTATTGCGAAGAGCCTCCACGGACTATTCTCCATTATGGCATATCATTTTCATTATACAAAAAGATTACAAATCGTCATTAGAAGAAAAAATTTATTTGTTTTAAAATCCATATTTTCTTCAATATTGTGGTTTGAATTTAAAGTATAATTCCCGAGTCTTCCAATTATGTCCTCCTGCCTTATTGATTTCTTGCACATGCAGTTTTATCGTGATACTTTTTAAAATAAAATTTTATGACATAAACTTTGTTTCTTCTGTTTTTAAATGAATCCTGAAGGAGACTTTAACTTAATTTTATGTGGAAGAACTTTGAATAACCTTTCCTCTAAAGAATGACAATGTTATGCGTTGTTAGAGAAGGAGGAGGCATGGAGCCTCGACCTAGTAATGCCATACATAATACATGGCTGATTAAATTATATAACTTCAGCTTTAATATCTCTTTTCTTTAAATCCTTAAGAGACTGTAGTAAACGTAAGGTTCCTAATCAGACTGGCATAATTCAACGCATGTTGTAAGTGTAAAGTGTGGTTAGTACTGTGGCCTTGCGACAGAACTGGAGAATGACACCTGGGGCCAACGTTGATCTTTGGCTGCACTTTGATTATGCAAATGATATTATATAAGACTACAACAGGCTAGGCAAAGGAAATGCAGATAGTGAGGCTACGAGATGCTGGCTTGCTGCCGCTGCTAAACGCATTCTTCTGATAATCAATCCTTATGACTTATGAATGGGGGTGACTCTACTGAGTACCAGCACCGCGACTGAAGTCTATTGTACTGAAACCCCTTATTTGATCTAAAGAAGACCGGTTGCTGAAATAAATTTCAGTATAGACCTGATTGGAACATTTGACAGTTCCCAGGGGTTGATACAATGGTATCCCAGATGTTCAAATCTTTGGGCAGAATAATAGTCACATTTACATAACACATGTGTAGAGCTCTCCTCTGTCATACGACAGGCCCTGAATAATGGGTCATCTACAACACCTAGCAGATTGAGATGTCTATTTAAGGTGCAGTGTCCAGTTAAAAGGCCTACAGCAACCTTTATTTCTCTTCTGTTCAATTTTAGTAGCTCCCTTGATCTAGTCCAGGGTGACTGTTGATTGACCTCTTTGGCTTGTCTTTGATATTTAGATTCAAGCCATGCTTGATAGGATTCAGTCAATAAAAAGCTTTTAATCAATCCTTGATTCGACTCGTCTTGTGCTTTACGATTTTAAACTTCTAAATAATTTTTGTATTTCCGTTAAATTAAATCATTCTTAATTTCAACTTTGCTGTTTTACCTTTTTACCAAATAGATTTTTATACTGATAATATGCTAAATTAATTAGGCAAGTTAGTATATAAATTAGGTTCTCCAAATAGGGACGACCTACAAGACCAATTACTTTGATAATAAACTCTGAAAACCTTTCCTTTAATTGTTTCTAAAGGTGTGGAGACTGGATCTGGTGATGGTAATTCTGTTCAAGGCTATTCCTTTAGAGAGCACGGATGGAGAGAGGCTGGAGAAGGGAGGGGAATGCCTCCACCCCGCCCTCTGCGTCAACCCCTTCCACATCAACGTCTCCGTCCGAGAGCTAGACCTCTACCTGGCTAACTTCATCCTGTCCAGGGGCAAGTGCCACTTCTTCATCTCTATCTACAAAGTTATTATGTTGCATGACAGAATTGCAGTGATGCGACTTTTACTTTTTCAACAGTGCTCCATTGCAGTGTGATGATATCTAATATTATACAGGGGTCACACATTTGCCCTAAAATTCCTAATATTCCTTAAATTTTTGTTCTTCTCTAAAATTCCTAAAATCGTGCTTGCCAGAAAATCTGATAATTTTCCTCCAAATCCCCAATATTCCTCTAGATGAGAAAAGTGAATTTAATAAAATTTGTATGGTTGTCAAAATAGTATAATTGTTTAATTATATAACTGTTATTTTGATAAAAAGTTGTTTGATGTTAATTTTTTTGAAAATTGGCATTTTTTTACCGGTATTGAAACAAGCTTTGGAAAGAATATGTCTGTGTTAATATCAGCGTCAAAAAAAAATATACCGAATTAAACGTTTTTGAATTATCCCTAAAAATTATCAATATACCTAAAATTTTTGGAATTATCCCTAATATTCCTGTCTAAAACCTAATTTTTTTAGAAAAACTCAGTCTCCTTCCTATATATCTGTGTTTCATTGGATTGTAACTGATATAATGCACAAACTCTGTGAGATGCACACTTTAACAAGAATTTTCAGCCTCTGCCTGCCTTATATAGACATGGCTTTATTCTCCATTCTCACGATATATGCCAAAGTATTGCTTTAAAATTTTGGAAATTTTCCCAGCATGTATAATAGCAGTAATCGAAGCTAGTTGACAATATTTAGAGTAAAAATAACCAATTCTTTTATTATTAGTAATTGTTCAATGTTTTTATAAGTTCTGATCTAATAGTAACATCTGTTAAACAATTCAAGCTATCGTTGAAATTGTTTTATTTGAATTTGGAGCTTTTATTAATTATTAAAGTAATATTAAAATGCATATAATGGACGATTCCTGCATTTTTTGAAAACGAGTGAAATTAGTTTATATTTTTGAAGACTTTCTTCCTAGTTCCAAATATTTAAATAAAAGTTCTTTAAAAAAAATAGTTTTTTAAATATTAAGAAATGAAAATGTCTCAAAACCCCGTCCCATCCTATTAGCTATGATGTCACAACATCCTTTCGTTCGGTGACGCAATCCTTCACTCCTTAATGTTCTGTATGATTTTCGTGAGGTTTCTGCTAAGTAGTTGGTGTATGTTTGGGAGACAGTTGCCATATCCTGTACTGGTTGGCGCGATTTTCGAGAAACTTTTAAAACTGGTTTCCTCTTTGTTTCACACCAACTTGTTTCAGATGAAGTGACGTCAGATTCGATTTGAGCTGAATGAATCGTTTACCTGCCAAAATATAACAGGCGAACTTGGTTGCAAATTAAAAAAAGAAAAAATGCAGATAGCAAAAAGTTTTTATTTAGAATTGAATTAAAAACAAATTTTAAAAATGCAGGAATTGTCCATTTGTTCTCTTTGTAGTATTAAAAAGAGCATTTGTTGTATCTATACTATAGTGTTTAAATAAACCATTACCTTTCAGAATCTTTAAGTGGTTTAGAGGAAGAAATATGTGATCAAAAACAGGAAGATCAAGGTAGTTTAGTGCTTAAATTTTATAATATTTCTATTAATGTGTAAACTTTTTTTTTTTTTTTTTTTTTTTTAAATCTTCTCATTTTGCTTGTTTCTCACATAGAAAGTACTACCATCATCACAACCGGTGTTTTCACTTCAACAGAGCTTTATAAGCTTTCAAAAGGTATGTTTTTTATTGCTGTTTTTTACTTATTTGTAAAATGTGAGCAAAAATGAAATGTTGTATCTCTCATTTGTGTAGAATTACCATACAAACTATATTTTCACACAAAATCAAAATTGAGTTTAAAATCTCATTTTGTTCAAAATTTATCTCTTTAAAAAAACATAGTATTATTTTGATACAAAATATTTTCTAAGAAAGGTTTTTCGTCCTCTTTTTGCTTTAGGTTGTAATTATTTAACAAAAGTAACTTAATTTTTATAATGAAAAATGCCGATCCAAGTTTCAAAAACTGTGTGAAAAACCTAGTTTAGTGATTATGTATCAGTATACTTTCGAAGTATATAGTATATACTTAATAGATGATTTCAGTAATTAAAATGTTATCGAGTTATACATCTTCAGTATTTGAGCTTTATCCTAACACAATAAAAATTTGCGTAGAAACATTCTTTCAAAGAGATATAATAAGATTGTATAATTCCAGATTGTATTAAAAAAAAAAAAAAAAAAAAAAAAAAAAACTTTTTTCATTAATAAGTTTCATATTTGTAGAAATATTAACAAAAACCAAAAGTAAATAGAAAAAAAGAAATGATTTAAAAAACGAAAATCATAAATTTAGTTTTTAATAGTTTATATTTGCATTATTTTAAAAGGATGGATGACCAGGATTGATCAAATTGTTTCATCGCATTGTTTTTCCTCTGAACCATTAATTCACTCTTGACACATCTCCTCCCAGGTTCTATTCTCCAATCACCACCCAACGGCATCCAGCAACATGACGACGACCCTCCAAAGGCGGAACCAGCCATCAATGGAAAGCAGCACATCCAACAACATGTCATCCGCGTCTGTTCTCCCTTTTACTACACCACTGATGGAAACCCCACAGAACTCATTGGGATTCCCAGGGTGGTCAGCATCCCCTCCGAGAACGACCAGGGGCTGTCCCCTAACGATGAAGAGGAACCTCACAGCCCGCCCTGTGAACCACTCAGCAAACGGGTGAGAAGGCTGTCTTCGAATGACGACGAACTAGAGAAGAGTGCTACTGTTGATGGATCGTACTATGTGCATAGTCCTGGGGATCTTAACAGTCCTGCATCCTGGAGTGGGGAAGTTGAACATGGTAAAGCTGAAATTTTCATTTTTAACTTTGTATTTTGATGATTGTAGTACATTTCTGATTATTATGTGTGGTTGGTATTTGTATTATATTATGTATGGTAGTATTTATGTTATATTACATGAGGATTGTATCTTCACAACCAGCTCCATCCATTTTTTACAAAATTTTCAGAAGAGCAAAAAAACATCCGTTTGTCATGCGGTTAAATTTTTTATGATTTTTAATTATGTATTGAAAGAAACAATGGCCTTGATTGTTTCAAGGTTAACTTTACAACTTTTGCAATTTTACATTTTTGTAAATTTAAATTTTGGATGTTTTGAAGTAAAATGGCGTGGTTCATACATTTTTTAAAAACCTTGAAAAGTGCTTGAAAAAAAACCTTGCATTTTCAAGTGCTTGAATCTTATTCTCTAAAAATATAGCCTCTTAAAAAAAACTTGGTCAACAAAATGAACAGAATGGTTTGAGTTTAGTTAAGCCAATCAATAAACACAGTTGAACATACGAGATTGCATCATTCCTCCCGCCACTTCCATCAAATTAGGTGATCTCTGGTTTCGTTTTAATATCGTGTGTATTGTCAACTAATTTTTTTTTTTTTTGCATTATTTAAATATGGCAGAAAAGTGCATTTTCAATTCAAGTTGGTTAGAAAAGTCAGATTATAATTCATAGTTGCAAACTTGCATGTTGGATCCGCACTTTATGTGCCAAGGATTTCAGCGTAGCATCGATGGGAGAAAGTGCTCTAAAAAGCCAAGTGAAAAGTATAAAGCATGTGGATTACTTTGATGAGCATTGTTTGATCTATTTCAATGGTAAAAAGTAATACTCTGAAAGCGTCTATGTTGGCCGCAACAATCGACGTAGTCATCAATATCTTTTCAAATGCGCAGGATGGAGGCACGTGTACTTAGAAATGATTTAAAGGCTGCATTGCTATGAACATAGAAAGAAGAAAAAAAATTGTATTTATTCAATTTGAATAGTCACCATTTGCCAATAAAAAAAAAATTGGATTTTTTTAATGTATATTTGTGTTGATACCGCATCCTTGAAAAGTCCTTGAATTTTTTTTGCCTTCAAGTGTGCGAACCATGAATGGATGATCAACAACCTTTTGCAATGCAGTAAGTAACTGTTGTAAAGTTACTTACAGCAGGAAACTTTCATAAAACATGAAATACAGTTATTAAGTAGATAAATAATATTTTGAAAACAAGAAAAGATACAAAGTTGTAAAGAAATATGAACATTATAAATTAAATGAATCCATATAATATAGGTTTTGTTTAACAGGAAAATTTCAATTACAAATAATTTTTTACAGAAATGCAATACAAAAATGCAAATATAAAGTATTTTTTTGTTACTAACAAATGAACACATAACCAGAAAGAGCATAATAACCTTCTAGTCTGCTAGAGAAAATACACAGGAAGCTTGGATGGTGTTGGTTTTGAAACAAACCCATTACTTTGAAAGTAATTTTCACTTTAAAGGAATGGATATCTAACTTAATCATTTGGCAATGTGATGCAGTGCATCAGGACCTCATAAAATATATGAAATTATCATTTTAGAAAAAATATGTATGTAGCTGGTTTTATTGCTACACTCCTCATATATATGCAGACATGGTACAGTTCAACGGAAATACTGATTTCGGCTTCTTTGATTAAAATTTCAAAACTTTGGATGTAGCTAAAAAGTTAGAAAACTTGATTGAATTAGATTCACCTGTTTGTCTAAAGTTGTTTCTTTTAACCACTTTTGTATCAAGTTCAGTTCTTATTTTTTTTTTTTTTTTTTTTTTTTTTAAGGAGCTGTACCATGTCTGAGTATGGTATTTATGTTATATTATATATCATGGTTTATTATGTATGGTTAATTGTTAAACATTGTTAATTGGCTATTGCAAGCCAAATTCTCCTGGTCATAGTAAAAGGCACACATTGACTGGTTTTGCACTTATAATAATGTAAGGGTATGTTTTTTTATAAGCTCATTTGCAAAGATTTAATTATTAATTACATTTTTTAAATGTGCCTTCATTTGAAAAGTGGAGGCAAGGATAATCACTTAAACAATATGCATAAGAAAGAGTTAAGGATGTTTATATAGGATTTAAAATGTTTACTTCACTTTATATGATAGGATATAATCACGGGAATTCATATCAATTAACAAAATCAAATGATGATTTTTGAATGCTCTTAATTGATTTCTTTAAAAAATCAATAATAAAGCTCACAACACATGCAAAACTTCTGAAGATAGAAGTGATTTGTTGATCCACAAATTATCAAAGATTATGCTTGTGAATGGATTATCTTTGTGTTTTCAATGAATAAAACCAAAAATCACTCTCCTAAATGTTGGAAGTTCATTTATTAGAGGCATTTACTGCTATTAAGAGATCTGCATCGAAAATACACTTACGTGTTAATGAAAGCAAAACTAAAATACATGTGTAAGACAGTAGTAGATCTCAAATTTCTAGAAATTGAAAATCGAAAATTTGAGCTTGTTAAAAGCTTCAATTACCTTGCCTTAAATATGAACAATTAGGCCGGATTGGATACCAAGATCAAATGATGCACAATTGCTGCTAATTGGTATCTTAATGGATTAATAATTTCCTACAATGAATATCACAGAAAAATTGACTCACTTTCTTTGAGAGATAGGTTTCTTGTTGCAGTAAATACGAAAGGTACATGGAGGCACAGATTTAACAATGAGTTGTACAAGATTTACCGAGAGGCAGATATAATCAAATATATTAAAATTGCATTAAATTTGCTAGTTGCATCTACCAAATGGATTTCTCCTTTTAAACAACCAGAATCTTCAGTTTTAAACCAATAGAAATCCGAATTAGGGGCAGGCTGAGATTGAGAGGGGTTGAGGCTGCAGCGTGGGCTTTAAAAAAACTAAGTGTCACCATTTGGAACACTTTGCCAAGAAATATATCAGAATGGAAGAAGATTCTAAAAAAGACCTTAGCCACAAAGGGCTGCCTAGCCAATAGAAGAAGAAAAAAGAATTTCGGAATTGAATTTAAAAGATAAAGTTATGAAAAAAAAATATAACTTAATCAATTCCAAAACACATATAAAAGCTTAAAGTAATCAAATAAATGTACTATATATAATACTTTGTCATTGACTGATCTAATAGTCAATTTTTAACTCTTTCTTCCCGTAAAGTTGTGCGTAACACTACCATATTACAAGGTGCTTTAACGAGTCGTGCTGGTGTGATAAAGACTGAAGGCTCAAGCAGTTTTCTACCTGTAAATGTCACTTCTGCCTTGTCTCCTGCCCCTGTTGAAGTGATTCTTAGTACTTCTCCTTCCATAACTTCCTCCTCGTCTGAAAATGTTTCGCCCGGAAGCAGAGATGGTAATTAACATTGTATGCTTCTTCTTGTAGATGTTGTTCATTTGCAATGCCACTTTGCTCTGCCATGTATTATATGAAGCAAAGATTGGTTAAGTATGCACCTGTAACCTTTCATTTGTTTGTATAACTGGCAATTGAATCAGTTGCCTTGCAAGTTCTGAAGCTGTTTTAATCTTCCTAAAATGTTTCGAGGTTTTTCTTAATATTTGGTGTATTTTTAAATCCTTTATATTAATGATTCGATTTTGTTTGTGTGGAGATGTGTATGTAGATGGCGGGCAAATCTGTGGAGGCCTAATTAACCCAATTGCTGTCATCCAATTAGGCTGAAGCTTGGCAAATAGATTCGATGTTGATCACAATGCATTCTATCAAATTTTGGTGACTATCACTAAAAGGTCGCTTTTACAGAATACTAATAAACCGATTCGCCTTCAGCCAATCGCGTTGAAATAGCATTTAACCTATCATTGAAGAAACTCTTTCCTGCATACAAACTTTTTACTTATTTTAAAATAAAACTTTATAAGAATCAATTTTATGTCATATTGATTTACTTACTAGGTTCGTGTTAGTAAAATTCATATATGTTATTATTATTATTATTATTATTTTAATTTGATTTCTTAAGTAATGAAAAATTATTTGTTTCAGTCTTGAAAAGTCATGGATTTGTGACATTTTATTTCGGCAGAAACCCTGTATTTAAAAAAATTTAGAGTTCTCGATTAATTTAACTTCATGAAAGTATGCACTTTTAGCAACACTATTTAAATCTAAATAAACAGCTATGTATATAATATTGAATTATTATTTAACTTTATAACTTTTTCTTGTATAACTTACTTCCATGTAAAAAAAACTAAGTTGCATAATATTACTTTGAACCCTTGTTCAATGTTAGTGTTAAGAAGTATAAATTATTTCCTTACTAGTTAATATTTTTATTATGAGATATAAAATTATAAAATTTGTCGTTGGGGAGGGGTGCACCTATCACCAACTTTTGGGCATCCCACCACTTCTACCACTGCTGAAATGTGTTTCTTCGGATGCCCGCTTGTCCGATTTTATGTGGAAGTTAAGCTCCGCCTTCGATGATGAGCTGATGTGTTTGGCTGGAGATTCAGTTTTTGTATGACAATGACATGTGTTGACCTCTTCAGTTTGTGAAATTCGAATGATTTCAGAAACGTTTTTAATTTTGTAGTTATTATTTTCTGCGGGAAAAGTGATATACTCCAAGTTCTTTTTTAAAGACAGATTATAGTTCTTTTAGGTTGGGGTTTCCGGTTGAGTTTTATTCGGAAACTGGTATTTTTTCATGCTTTCGTATACATTAGATGGAATTAATAGGTTAAAACAAAGGTTATCGCATGCTGCCGCAGTGTCTAAAATTGGGTTTTTGTTCTTTGGATGAGCAAGATTTATTTTTGTTTTACTTCGCCTATTGCGTGGATCCAAAAGTGCCTGTAATGATTATTAATCCATCATAGACTGTTGAGGATGGTAATACATTGATTTTTGCACTAGTTATATTAGTACCACCATCATCTAAAGTTTTTATTTTTTTATCATTGATAATAACATCCTCGTACTGTAGTTTATTGAAATATTTATCGCGGCTGTAATATCTTCTGATTTCGCATACATGATTATTTGGTGCGTTAGACATAAAATTATCGTTGAGGTGATTGTAGAATCTCTGTGGCCGTCTATGACCCACTGTATTGGTTTTGTAGATTTTTGTTTTTGAAATTGTGCCTATTTTTGTTGCTGATAGTTTGTTTTGCTTAGAGATTTATGTTTTGACATAAAGCAAATATCACACTCTTTTACAAGTTCTTTAGTTTCTAGCCAATTTTCGCCTTGGCGATATGCGCTTGTGTTTGTCAAGTGTGCTGTAGAGTTTATCCGATACCATTAATTTACATAGTGTTTCTTAGTCAGTGGTATTGCTTACCTTACAGTAATATGAAAATGATTGAGATAACCTTGACTCAAATTGCATGTGTGACACGTTTGGCATACGTTGGCCCTTTCGGAAACTAAGAAGACATTCTTGTGGCGTGGGTTGAAGTTGATGTAGGACAATACTTTTGACTTGTTCATAATTTTTAAGGTCACTCTCTGAAATATTTAGTAAAATGTAATTAGCTTTTTCGCCTAATATGTTTATTGAAATTTCTGTTCTTGCTTCATCTGGGACGTTTTTTGTCGTAAGCCCCCGTTCTAGTGACTGAAAGAATAAATTGTAGCTTTCTGGTCTCGATGGGACTGGCATGGTTAGCGTTCGAATACTGCGGAGTAGACTTTTGATATTTGAACTTGCTACGGTGTTGGTACTTCTAGTACTGGTTTGGCTTGATGCAGAAGTATTTTGAATAGTTGTGAGCTCGAATTCTTGTACTAACTGTGCGAGTTTAACTTTTTTGAATTATAATTTATCATATTCGATTCATTTTAGTTCTAATTTATCATGTTCGATTTCTTTTAGTTGTTCTAACTTGAGTTGCTCTAACTCTTTATTATTTTCGAATTCTAACCTTTTCGTTTCGTTGGCCTCAAGGGATTTTCTATCCTCTATAACTGATATAAAATCTTTAACAAAAACTGAATCCTTAACACAAATTTTACTTTGTTCAATTAATTTTTTTATTTTTAGAATTTTGTTACCGTCCGGTAGAATGATTCCTAACTCAACACCAACCTTTATAAGATCTTCCTTTTTTCTACTTTTGTACATAATTAATAATAAGGGGGATTCTACCTGCGTTTCTTGATTTTACTTTACTTTTGGAGTGGTATTCATTTTATGTCGGAGTTCTTTCGAAGAGTATTCGTTGCTCCTGGATGTTGGTTCACTCTTTTCTGGCTTAGCTGTTCAAAGTAAAATGGGGATACTGCCTTCATTGAACTTCGGCTTCACAGCTGAAGTAGGACTTGTTCAGAAAATCGAGTACGGTGTAGTTGCAGGTCTGACTTGGCTCAGGATGCTGGTTCGCTCTTTACTGGCTATGTGGTTGATGTGGAATGGCAATGCTGGCATCATTGAACTTCGACTTGACGGCTGAAATAAGACTTATTTGGCAAAGGGACTGTGGTGCAGTTATAAAATGATCATTTGGGATGACGATACTAGCTTCGTTGATGAGTATACCTTTTTTGTATATTCTGCTGCTGTAAATTGTAAAGAGGATTTCGATCTCTTGCAGTGTAGACAGACTAAATCACTTTGGTACTACTAATTTACAATAAAGGACTTACTACCAGACGATCCACATCCAAAATAGTTTTCGTTTCGACATAACATTGGTTTTACTAACCTAATTTGACTTATTTCTTTTTGAATAGATACTGAAAAAATTTTTAGTTTCGTAAAACAAAATACGTTTGGCGCAGCTTAGCCAATCTTGGCTCTTGTGCCATTAAAATCCTTGCAACCAACCAACCTGCAGCGGTGAAGAAAATTTTTGCAAATTCAATGCTTTTTGGCGATTCGGTTTGAAAAATATTTTTTCCCAGGTCTATTGTATTTCCGTAGGTAAAGGCATGGCGAGCCCCCATGTTGTGTGAGGAAAAAATAAAGGTGAAGTGGAATGGTAGAGGCTTTTCAGGCAATTATCAGTTTTATTCTTTCCATCTGTTACAAATAGGCTGTTAAGCCTAATTTAGAAGAGGTTGTTTTACAACAATCGTTCACCTTAGTTTACACAATAAGTGTTTCTTCTCGGCGATGATGTCGCCGCTAGGGGTCTCCGCTAAAAGCGTTGTTTATCTTATAGGTTTTTATTGTTTTAAGGAGACAAATATCTTTTATACAATTTAATAAATTTGTAAAATAAATCGACAAATCTTTATTCATGTTAATGTTCCTTGTAATGTTGTACACATATTTTGCCATCAATAAAATCTATTAACCTCTTTCAGATATATGTTAGAAAAGACATGTCTTATGTAAAAAACTATCTTGTTGCATTACTTATAAATTTTTTGTTTGTGTACTAAAATTAAATTTAGTACAAATTTTAAGTAGTCAGTTAATTATGTTTAAAGTCTTATAATCTTTGCAATGTGACAAGTTAAAAATATTTTATATCATCACACATTAATATCTAAACCTTTCACATTATTTTTAAGTGATTAATATTTTATTGTTTTGTAGAATTTGAAAATAGATATCTATACCTTTTAGAGATTGTGTCATGATCTCATTTCTTGCATTTAATATTCCAGGTTTGGCCCAAGCGACGAATTTACCTCCACCGACTACCACTCTAGTTGTGCCTTTGCAGTCCTCAGGGCCATATTACATAGTTACACAAGGGAAGTATCAAGAAAATGGCGATACTCTTTCGGATTTTGTCAATCTTGTTTGTCAAGAAGCTCATAATTCCAATACTAGTTCTCAGGTATAAACCAAAATAATCATACTGATTCACATTGTCACCTGTAGTGTTAAAAATTGTTTTGAACAAATTTGTATGTACATAAACTAAACCTCCAGTCACCTTTAATTCGTATTAATAACCTGTATGTAAATTCTGTAATTAAATGCTCAGGGTGAATGATTTTCAGCTAATCAGATTGTTTAGTGAATGTGTTTACGTACGGGTTCTAGTTATCAATTTAGGGTGGGTGGCAATTTGAAGTTTTCTGTTTTTCCGTGTACCTAATAAGCATCATCACATAAATCTGTTATATTTGGCTGATCATACAAAATAAAATAACTTATTGCTTTATTTATTGATATTGATGCAGTAATTTATGTTAAGAAAATTAATTTTATCTGATAGATTTTTTTTTATATTTAATAGTACTCTAAATAAGTTTAAACTTCAATGGTTCATGTTTTTAAAGAATTATTTTAATACTTTGTTAAAATGAGTTTAAGTATTTTGCGTATAACTACAATTAATTTATGACTAAACTACACAACAAAAATTATAATTTGTAAATGAATAATCCAATTGTAATGGCTGGTATATGCATTTCCAGGGTTTTGTAGGAATGATAAAAAATGTCTCTCTTAGTTGGTTTCTGAATAATTAATTACTTTTAAGAGGGAATTTTTTTTATTGAATTTTTTTTTTTTTTTTTATAGTTATGGGGTGGGGAATCTTAACACTTTTATTTTGTGTGTACATTAAACTCCTGATTATCCACCAGCAGATTATCCATTTTGTGGCTTATCCACAGTCTTTTTTTTCTTGATCAAAAAATATGAAGTATAGGGAAATGGAATCGTACGCTTTAAAAGAGAGCCGTAGTGTAGAATCGATTTTTAGATCGTGGGGGAGTGTAGCCATGAGAGTGGGTCAAAGGTCATGGTGGGAATCAATCAACCAAGGTTACGTTCTTGTTTCCTCACTTTCCAACAACTCACGACACATCAGTTAGTGCGTTTTTGTCAAACTGTGTGTACTTGTCGATAATTGTGTATTTGTGTGAGTTTAAACTGTTCTGCGTCATTCTATTCTGGTGTTTCAACATTACTGAAAAATGTCTGAAAAGAGGAAAAAAGTGGTTTTATCAATTCAAGAGAAACTAGAATTGGTTTTAAAAAATTTAAATGATGCATCAAAAAAGAAAATGAGCTAGTTATATAGAATTGAAGAAACCACCGTTAGGGACATTTTTAAACAAAAGGATAAATTAATGCAGTTTGCGTCTGCATCAGATAACTTGTGATCAATGAAAACCAGCATCTACAAAGAATTAGAATCTGCATTTTTAAAGTTTGTTATTAAGTCATGTAATTGTACATGCAGGACACATATTGCCAATTGTTCTAACACATTTTTGTGTTGATTTATATAATATTTTGATCATTTTGTGGATCATCCGCTATTGCACTCCACCCAATTCCAAGGAAAATCAGGAGTTTATTGTCTATTGATTTTCCAAGTGGTTGCCTCAAATATTTTTTCTGGTATATGTATTGTATATGTTCCTTATTTAATGTTGTATATATTTTTTATAGTCTAGTACAGAATCTGAAGTTCGCAGTCCAACAAAAATGGCCCATTTTTATACGAGTTCTATGCTACCGCCGCCACCACCTGCGCCTGTTGCTCGCCCAGTCACAATAATACGATCAGGTTGGTATCTTGTACCTTAAATTTTGACTAAAATTTTACAGTTTCAATAGTATAATCATTAACTTGTGAATGAACTATTGGACTTAAAACATTTAGTGGAAAAATATGTAAATGTTTGAATATTATGTTGTTATTTATTTTCAGGATATGCTATTGGTATGTTGGGGTTAGTTTTGAATCAACATACCATTGTTTTAAAGATAAGTAAATGTTAATGTTTAGCAAAACATCTGCATAAATTACATTTTTAATCAATCAAATGTGTGTCTAACATTTAAAAATGTGTTGTTGTTCAGATTTATATTTGCATTTTAATAATGAATCATTCACACTGTTTGAGTATGGTCTAATATTATATATGTCTGCATTATTTTAACCGTCCTAAATTTTATTTGACTTCCACGTAACATGAGTATTGTATATATTACCCATCTACGGGGTTCCCACAGTCATTAAAAGTGCTTAATATTTTTTTACTTGTTTTCAAGGCCCTGAAAATGCTTATAGGTGCTTATGAGTCCTTGAAAATGCTTAGAGGTCCTTAAAAGTCATTATTTGTGGATGTCATGTGCACAACTGCAAAAGTTATAAAAATACAACTCGGACTTGCTATCCCGCGTGTCCTCTACTTATCTGCACCATATCGGAATTCTCTAACATATTTGAATTACGCATCCTCCAACTTGTAACATTTTTGGTTGAATATACTTTATTAAAAATTTATATACAGACATGATGCCTGAAAACAAATTTTCAAAGGTTCTTTAATGCATTATTTAGGTCCTTAAAAGTCATTGATTTTCATTCTGTAATTTGAATGGGAACCCTGATCTATGAACTTGTAAAAAATAAGTGAAACTAACTCAAGATATTTTCATATTCTTTCTTTCTTGTTGAATATTATCTTAATTATGAATAATTATCATTTATCAATTAGACCTTTCTGCTTACAAATTCCATAAATGTTACTACTATCTAATTTGAAGAAATTCACAAACTAATTAAAACTTATCGAATATTGACTTGTAATAAGACATTTTGTATGTTAATAAAATTAAGGTTACCTAATGTTGAAGTAATACTTGAAATTACTTTATAACAACTCTCCTTTCCTTTAACAGGTCTAGATTCTGTGTCCCCATCATCTCCACCAGTTTCGCCCCTCTCTCCAAAGTCAAACGATGCGATGAATGACGACGATTCGCATTGTCATCCCATCCAAGGCAATGATGCTCATTGTCACCCAATGCGAGACAATGACCCACAGTGTCATCAAATGCAAGATGACGACAATCCCCTACATGATGACGACCCACGATGTCATGCTATGCGAGGGGATGACGACCCGAGGTGCAACAGTCCTGTCACTGATGACATCTCCGATCAGCCTTTATCGCCACCCAGTTCATCGTCCGGTGAGAATTTAAAATATTTTGGCGAAATTAGAAATTTGTCATAGACGAACACAGGGAAAACTTAAAATTGAAAAGAAATATTAAAAGATTTCCAAAAAGCAAGGGAAAATTAAAAATTTGTATAGTGTTGTGGAAATGAAAAAATGTCAGTTTGCTTTGCTTCCATATACTATACTCACACGATTTGTACGCCTACTGAAATTCCTGAAAATCTCCTGAAATCTGCTTTTTTGTTATAAGGGGCCTTATAACTCCTGAAAATTGTGTTTGCACTCCTGATATTTCTTTTTAGCTCCTTAAAAATAATTATCAAAAGGTAAAAAGATTAGTAAAATCTTAAAATATAGCATTTTTTTCTCAATAAAACATCTCTGAAATCCAAAATTATTACTGTACTTCAGAGTCTTTTGCGCATGTGCTTCGTCACTACAGTCCACAAAAAAAAGCCTTTGGACAATCCCAGAATGCACCCTCTCGATGACCATGCGCATAGAGGCAAAAGTATATTATAAACCATGTAATTTTTTCCCTGTTAACTCCTGAATCTATGCTTGACTACTGAAAAACTCCTAGCTACTCCTGAATTTTATTATCGTAGATATAGTGTGAACCCTGTACTCACAACAAAAGATAAAAAAATTGAAAATTAGCAAAAAATAATAAAATTTCCTAGTTTTTACAATCCTGAAAAGATAATTCAGTACATTTTTAGATGGCTCTCAAATTTAATTAAAAAGAATAATCGTTGATTTTTCGCCTAAATATTAGGCTATAATTTTGCCAAAAGTGTTGGGGAAGGTTAGGAATAGTACAAAGCAACAGTAAAATACTTTTTGTGCATTGAAGTTCTTCATTGCCTGTTGTTCTGTCACTATAAAATGAATAATGCAAGAATTGATTAGATAAGTTTAACGAAATTTGACACATAGCCAGTCAATAAATACGATAACCCAAAGAAATTAAAATTTTAATGAAAATACAAAATTCTATATTCAGATTCATTTGGCAGTGTACTAATCTACGAATTTAAATGAGAGCTTAATAAGATTCATTCTACGTTAACGAATTTTGCAATCAATATAACTATTATAACAATTACCAATAATAATTATTGTTACAATAACTCTTTCAAGCTAATATGTCAATTTAGGGCTGGTTTCAGCACTTATACTTGAAGGCAACTTATCCTGGCTTCATTGAATATGCTGTAGAATGGATCCTTCTGCTTAAATTATATAGTTCTGATCAAATAACAACTTATATAGTAATATTGATAACGTGCGCACATAGGTTTGTATTAAACTTAAATATATATTGATAATAAAAAAACAGTGCTTTTAAATTTTGATTTTATTTAATACTTGACTTTTCTAACCACGGTTACTATAAGAGTTTTAACGAATCCTATGGCTTTGCCCAAGCTATTTTATGACGTCTTTTACTTTGGTGTTCGTTGTTGGTTTCACGTTGGTGGGAAGAATAAAATAAGATCCAGTCTTGATAAGCCAACGTTTATTTAACGTCAAATAAAAAGAACCACATACATAGGAACACATCACCAAGAATATATATACGTACACAAGTAGAAAAGAAATTTGCATAGACAGTTATAGTGAATGCAGTTAACAGTTAAATATTCCTAGACCGACAACCAATTTAAAATTACCATCACTATTTGCTAACACTTCTGACCCTGTCTCCTCTCGGCTTAAGACGTCACATGTAAGATTATTGCGCAGCCAATCAGCTCGTAGTAAAACCTTATCGCACATCACTGTATCATATTCAATGAGGTCAGGTTAAGTTGCCTTCGACTACATACAATACTACATACAATATGCCTGTTAGAATTGCTAATAGGTTATGTTGCATTTGCGTGATTGTTAAACTATTAACTGGTTTTTATTTTATAATTTGTATTGTTAAGTATATTTTAAAATATTCTCTATTCTTATATAAATTGTTGAATATAATGAAAATTGCTTTTTGTAGGAGCAATAGTGAGCAATGCGGACACCCCACCTTTAAGTCGATCCATACTCCACAGCCCCTTCACAACTCTAGTCAGGTCAGAGCTAGTCAGATCAGAACACACTTTTGCTCACATTCATCCACAAGCGCAGGTGAGTTTGGAAATGCAGGATATTATTTCTTGTTTAAAAATAAAACATTGTTGTTATTATAAATTATTTTATTTTTGATAACATTAATTATAATTTTTTATAGTTTATATCTTGACAAACTTAATTTGTGTATGTGTTAATTTAAATGATGGTAATTTCTGTTGCGGTTAGTTGAGGGCTTTAAAAATTTCTCAACAATGCACAGTGAAAATGACTTCGTTTGGAAAAGATTTAGAGACGTTTAAAAGTACAATGTAAAATTTATTTACAATAAAAAAAATATAACTTGCAATTAAATAATCATTCTAACACACCTGTGCGACCCGCACACTAAATCGAGTTACTTCATGCCGATAAGGCAAGGAAAAGAAAGGAAAAGGGAAGAGTATTCGATCCATACAATATAAATACTTAAATCAACGGTCACATGACGGGTAACAAAAATTAGCATAAGAATATTAGATCACCCTACCACACCAGTTTCAAAATCTCAAAATACAACTCGGATCAAATCAAGTCAAGTCACAAACTTACAAAGTGAGTGAAGTGAATTCATCCCATCCGATTTGTTGATATGTCGTAAAAAACATCGGTAAGATACCGGGGAAAATGTAACGCGAGATATAAATGGAACCGCACAAAAAAGTAAGTTTATAATTTATATAAAAAAATCCCCATGCGTTTCCCAACAATTTCAAAATAAAACTGTATATTAAATAACTGTGCGTTCAAAACTATAGCTCATTTTGTGTGAAACAATAACTGAGTTTGTATTTTCATTTGTTCTACCCAAGCATGCCAGATATTGTACAACTCCGCTCAAAAGCAGATTTCAACTTTTTTTTTTAAACCAAACTTTTAGTTTTTTCTGAGATTTTTAGCAATTTTTTATTGTGTTATGCGTAGGATGAAAGGAGTATGCATGTACAAAACTCACAACCATGCCCAGTGTTTGCTTGTTCCGAGGAATTTGCTGAAATTATATTAGCAATCTCCGGTATTCTCACAGATGAAATAGTCGCTAATGTAAAGGCTTTTGTAAAATGACCACAATCGCTGAGGTCTCAAGTCTGTGAGTTTGCTATTTTATTTGAATTTTTACTTGCTTGTTTTTAATTTAAATAAGCATTTTGGACTCGGGGTTCCCACGATCATTAAAAGTGCTTAGTATATTTTTACTTGTTTTCAAGACCTTGAAAGTACTTGAAAATGCTTAGAGGGGCTTAAAAGTCCTTGAAAAGGCTTACCGGTCTTTAAAAGTCCTTAATTTTTATGGATGTTGTGTGCCCAACTGTAAAATTTATAAAAATACAACTCAGACTTGCTATCCCCGCATGACCGTCATTTATCTGCACCGTATCGGAATTCTCAGACTTATTTGTATTACGCATGCTTCAACTTGTAACTTTTTTGGTAGAATATACTTTATTAAAAAATTATGTATAGACATGATGCCTGAAAAAAAAATTCAAAGGTCCTTAAAAACAATAATTAGGCCTTAAGAGTCATTGATTTTCATTCTGTGATTTGAGTAGGAACCCTGGGACTTAATTTGAGCAGAAAGAGAAAATTAATCATAATTGTCCATTTAAACTGTGTGCAAAAATAGTGTTGCTTAATATTGTATTTTAAAACATTTTGTTGAGCATATTAGCTCTATAAATTGAAAGGGGAATTTGAAATTGTGAAAGCTGGGTTGAAATGCAGTGAAGTCTATGCATGTAGTTTTTTTAAATATGTTTTTATTTATAGACTTGTAAACAACAAGTATAGTATGACTTGTAAACAACTTTATAACTAAAAATTGACTTTAAAAAATTTGATGTTTTTTACTGACTTAAACCTCCTACTTGTGAAGAGCTGTACCATACCTATAAGATTAACTAAACTTTACTATTTGTAGGCTTATGTAACATTGAATACAGATGATTCTTATATTAAATAAATCATCCAATCACAAATAATAACCTATCTAGAATTTTGGTTTGGCAAAAGTATGCATATTAATAAAATTAAAATATTTACATGTTCTAAGGAAAAACAAGTTTTGTCCATCTTACCCTCTTAGTGATTTTTAAGAAAAAGCCAAATAAAAATTTATCATCTTACAGAGAGGTTGTGATAACACTTTCTTGTAACTAATTTTATGTAGACTGATGTTATTTTACACAGGAAATGATAGTATACCCTTTAAGTATCCCTCTAAGTACGACACCAACAGTTCAATTACAGGGATAGGTGAACAAAAGAGGCTTTTTTTCTCTTCATTGATCTTGTAAGTATTATAATACCTTGATTTCACAAACTAACCTTCTCTGTTTCAGTTGTTTTCTTATCCCAGCATCAGTCCTCTCAGTGGAGTGATAAGCCCTACCAGCTTATCAATGTTCACTTCCCCGTGCACTACCCCTCGAACCACACCTCGCACGACCCCTATCCCCCGGTGGAGTGGTCAGTTTGTCTCACTGGACGACAACATTGACTACAGTGTGATGGCCGGCCTTATGCACTGCAGCACATCGGATTCAGATCCACCCCATATTATAGGTGAGTAGAATGTAGATCAGGTGTTTTTTATAAAAATATACTATTGGTGTGTTGCTTGTTTATTTTGTTTATTAAAACATTTAAATAAACTTTTCAAGAAACCTGACTTACTCCTAATTCCAAGGTGTGCATGAAAATTACATATAATTAACCCTTTGCAGATGACGATTTTTTCAGCCTAGTGAGGTAACAGGACGAGGTGATTTTCGCATATTTGTCGAGTGTCTTGCAGGGTGCAATAAAATGATTTTGTATACAAATTATATTCCCAAAAATTATATTTTGAAAGTTAATCTAATTCATGGTTTCCGCGCTTATGGAAAGTCGGGCAATGTCATGGAAAGTCATAAATTTGGACATTGGGTAATTTGTCATAAAGTCATGATTTTGAGCAAAAAAAATGGCCATAAATCATAGAAATACTGTAAATTTCATGGATTTCTAAACATTTTAGGTAAAATCACGCAACTGTGACGCCATAATCGCTCCTCAGCTCATTGAAAATTTATCTATGTTTTTATTTACGATTTGATGGAAACAATGGTCACTGTTAAAATCCATGGCCAAAGAAAACATTTCTGAACTTCAAATTTGTAAATCACACGAGTAAGGTCCCATTAGTTAAAAAAAAAAAAAAAAAAAACATGACATGGGAACTGAAATGAACAGTTTTGATAAGCTTGTGTTTCCCTTTTTAAATTTTTTTTGTCTTCTTCCTTCTGTTTTGCATTGTTAAGATCAAGACATTTGATTTTGGATTATATAATTTATTATTATTGACATATTCTTTCTGCAAATATTTCTTTATTATTAAAGATTGATTAGCTTTTTTAACACTGAAATACCAAAGAATGGAAAATCATTTTTCCCTTTTTCTTCCAATATGAAAATTATTGAAACAAGGATTTTTTACTTAATTTAAAATAAAACTTTATAAAAATCATTTAATGCTACACTGATTTATGTACTATGTTTGTATTAGTAAAATTCATGTAAGTTATTATTATTATTTTGTGATTTGATTTCTTGAGACATGGAAAATTATTTGCTTTAAGCTTGCTTTTTAGTTTGGTTGGCTTAATCAAAATCTAAGTTGTTTTCTTGTTAGGCATTTTGCACTCACCCGATTGTGGTTAGCAGTCTGGCCTCGCATGCCAAAGGTGCCACATTCGAATCCCTGACTAAGCATGAATGTTCGTTGTGTTTCGAAATCCACGTTAAGCTGTCGGTCCAGACCTAATTAGCGGTCATTGTGCATAAAAATAGGTCTTTGAGTGTAAAAACCAACCAACCTTAGGCACCTTGATTTTAAAGAAAATTCGATTTGTTTTTTTACCTGATGATTTGTATTTTTTTTTTTTTTTTTTTTTTTTAAATAATTTTAGAACTATTGTTAATTTGTTATTATGATTTAGCAAAGCTTTGCTGTGAACAATCCAAGAAAATCTGTCAAATCCTATTTGCTCAATTAAATTTAGACCTTTCTATAGCCTCAAAAAAATTGATGGTCTTCTTACAGCATGTAATAAAACTACATATTTTGATGTGGCCTAAAAATAGATGGGTTTAAACCTATTGGAATAATTGGGTTGGTTACTGGTCCAATGCTTATTAAGTATTGTGATACTGTTTGAATTATCTGAGTATCCAGGGGATGTGTGAACTTTTTTGTTTTTACATTAATGCCCATTGGTCGTTAAGGAGAACATACCTGTTCAGACAGCACCTAGAGCTACAGGACAAACATCCATACCTTATCCGTGATTCAAACCTTGATCCAATTATTGTGAGCATCTTATACTGAACATGCTATTTTGGTAGTAACTCGGTTAAAATGTAAAATTTTTGTTTTACAAAGAAAAAAAAAAAATTAGTACTTTTTTTTTAACTTGGGGAAATTTTCTCTTTTGAGCATAACATATTTGTATATTGGCAATAAGTGGCTTTAATTATCATAAGAACATTAAAAAAAAAAAAAAAAAAAATAGGGTTGTGGAACATTGCGCCACTTTCTATTACCTTATGATACTGGTCATTGCATTAAAATTTATGGTGTTATTTACCGTTTTCGTGCTCTCACTCATTTAAATAAAAATGGCCAGTTTGGTGATATTTTGGCAATAATTTTTTATATGGGCAAAAAAAAAAATATGCCAAGTTGGCAAAACTGACAATGTTATTGGATAGACATTACATTGCCCTTTCTTGTGCATGGAACAGAAAAAAATCAATCATTGATGGGCAATGCTAAAGGCACTCGTTTTTCAATATTTTGCAATTTTATCCCATTTCTGTGGGAATTTCAAAGGTGGGGACGATTAGAACATCTTAAGAGGCGCTAGCACAGAGATTTTAATCAAAATCGTTAGAGCCGTTTTTTAGCAATAAAGAACTTGCATGTTTTTTGGTTTTATTTTTAAATAAAAGTAGAGAAAAAATTATGAAAAACAATACCATTCTTTCAAAAATTTGAGCTAGGATAGATAGTTAAAAATTATGTTAGTTTTTACTTTGTGATTTGGCGGGATAAAGCTACTTTTGCGTGTGACGTCAACGTGCAGATGATGAACCCGTCTAAAACCTGTTTTAGACCAGTTTCCTCCTCGTATTTTCGACGGAATCTATGCGTTACCTTGTCACGGTTTTTTTATGCATTTTTGGTCTTGTGACTCTTGCTTTGATTTCAAACTCGATTTTTGATTAATTGAAAGCATAAAGATTAAAAAATAATTGCACTGCTCAAATATATTTGTTGGATAACACTAGAAAATATAAAAAATATTCATTTTCCTCAGTTGTGCAGGTTCCTCATTGCTAAAAAACATGATTTTTTCATGATTTTAATCTTATGCTCTTGCACGATTTTGACGAAAACCTTAATTGTAATTCCGTTGGCCACCGCTAACCCGCCCACCTAATTCGGACATCATTGGTCAATTTGTTCAATAATTATGCTGACCACAGACATATATTTTTTCTAGACCACTTTTTTGAAATCATGGTGTTCCAAAACATGGAGAAATGCAAAAAAAAAAAAAAAATTTATATGGAATGCTATACTTTTCATGCAAACATATGGGTACTTGAAAGTAATAACAGCTTCAATGAAAGAGAATTATCAGTGAAATTCAATTTGTTTTCCTTCTGGATTCCCCAAATTCTTTTCTATCTGTTCTTGAATCTTAAATTCTGATTTTTCTTAAAATTCTTTAATGTCTTGTTTCTTTGCATCTTTCAGAACGCTTTTTCCCAGTTGTGCATTCCCACGAGGCCGTGGATGCCAGCAGCCAGACTGGAACAGCTTCCCCCATCTCTATGAAGAATGAATCATCATAAAGTACACACATCGGGCACCAACTTCACCAAGACTGTGGTATCACTCCATTTACTCAAGCAATATCAGTGCTTTTAAAATCTCTTAGGTATTTACGTAGAACCTGTGGTTTTTAATGCTTCGATATATACGCGATATATCTGCTGAGCGAAAGGGCAGTAGCGTTTTTAAAGTTTGTGACATTAGATGGAGGGATATTGTAATTGGCAAAACCTTTTTTTTTTAATTAGGTTTGTTGATGTGCATACAGTATGCATAAAACTTTTGGCATTTATAGGGGCTTGATAATAGGGGCTTTGAATTTTTTAAATTTATATTTTATGCATATTCTTATGGTTTTTATAATATCCAGTTGTAATTATAAGTAACTTTAATATTGTGATAAAAAAATACAAACCATATTTGCAAAAAATTTATATAAATATCTAAATTATTTTTACATTACTTTCCTTTCTATTTATAAAAAAAAATATAAATAATTAGGTTTTATCAATCCAAAGCTATTCATATAAATAGTAAAATAATTGTCAGAGTTAGGGAATAGAAGTGTAAAGTAGAGTTTTAAAGTGTAAATACTTCTTAAATTTTAATTCAACTTTTACTGTAAGACTAGTTTAATTTTATTCTGTTAAGATATTTTCTCAAAATTAACACTTTATAAAAACATGCAATATATTTATAAGCATATTTTATGGCTGAAGTTTTTTTTTTTTTTTAATTTTAACTATGAAGTCCCTTTAAAAGTAATTATTCTTGATGTTGGCGTTATTAACATGTGTTTGTTTATTTTCTCAGAATCATCAAAGATTTAAATAAAGTCAAGATTTTTATTTATAAACACAAACTTTAGAAGTGTTACTGCAATAATTCAGATGCTGGGCTAGTTTTATAAATTACAAAAATTATGACATGTATTCAAATCTTATATATATTTTACATATTTGTTTAATAAAATCACATTACTACTTTTCTCGTTCTTAAATCACAATCAGACATAAAATAAATCAACAAAATAAAATGATTAAATGTTGATAATTCATAAAATTAAGATAAAATCTCAAGATACCAGTTATAATTTCCTATCCCAAAATATTTAAATTTCTGTTCCCAGCTCTGTAATTATGCAAAGGCATAGATCCAATCCTTTGAAACAGAGAGGCTTCTAAAGCAAGACGTAGCACCTCTTTCAGAATTTGGTAATTTATAGCCAAAGGTATCATCTGTGATACTTTAGCATAATATAAATATATAATGCATATATCATATATGTAGATTACTTTATAAGAAGTTTTATATAGTGTATCGTTCAACTATACAGTTTGTTGTGTGATAAAGGTATCGTTACATGTTTCTTTTTTCTATGTTTTTGTTATTTGTTAATCTGTTTGTGCCATTTGATGTGCTTTTGATTTTAGTGTAGTATGTATAATTATATGAATTCTGATTTGAGTGTATAAAAATCTAGTTTACTACATCAAATTGTTTTAATATGCTATTGACAAAGTTGTGCTGTATACACATGAAGATGTAAAGAAAATTGATTTGTACTTTAACACTATGTCTATTTTTAACATTATTTGCCAGAAAGGCATCAGGAATCAGAAATAATCGTATAAATAAACTACCCTTTAAAAGAACCATGATTACAAATTTGTATTTTGTGTATTATTTAAATATATTTACATTGTGAAATTTATAATACTCAATACTGGATTTTGTTATACCTTGGTCATGCATGTCATTTCAAGCACTTGCTGCACATTTTTTTAATAACAGTGATTAGTGAAGCCAACTTCTAGTGGCATATTAAAAAGTCATGGTTATAACTTTTAAGAAATGTGAGCAGATGTTAATGAATTATGACCAGTTGATGACAGGTTCATCTATATATATTTCATAACACATAAGAAAAATGTATATGCCATTTTCATATGATAATAAAATAAGAACTTATATCTATTTTAAAATAGATGTAATTTCATTTGTGGATATATATATGTAAGTTTAATACAAACTCACACATCTAAGTATATTCTGATATTTTCTTCTGTGCAGAAAATTAAAACTTTTTCAGTTTTACTTTATTCACAATTGTTCAAAGTTTTTGCACATTTTTCAGTTTGTTTTCTCTTCTAAGATGACTATTAGAGACCAAAAATAGTAAAAATACATTTGTGTGTATTTTTGTATCATTAAAGTATACATTTCATTTTCCTAAGTTGAAAAAAGACAAATGTTTTATTAATTTGCTTAGAAATAGCATTCAAGGTTTTATGATTTGTAAGTGAAAATGGTGATTAATGTTATAATCTCCAGCCTTTAAAAAAAAATTCAAAATCCTAATGGTAATTCTTTGGGGCATTTCATAACTTTTTGTGTGTAAAAATAGTTCTCAATAATATACTGCATTGTTTTTTTCTCTTCAAAATTTCAGACATTTGTAATCAAATATAATTTTGTTATAAAGAGGTACTTTTTAAAAAAAATTCCTTTCATTTAAATGTGTTTATGCTTCTTTTATGTTAGCTCTTCTATAAAAGAATCTAGAGTTGTTTAGGATTCAATAATGTGAAATTAAAATATATTTCATCATGCATGGAACAACACAGACTAAAGATAATGCATACCTTTAATGTAATTCTTATTACTATAGTCTAAAAATATTACAAATCAATCCTTTTAGTAATTTTGAATGAAAAAGAATTATTTATTTTACAATGAAGTTACATTACCTTAATTAAAAAGAATGTTAATCAATAACAGGATTCCATATGTAAAATCAGTTATTATTTAGACCAACTGACAGTCAATTATATATAGCTATTATGTTGCCACTCTACAAAAAAAAAATATAAACTTTTCTACGCTTATTTAAATTATATCAAGTACACGACTTTCAGATTTTGTCTTTAGTTAAAGGAATTTAGTTAGACTGTTAAAGAAATTAGCATTTAGGAACATGTGAAACCCAGTTACTTTTGGCATGTATAAATTATACTTATCACTCTTTGATTGTGTATAGTAGCATGACAATTAATTCCAACTCTTGTCCAATGCACTTTGCTGTTATTTATCTGTGATAAAGCATCTGCATTTCATCTTCAGTGTTTTTCTATTTCACGCAAAATATTTTGTAGTTTTAAAAATGTCTTGTGATGCATTTAACATGTCTAATGTATGTAATAACTATTATTAAGAGATTTTACCAAAATATTTTAAGCTTATGGCATTAGGTATAGAAATATTTGCTTCGATAGAAATGAGTAATTTGTTTTGCAGTATGTCGAACCAAATCATCCAAAGCAATAATGTTGTGCATATCTTGCATTTTAAAATGCAGATGATAAGCATTTTAGTGGATTTTACTGCTAAATTTTTGAAACTATTAATTTGTGTGATTGCATTTAATATGATTGAACTAACCGATAGATTTAGTTGATGTAAAACTTTTTTTTCTTCTTCAATACAATTTACTGTGGAAATCGTATCTGTCTATATAATTTATATTACGAGGGTGAGTCAAAAATTATTCGCAATGTTGACATAACTCTTCTTAGATTGTCCATTGTGAGCTCAATCCTCCTTTATTTTATTGTTATGTTGTTGTGGTCCTGCTATGAAATTTTCATCTAATTCCTCCATTTCTCTTCCTTTTATTGCAGATAAATCATGGCCTCTCCATTAGAAGTTTGCACCGAAGAGGAACAACAAGCAGTGATCTGATTTTTACAGACCATGTGCCACTTCTACAATTCTCATTCGTCTGTCAAACAGAACCATGTCATGTGCACGCTTAATGTTGTCATTATTTGTTTCCATAGAAGGTCGTCTGACTCCTTCCTCATGCGTAACACTCATGCGACCATTTTTGAATTTTTCCATTCATTCATAGACACTCTGTTCCTGTATTGTGCCTAAAGTCTTTGATGGATTGCACCCCCTGTTGCACCTTCCGAACCACAAAAACCAGATCACTGCTCGTTGTTCCTTTCTGGTGCACACTCCTAATGGAGCAACCACGATCTATCTGCAATAAAAGGAAGACAAATGGAGGAATTAGGATCGAAATTCCATAGCAGGACCCTAACAATAAAATAAACAAGGACAGAGGTCCGTATGAACAATGTAAGAAGAGTTGTGTCATCATTTCGGATAATTTTTTACTCACCCTCGTATAAGCAGCAGGATTCATGTAATTTGAAACATTCCAAATTTCTCACGCGATGTTTTATATGATTGCCTTTTTTTAATAATTATATAAGAAAAATTCCTGTTGGAATATGAAAGAAAATCAGACAAATATATCTTATTGAATAATGTATATTTTATCTAAATGTTTTTCTGTATTTTGTTCTGCTATTATATTTTCAAATTACCTATAGTTTTTTTTTTTATTCATAATTATTTTATTCCAATAGGTATACTGTTTTCAAAATAAAATTTTTAAGACTTTTATGAATTATGTTTTAATATAAATATACCTTAAAAACAAAAGAGGTAAATTATAGCTACTTATATAATTAGTTTTAAAAATCTGGTATATTTTCATTTAAGATTTCTATTTTAAATTCAATATAAATATAGATAATTCTGTATAATAAAATGATGTAGAAACCTTTTCCTAAAGTTATGAATTTTATAACACTTGTCACTTTAAAAAACAATTCTGCCTTCATCCTTTTCCTTTCAAACTTGTTATTGGTTCAACTTGTCTTCCATTACATCAAAGAGTTAAATGTACTGTTTTGTGTTTTCATACACCTATATAAAAAATGTATGTAACTTGTATATACAAAAGATTTTAAACTACTTTATTGACTTGTATTTTGTTGTACAGAGAAGTTCTACATTATTCAGAATATTTCTTTAGTTAATGGTCTAATCTTTCTTATATTATTAACATGTTCCTTTCAGTGAGTGTGATATATAAATGCATTATCTTCAAAATCTTCAAACTTAGACTACAGTCTCTATTAACTGCATGGATCAAGTTACTAAATAAAATTTAGAATTTACCACTGCTCAACTTAAAAGTGTCCTAGCCTTATTTGTATCTTAGTTTTTACAGTTTAGATTTCTTAATTTTTCTGTGTCTGTCCTTATAAAAAAAATAAAATTGTAGAGTAGTTCAATATTTAAAATAAATTTTAAATGTAAACAGAAAAGTTGTATTTAAAACAATACTAAAATGCCCTTTTGAAATGTGTAATGTTGAAAATACGAAGGTAGCTACCTGGAATGGGACCTCTTACAACTGTTGTATGATGTGTTTTATTACTGCTGCTAAATAGACAACACATGCATTTAGGATAGTACTTACAAAAGGTACATGTAAAAATACCGAACCCTCTGAAAACCAAAATAAAAGTTTAGGAACAACCCCATATTGCCATCATTAATAATCAAAAAAAATTTATGCCCTCATATGATGCTATGTTTGCACTGTACAACAAAAAGAATTGTACAACAATGCTTTACATTTCAAAAATTTTTGCAACGAGTAGTTCTAGTTGGTTCACATATTTTTACTTGCCTTCTTTTATGTATCTTAAAGTTTTATGTTTTTCAACTTTGTGTTTTTTTACTCAGTAATATATGATAAAAGAAATTGTGAAATGCTTGTCGACATTTTAGATTTTATTGCATGGTTAAAATGCGGCAATTGAAAAAAAGCATTGAAAGATATCCAAAATTGTGTTGTAACTAAGTTGCTCTCATATGCTACGTTTTGCTTTTTTATTAATGAAGTTTTGCAACAACATTGAGGCAAATAATTCCCTTAGTTATATTATAAGCCATTTTACGAATATTTGTGTAAGTAGTGTTTGTGTGTGTGCGTGCATGCTGGCTTATACAGTATTCCAAATTAACCCCCTTGTCTGCAATGAGAAAACTTCACACTTCTTCAAATTTCAATACTTCTCCAAAGCACTTGCACGCCACTCATGGCTAACATGCAAGTTGCCTAGCGATCCATCCTTGTTTTAATGTATATTTAAACCTCATTAACGCGAAGTCGATGGGGCCTCGAAATTGTTCGCGTTAGATGAAATTTGTGTTAAAAGAATAAATTAACGTTAAGTTTTAAGTACAGAGAACCATTCGCCCTCCTGTGCCTAACTGCGTCAAATACAAAAATCTGCTCCAAGCTGCTACAAATTCATTATTTTGGCCATATTTGCGCCCAAACTCGCATTTTTTGTATTTTTTTCATCTGTGCCAAAATTCGATACTTTTGCTCCCCCCTCCCTTCGCCAAATATTTTTTTCACATTAATACATGCGATCGGCGTGTACTAATACTGTGCTTGATTTCAAGCTTCACATCTACTGAACCTGCGTACGTTCAGACTTCCCTAAAACTCATTATCTCGACAGCGGGTGTTATCACCGATATTGTCGTTGATTGTCATTTCACCAAGTGTTACTGCGTTGTAATAGCGCTATTGTAAAGAAATATTCCGTTATAATTGACGCTAATGCTGATATTTACGTTGATGTGGTTGTCATTTTCTCTTGAATGCTATGGTGTTGCAATATCATAGATTTGCACCGATATTACTGAGAAAATTTCGATGTTACCACGATGATTTGCGACGCTAAACATTATTGTCAAGCTTTACGTTCTTGTGATGGTCATTTTCGTCGAGTCTTTCGCCGATATAATAGCTCTGTTGTTTTGAAATTTGCTCCGGTTACTGATATTTTCGTTGGTGTGATGGTCATTTTCGCCGAGTGCTACGGTGTTGCAATATCATAGATTTGCACCGATATTGCTGAGAAAATGTCGATGTTACCGCGATGATTTGCGACGCTAAACATTATTGTCAAGTTTTACGTTGTGATGGTCATTTTCGTCGAGGCTTTCATCTATATAATAACGCTGTTGTTTTGAGATTTGCTCCGGTTAATTTGGCGCTATTGCTTTATTTTCGTTGGTGTGATGGTCATTTCCGCCGAGTGCTACGGTGTTGCAATATCCGAGATTTCCATCGGTATATATGGAGAAAATGTAGATGTTACTGCAATGATGAACTGCTTTTACTTCGCCTTTAACGGGATTTCATGTTAAGCGATTTCGCGTGAACGAGGTTTGACTGTATTTCCTTTGTTAAACTTTTAAATAGATCATCAAAATGAGTTGTACTATCATAGCATCCCATCGACCAAACTAACACAAGTATGTAAAAAAAACTTTAAAAAAAACTGTTCAGTAACGGCTGTAGTCGTGCATAGGAAAATGAAGTTAAGTTTTACAATTACTTATTTTCAAACAAAAGTTTTTATCATTTAGGACGGAGAAGTACCCTAATAATAGACATTGGATCGTTTATTCTACGACATCTTCCTTAGAAATTTAACTATATCATTTTGACGACACTTGACAAATTATTTTTCTGCCATCTCAACGATTCTCCCTTTGGAACATCGTTTGCTTCAATGGGCAAGGGGGCTAACTGCAAGTTTTTGACAATGTCTCATTCAAAAATAAGAAGTTAAGACTTTTGACACTTGTACCCTAAACGCTGTCATTGAGGTGGACAAACTGCATTAAAATGACCGACGTTGCATATCATGGTTTATTTGCACCCTATTTTTTGCGTAATTGCTTTTTTTCTTTCTTCTTCTTTACACAATAACGATTAATTAGCCCAGGACCTTGCTTATTATGAAATAAAAATTTCTAAAAATAATCTTAATATACAAAAACAGGGGGTTATAGTAACCCCCGTTACAGTATGGTTAAAGTTTTCTTCCAATTGTTATGCATTACTTTTCTATTCAAATGAATAATTTAATATCCATATTGCACTTTTTTCCTGAAAATTTTACTTCATTTTTAATTTTTAAACGTGAAGGGGACGCAAGTGCACTTGCTTGACCCTTTCTGGCGGCTATGTACAGAACATCCCTCATCTCATTACCATCGATTGATAATTAAAAAGTGCCAAAAGTAATGGGTCAACTGCCTTGTTTTGCTACCCGCGCTATCAGTGCTACTGATCCTGAAACATCAATGCAGAACAGATGAATAACAATCGACAATCCTCGAACCAGTGCCTCGAACTACGATTTCCTGCTACGGTGCCTTCCGGTGTGATCGTTTTTCGTTGGACGAACTCCAAATAGAACAGCTGATAGTTCCCTCTTGCACGTGAAAACGACAACTTCAACTTTGTTACATTTCCTATTAGGATATTTTGGTATTCTTCGATTTCCTTTTAACAAGTAATTGAACTTATACTTTCTTATTGAACGCGATGATTAACTGTTCTCTACTAGTGTTTGCTTAAAACAAGAACGATGCTGATATTTGTTTTCAGAATGTGAAGGCAATTAATGATTTTTAAAGTATTTATTTTACTAGTTAAGGAATCTTTATTTTAGTGTGTTTATTTTATTTAAGGAAACTCTGCAACTTGCAAAGAATATTTAATCTTCCAATGATTTAATTTTTTCCAATAGGTATTAGTTTGGTGGGGGGGGGGGGGAGAGAGACAGTCACGGGATATCTATTAATATTGTAAGAAGTGCACTTATACGATTTCACTGATAAAAGAGGCAGCATTTCACGATTTTGTTTGGCATCATAGGCGCCTGTAGGATTATTTGCAGATGTAGGTGATTATTGCAGATGTAGGGATTATTTGCTCTTGCTAGGTGGCTAAAATTTTGTTCAAACCTTGATTTTTCAATAATTGATTAATAATAATTGAATTTATGAAATATTAACCAATGATTATGTAATACTTATCTGCCCCAATAATTTATTTGAATCCCATATTATATTTCTTTTTTCCAATAAATTTTATCAATTTATTTTTAATTTTCAATTACACTCTTAAACCTTCTTGTCTGTATCCACGTTTAGTATTATTTCTGTAGCTATATTAATTATGTAATACTTATCTGCCCCAATAATTTATTTGAATCCCATATTATATTTCTTTTTTCCAATACATTTTATCAATTTATTTTTAATTTTCAATTACACTCTTAAACCTTCTTGTCTGCATCCACGTTTAGTATTATTTCTGTAGTTAATTGCATAAAAGACGTACAAGATGTATTTTGCAAACAAGCGCCAGGACAATGCCCGTTGTTGTAGTATAAAATAGAAAGGTGGAGGGAATACTAGAATAGGACACGTCGTTACATGTTTTTTTTTTTTTTTTTTTAATATGGTAGGGAGTTAATTTGTAAAATGCAGTTCACTGTTACATCAACAAGTAAGATTACAAACGATTTGTTTAGGTAAATTATTGTTTTCATGCGTCAGTCTGGCACATTGCAAAAGGCCTCGTTTAAGTTGGACTTCTTTCCTTTCCGCTCAAAAGTCTTGATCGGGAACTAGTTCCCCTTCCATTTCACCCCTGGGAATAACTATAACAATTTGTCTCCTATGGATGATAAGTTCAATTTGGAATTCTACGCAAGTATTGGAACTCGGTGGTGAGCTTGAAGTTTTAACTTTCTAAATCTAGTATCATTACAACTCTTGTCTGTTCAGATTTTATTAAGAGTGAGAGATATAGATTAAGTAGGCAATTAAAACGGCCCTCCCCCTACTTTTTTTTTATGAAATATTTTATTGAGCCCTTCGCTCTACTTGTTGGCTATTTGAGTTCCATCTGTGAAGAAATGCTCCCCCTCCCCCCCCCCCTCTCCAGATAAATCATCTATATTTTCTAAATATCGTAAAAAATATCTTTATTCCTGATATTAATATGCAGTTTTCTCAAAAGTAGTTGATAGTTGACACCTTCGTTCCCTATTTTGATTAATTACTTCCTACATTCATACCTTGACATTAATAAGCAAAGAGGAACCACCCCGCATATCCGCGAAATGTTTCGTTTACGCATAATTTAAACTTAGAAAGGGAAAAAAAAAAAAAAAAACATTTTAACCCTTTCACCATTTCGCGAATCATGTGGGGATAAATTAATCATCAACGTTAAAAAAATATATCGCCGTGTTCTTAAGATAAACCTATTCCACAGAAATTATCTCGAAGTATGATATCGATTGATTTTGAGGCTCACTTTTACAATAAAAACTTAATGTCGACTGCTCCCTCCTCACATCTGACAACACGTTGACATGCAAAAAATGATGAAAGACTCCCACCCAGACACGTCTGTCGTTTCCTTTTTACACACGTAGGTGCTCCTTGAAGAAAGTTGAAGGCCAACTGGTGATACACCTTTACACAGACCACCAAGACCTACAGTGTTAAATTTACCAGGGCTCATTGGCCTTTGTGTTAAAAGATACACATGATCGAATTGACTGCCCCCGCACACAACTAACTGACATATAAATCACATTCGTCCTACGACCGTCCTTGGTAAACGCACTTAAAAGATATGCGCAGCGGTTTTAATCAATCTTTAGTGCTCTTGTTTGTGAATATTTTTGTCTTAATGAGCTCTTAAGACAAGGGGTGCATTTCTTCTGTCGCAATTACGTTTTTTATTACTTCAAGTTTTGCCATAGATATACCGAAACAAGAAAATTAATTTTTGAAATGATATCTAGGAGTGATCTTCGTGTTATCATTCGGAGAAATTCCTGACCATTTTTGGTAGCTTCGCTAAGGAAATAGAAGTGTACTTTAATTTATGACAAACTTAGAATACCCTATCCTATGAGTTTTACTAAGTGTATGTTTTAATTTAAATAGTTCAATAATTCCTTCTTCAGAATTAAAGAGCGGTGGATTGCCAAATAAGAGAATGTTCATAATTTGTCAGATTATGACATATTTGGCTATCGGATTTACTTCAACTCATTCAAAGTAGATTTTTGAACAGTTTCGGCCATTTTTCTCCAGGCTGACCTGTATATGTGTATATTCATAATATACTGAGCATTTCTCTACACTCAATAATAATTCAGAATGATGTTCGATGAGGTATCGAAACGCAGTCGTCTCTCGGACTTATAAGTTTTTGAAGCTTTGATATTTCGTCAATTAAAAATTCAATTTATTCAAGTAAATATAGAAACTGTGAACAAGCATTTGTTAGGAATTCAGTTGCGTACAGCAAGGAGTGTATAAACAGGGTAAATTTGCGGGATAAACATAGTGGGAAGCTTTGCTTATGATGGAAATATGTATGTCAGATCGTTTTGTGCTATTTTATATTTTCAAATGGAAACTGAAGCACATTCGTGTCTCGAATACGACCCCGCCCCCCCACCAGATAATTTCCACCACGATATATTAGCTGGCGATCGTCACCGTGCCTACTTTAAGAGACTGCGGAGCGCCGGCGAGGTTCGATTGCGAGACCTCTTGCATGCTGTCGCGCATTCAACCTTTTGAACTTGAGTGGGGTGAAGTAGGAAGGGAAATTCTGAAACTTACGTGCACGAAACGATATTGCATACATATTTCCATCATAGTAACTTACACGAATTTTTATAAAAATAAGTTTTGATTCAGTATGAGATTCTGCTATTTTATATTTCTTATTAATGAAAATTTTCTCTCACACACTCACGCTCAAGAATATTCAATGATTTTCCCCATCGTGGATATTTAGTTTTTAAATACTGTGTTCCTGATCAAAACATTTTATTACACTTACTAGTGCAGAGCACTGACCTCAAATTACAATTTCCGGTTAACTTATAAGCGATTTCTACTCAGCAAGTAGATGAAGTTAATTGAATGCTGTCCCCTCATGCTACGTAATAGGTGGTCAGATTGTAATTTGGTGGGGGTTAAATAGTAGATTTTAACTAGTTTGAGGAATATGTTCAATTGATTTCAAGACAGTATATCTGATGACTTAAAAAATCAAAACATTTTCCTAGAATTTTGAGAACTACACGGGAAATCATTATACAATAAAAGGAATGAATGCTTCTACTCATCAGCCTCTAATAACCATAGACAACAAGCGCCAGAAAATCGTCACTCAAGTAGTTGTAAAAAACGACATAGGAAAGAAACAAAAAACTAAATTAATAGGGTTGGTTGTATTCAGATTATCTGGCGCCGTCAGCATCACGAGGGCTATAATGCGCCGAAACATTTCGTCAATTAACAAACCAACATACATTTACAAACACCCATGCCAAACACGGGACTCGAACCCGCAACCTCGCGGTCTAGAAGCCAGCATGCTAACCACTATACCGTTTGGTCGGCCTAAATTAATAGGGAAAATAATGCTCATTGTAACATAAAAGTATAAACGGTATATGTGCTTTTTTTTTATTTTAAAATTTACATCCTTTTCCCTAATTTTTTTTTTAATTTTCAAGTGCCTGAGGGGTGCAAGTGCACCTCCTTGCACCCTCCTGAGGGCGCCCATGATCACCATAGAGATTCGTTAATTTAGAGCCTTCTTCAGTTGCGAAGTCAATAATCAAGTATGCACTGTTCAGAAGTTGTATTTATAGATCAGCGGTTCAGAGTTTTTAACGCATAAAAATATTTACAGAGCGCTTTTTGTTTTCCATTCTTTATAACTATTACCTTTTCCCTGCACCAACAAACTATTAATATTTTTGGGCTTTATTTTATTTTTTGTTACACTTTCCGAAGCTGTCATCTCCTTCTAGATCCGTCAAAGGAAGGTAGCCATTGATTTGGAAAAATTAATGAGAATATTAACAATATTTAACTAGTATATAACTACTTCCATAACATTCACCTCCAACGAATTTAATATATTTTATATACTATTTACTAGTTTGAATAACCCCTTCCTTTAAGTTGTGCTACAATGTATTTTTACTTTCAATTACTCATTTGTAATACATAGAGTAATAAAAGTATAGGATTCAGTTAAAAAAAAAAAATATTTTTGCATTTCTCCACGTTTTGGAACATCCTGATCTCAAAAAATGTTTATGTGTACGTGGTCAGCATAACTCCAGAGTAAATTGACCTAAGATGTTCAAATTTGGTGAGCAAGTTAGTGATGGCCCAAGGACCTACCATTAAGGTTTTCGTCAAAATCGCGCATGAGCATAAGGTAGTTGCCATTGAAACAACCATGCTTTTCAATGATTGCTAAAACACAGCTCTAACGATTTTGATAAAAATCGCTGTGGTAATGCCTCTTAAGGTGCTCTAAACATCCCCTTCTCCGAAATTCCCGTAAAAATGCTTCAATGGCGTAAAAAGTGGAAAAACGAATGCCTTTAACAAGTTCTCTTTGAACGATCATTTTTTCTCCTCTTCTCAGTTTCACTTATAAGAATTATCGAAAAGTATATCGCCAAAATTTCTATTATGGCAATTTTTTTTTTTTAAAGTCCCATATTACAATTATCGCAAAAAATATCGCCAACTGGCCATTTTTTCTAAACGTATGATAGAAATTTAAAAACGGTAAAAGACACAAATCCACATGAATAAGAAAGTGTAATTGAAAGTTGTGCGATGTTCCACACCCCTAGTTTTTTTTAAATTAGCAATTTAGAAGAATGACAAAGTGTCAAATCTCAAGTTGGTTAACAATGCTTTCTTCAATCACAGTCTATTGCCCTTTGACCACAGTGCAATGACAGCTTTACTAAGAATTACGCTGATGTTGACCCAACAATGCGGGGGATGCGTTACTCCCCACGTCCACCAAGGAACAAAAGAACTTCCGAATAAAGCAGTGCATTGTTTCAGATCTTTCGAGTTCATATGATTCAACTTTAGAACTAGATTAAAGTATTGGGTGAGCAATTAGTGAGAAAAACTTGAATATAGGTACAGAACCTACAGTTTTTCATTTTTAAAACCTTGAACGTTCCTAAACTGTTTTTGAATAGCGTGTTAATGACTTAAAATATATAGCACTAAGTATTACCTCAAATGTTGTATATTAAAAAGTCCATCTCAACGTGCCTAGTTTACAAGTATTGATGTCGTGAGTTGAGGGCGTAGCCAGGAATTTATTTCGGGAGAGGATATAGAACCAAGTTTTGAGATAATATAATATTAAACTTTAAAATTCTTTATCGCTAGTGTGTTTGAATATGAAAATTAATAGTTAGTGGGAGTTTTTGCTTAAACGCCCTTTAAATCTAGGGGTGTGGAACATCGCACAACTTTCAATTACACTATATTACTGATGTGGATTTGTGCCATTTACCGCTTTTAAATTTCCATCATTCGTTTAGAAAAATGGCCAGTTTGGCGATAATTGTAATATGGGACTTTTGGGAGCTATGCTAACCATGTACACACAGACATTTTTTCTAGATCAGGATGTTCCAAAACGTAAAGAAATGCCCAATGCAAAAAAATTTTTTTACCGAATTCTATACTGTCATTATCCTATGTATTTACACATGGGTGATTGAAAGTAACAAGTAAAAATGTATGAAAATGACCATGAAGCATTTATTACGTAGAATATTACTACACTTATTAGCTACTTTATGTTTAAATACCATTTCAATAAAAAAAAGAAAAGGGTAATTTTTCTACATCTTCACCAAAAGACCGTGCACTCGCAATATTGTTCACTGACGATCGCTTAAAAAGTTATAGTTACGGTTGCATTGGAATTCAATGAGAACTTTCGGATACAAGGATTCTAGCCATGAATGAGAGAAATCCAGTTCCACTCCGCAGACCGACCATCGAATCGTCTATCATAATCATCGTCGTGTCTAATCCTTTTAAAAAATAAGGGAAGGGCTTCTGTGTCGGTTTCGAATTAGTTACAAAACATTGGTCAGAACGTTGTTGTTCGTTAGCTAACATTAGTGAGCAATCGCAAAAACAGCATAGGCTTGATGATATAGTTTTTCAATGAGGGGATAAAAAGATCTCTAGCTAGCATATGTTTTTGAACGTATGCTAGCTAGCATATGTTCAAAAATTGAAGTTTTTTTATTTTTTATAATAATGTAGCCAAGAACGGCTCTTATGTTCTGTATTCAATAAATTATTTTCTTTTATCTTTACTCATGAGATTAACTTAAACATTTGGGTGGACCTCCTGCCTACACGCTTGAATGAACATGAAAGTAAGGCATGCCCATATAGGCACTCTAACGTAAGGTGTTCATTTTGGTTTTAGAAATTCCTAAGACTAAGAAAAAGAAATTATAAAGCAAATTTCTTAATTCAGGGTGGCTACAGAGTTTGAAAAATAAAATTCCCTGATTTCCAGAAGATTTCTTCAAAAATTCCCTGATGTGCGCTGTAATTCAAAAAACCAAATAATGGAGAATTAAAAAAAAAAAAAAATGTAATAAGTAAATTTAATTCTAAATAGTCAAAGTATAATTGCGCTATAATAAATTTATGGTAAAGACAAACATCTTTAGATGAAAACGAATATAAAACATTAATTAAAAAATACAAATTTCTCCAGCTTCAGCCATACTTGCTAACTTCAAGGTAAAACAGAACCAGTACAATGCTTTTCTTTTTAATTTCAAAAATAACACAGATAAAACATGTTATTTTCTTTAATATATGTTACATGATGTTTCCTGTTCATAGCATAATAACTGCGCTGCTAAATTATAGGATCATCTAAAATCTAACAGAAATAATTGTTCCAGGCATAATAATGATCCCAGAAGATAAAAAATAAAAAAAAGCGGAACATCAACAGGCGGATGTGGGCGGGATATCGATGGTTTGGATTAGTTGCTGAGTAGAAAAAGTTAGGAATCGTCATTCTCCCAAATCGGCCAAGTAGCCAGATATGGAGGGCTTTTTAGATGGACTTAAAAAAAGAACATGGGGGGGGAAAAAAAAAAGGGAAAAAAACTGTATTCAACGCGATGACATCGCAGCATCCACTTCACGTGACGCGAGCCGAGGTAAATATCCGCAAGGGGCATGAAAGAAGAGAAACTCAAAAATTTCAAAATTCCCTGATTAAAGGGTAATTTTACGAAATTCCCTGATTTTTCCAGAAGAGTGAAATTCCCTGATTTTTCCAGAAGAGTGAAATTCCCTGATTTTTCCAGAAGAGTGAAATTCCCTGTTTTCCATGAATTCCAGATTCTGTAGCCACCCTGTAATTAGATATTCAATCCCAGTATAAAACCTCAGCCTAAACGGAACAAAACCAGATTAAAACGCTTAAGTGGTACTTAGTATCAAAATCAATCCGACTTCAAGCATCGCGAATTTGGCAGCCACCTTTGCTTATTTGTTGACACAAGCGGACGAAATATGTGCCACCAGCTCCGCTCGGCCATCTATTTAGTGTGGAGTACACGCAATTGCTATTTTCAGGGGCCTAAACCACCCCACAACTATATATAGGAAAGGTTATTATTACACTCAGGGGATGCCGACACACATTTCAAGAGGGAGCAGCAATGACTTTTCTTATTCCTCGGCACTGTATCATCTCTGATGGCGTGACACAGAACATCGAAGGAGTTCAAGGCGCACCGGTGTATCTTCCCACACTATTTAGAAAGTTCTTCATGAGGACCCTCGATTGCAGCTGCTTGAAGACAGCGAGTGAGGATTGCTCGCGGAGTTATTTATTTTTAAAAGATCCCACTGCCTAAGCGCGTTATCTCTGCTCTGGAAGTATAACTGTCGGGATAAAAATATCTATGGAGTCGGGCGTAGGAAACGTGGGTTAGTACAAGGGCGGTTGCTCGCGCCCCTTCTCAGAATTAATACAAGTGGAAAGTGCAAAACAAGACCTTGATTTTCGGAAATAAGTATCGCAAAGATTGATTCTCATGCTAAATGGAAAACTTCTTTCTTTTCCAAAACATTTTCTACTAGATATCCACATCTACATTTTTCTATTAAAGGAGTTCGTCAAACTGTCGGTGCACAATAGATCTAATGCTTCATTTTAGGAGCCACAATATTTAACTAAGAATTGCTTCAAGATTATGAATATTTTAACACAGGCATAACTAATAATAAGACCTTATTGACTAATTTGAACGGGAATGTAACTTTGAGATTTTTTTTTATAAGCTAGTTTAAAAATACTGAAACTTAATTTAAGAGGTTTTACCTAGTGAATTATTTTAGATATTGCGGTCCCCATATAAAGTCAATGGGGGAATGAATCGCTATTATCGTGTAAACATGGATCTTAAAAACTTATATTCTATGCCCGTACGACTCATCAAAACTTTTCATTGTTTTTAATTTGCTACTAAAAATTCTGATAGCATTTCTTTCCATCTCAAAGATGGCATTTCCATCTCAAAGATGGAAAGAAATCCAATTTTAAAATGTATATATATATTTTTTTTACCTGGAGATCTCTAAGAGAGAGTAAAAATAACACGAACTTTTGACAGGAATTTTTATGATTAGCCGGTCTACCGCCATTTTTTTTTGGAAAAAATAAGATGGCGAATTTGGTTTAGAATATACTTGAGATCATTTTAAAATCATACATTGCATGTGTTTTTACTCTGGTCCTGACGCCAAAGGGTATTGTTTTCAATTGGTCAAGAGGCATGCGACTGCTTGTACAAAAAAAGATGTATGCTGATATTGCTCAGTTGTATTGATGTATCAATGTTTAATAAAACTGAAATAAAAAACTTTGTAATGGGCTTGGATTTAAGGTAATGAGAAAATGTACATCAGCCCTAAGCCGATTTTATACATATATTTACATTTTTCAAATAGATGTATTGAGGAAATTACTCAAAATGTATAACTAATTGTTTGAAATTCTCTCTTCAGATAGTCTGAAATGTAAGCTTTTTTAGTCTTTTTCAGAGAAATTGAGTGGTTTATCAGCTTTAATACCGTTTAAAAAAAAAAAAAAAAAAAAAAAAAAAGTTGGAAGAATTTTATTAAAACCCATAGTTGAATATAGCATTCATAACAAAATAAAAATTGCTACCAAAATAAAATTTGCTTCCGCTTTAGACAAACAATTGAAGAGATTACACTAGCATTCATCCTACATATTTAAAAACAAAATACTCAACAATTTTTTGAAATGCCACATTAAAATTATGTGGCAGGAGCAATTGAATTTCAAATATATCTTAAACGAATTCTAGTACAAAAAATAACGCCTCAGGAAATTTGAATATTATGACACTCATGACTCAAGCGCAATAGATTCAAGATTTATAATCCAGTTTCTTAAAGCTTTAATATTTTAAAAAGTTCAAATTACACGTAATGGCTATAAAAATATTATTTTCAGACTGAAAACTAAGTAAAATTCAATTGCAATGGAAGACTACTTACAATAAAAGAATTGAACAAATCAAACTGTACTTTTCACAATACCAAAATGTTTGAAAACTATGAATTTCATTTGAACAAGAATATATCCATGGATATTGAACTCTGATATCAAGCTATTTTCCCAAAACCAAGGTATTAAATGTTGATACCAAATTATGCTTAAAAAGAATTAACAGCATAAAAAATAAGTTTACAAAATTTATAAATTAGTAATTAAACAAAACCCCAAAACAATTTCTCAAAATTTGTAAATAGATAAAATCGAAATTTCATTGGGAATCCGACAAACCGAATAATGCAACTGGGAAAATATGATTATTCTTGTTTAATATCTTTTGATTCAAAACACAAGGACTATATCGCAAGAATAGCTCTTGCCAGCTTGTTTAGCATTGTTTGTGGATACAAAATTAGCACCATTATTCTACAGAAGAATCCAGGAGAAAGACACCTACTTCATAGGCTTTGGATGCAAATCTGCTGTATGAGTTTACTCCATGCTAAATCAACAAGTCTTGTTTCTTTCTAAAGCAATGCAATCAGACTGTCTGGCAGGAGCTATTCTCCTAATACAGTACTCAAATTTTTCAAATTAGAATTAGGAGACTGAGGAAACCTAAAGTATCTAAACAGACATAAGAGTGCAAATAAAACAATTTATTTTCTATTAATCCATACTGGAAGCAGTTGAATTAAAGAACGATAAGAACAGTGTGTATCAGTAATGGTACCAAAGTATTGATTAACAAGTAGTAACTTTGCAACTGATATAAAATCATATACATGAAGGAGATAAAACGTTTTTTAACAATAGAATTATTATCGTGATCTTACAACAATATATTATCTGGACATATTTCAAATGCTCCCAAACAAAAGTTCAAAATAAAAAAATTGTACTGTACACTGTGACTTGAAGAACATAACTTACAAAAAGCAATTTAAATAATAAATTTTACTTTGACATATATTCAACACATACATGTATAACACAGAATATTTACATCCTAATATGTACATAAAACTCACACTATTCATCCATAAACTGTCGATCCCAATAATTTACGCACTTAGTCTTGACACACGCAAAGTTGCATTCATATGAGTCTAATCCAATCACAAAAGCTCCAATCCAATGTTAAGCACTTGTCGCAAAAATGTTTAAAGCTTTAATATTTAATTAGGCAGTACTTCTCTAAGTGTGGCTTTAGCTGCCTCCGATAGATGTTCGGGGAATTTAATGTCAAATCCCACAATGAGGTCTCCTTTTTTTGTGGGGTCCTTTGGTATAGGTAGTCCTTGTCCTCTGATTTTATGAACAAAATTTGGTTTGATGATGTCTGTTATCTTTAATGCACGTTTATCTCCTAAGAGGGATGGGATTTCTAGTTTGGTACCACACAAAGCCTGAAAAAGAAAAGCACATATTTAGTTTTCTGAAAAATTATATGCACAATTAAATTTTACTATATATTAACACAATGGAAAGGAATGTTTTGTACGATAAATAAAGCTCCTCTAACTACAAATATACCCAATAGCACATTTCAGCAGGATCATACCATTTAAGAAGCTTAACTCTTATTTGAGCAAATGTAGCAGCTGCAGCAATGGACAATTCCCACATTTAATTTTTTATTCAATTCTAAATGTTTCGAAAAAGGCCATAAACATAAAATTTCTGCTTAATGCGGTTTTCCTTTATTTTTATTTTGCGTTTAAAATTACCTTGTTAGAGGTTGGCGAGAAAACGGCTCATTTCGTTGGCATTGAAAGGGACGTAAAGAGATCTCAAACATCTTGGCTTGAATCTCGCAAATCACGCCAACCTGTACGGAATGTGGCAATGGTCTACCAGCACCAACTTTTTTAACGATAACTAATTAGAAGAAACCTCACAATAACCATAGAAACGCGGGGATCTCTTTACGTCACAAATTTTGTTGACTGTTTTGATTGGACTGGTTTTGGGATATTTTCTTTTCTTAATATTTAAATAACTATTTTTAAAGAAGTTTTGTTTAAATATTTAGAATTAGAAAGAAATTCTTCATAAATATGCATTAATTTCACTTGTTTTTAAAAAATGCGGGAATTGTCCCAATTATGAAATAAATAAAAAAGAACTTCCTTTACGTTTGGACATACTCTGAATCAAAACCATTATCAATGCATTAAAAGATTTAGGAACGAGAGTGATCAGAGAGCAAAAAGGAGGAAATCCAAAAATTTGTTAAAAAAGCTCATGGAAGGAATACACAAAAATTCAACAAAAAAAAGTATGCATAAAGGATGATTCAACAATTTTAATGACACAATGAAATTTCTCATACAATATAATAATTACATTTCCAATATTAGGAATTGGTGAAGTAATCTGCGAGGAAAGGGGAGCGCTAATAGGGAAAAACTTTTGTTTAGACATGAGGGGAAAGAAAGTATACTTTTTGCAGGAAAAACTGGTTCAGATCAGAAAAATGCAGATCCTCGAAACAAGGACAAAGAGAAGGAAAATGTCACATAAAAAACCAAAAGGAGGAAAACTGTCATCCCTGAAGATTTAAAGTATTTTATTAAAGTTCAAACAATTTTCACTACTACTTGACAGATACATCGATAAATCCCCAAATGAACTTCCCCACAAACATTTACAAAATAGTGTTTCTTACAAATACAAATTTTAAGATCAATAACAGGCTCAAAGTCCAACAGGGTTGGACAAGCCCCATTAGAAGTAGGATTTATTGAAATAGCTTAGCACATTCACTGCCGATCATGCACCAATGTGGAATGTCTGGTTGTTCCCCAGTAGCCAGTCCAGATCGGACTACACCTGATCGGAATTGTCTTTCTTTGCTGGAACCGCCTGAAGCTTGCCAAGAGCTAATTTCATGGAGGAAGACAAAACGTATCCGATATTTATATGTCACATGAAAAATGTTACTTCCAACATGAACGGAAACTCTGATGCTGTCTGACCAGGAAAGGCTACTATGGAAAGTTCCCCGATATTCATGACAGATTTCTTAAAAATTCCCCGATTTCGCAGCAAACTTTTCTTCAAATTTCCTAATTTTTTCAGACGTGTAAACACCCTGATCAAATAAAACTAAAGAGATAACATGCCAATTTTTTTAAAAATAGTTTTGGTGGAGATCAAAATTTTAAATCATTGCGTAACATACTTTTAACATTACCATCACAAATTTTTCTGCGTAAATGGAGGCAAAATACAGAAGAATGGGAAAGCAGGCCTGAAAATTCCCCGATGTTCAAGAAATTTTTAAAAATTTGTCGACATTTCCCGAATTCCAGATTCTGTGGCAACTCTGTCTATTACACATTTTCAGGTTATTTGCCACCCAACTGTGGCTGGTGGATCAACGCCTTTTATTTTTTCCAATACTTTAAAACCAGCTATTAAGCTTGTATATCTTTTGCACAGAGTTGCTAAAATTCATGTGATGTTACAGCTTAAATATATAACTGAGAGTTGAAACAGAATGACAAGCCAAGAAGGAACTTAAGTTTTGATAAGTTAATCAATCTTAATCTTTTTTATTGTTTTAAATCAAATACTGAATTGAGAATAAAAGTTGCCAGGAAAATAGAAAAAACGTGTTCCAACATCTTTTTTGTTTGGTAATGGGACATTTTTAATTCACAAGGAAATTATTCAATAAGGAAAAGAGATGATTTTTCCTCTAGTGTCAAATAGTTTTTTCTTTTGAAACTGCACCCTATCAGCAAATGCAGGGTGGTCACAAAATTCAGGAAAAAAGTTCCATGATAATTCTGATTTCCTTGACAGATTTTTAAAAAATTCCCTGATTTTAGGGCAAACTTTTTTTCAAATTTCCCCAATTTCCTTAGGTTTTCAAGATGTCTAGACACCCTGATCAAATAGAACATGTATACTAAAGAGATAATATACAATTTTTTTAAAAATAGTTTTGCTGGAAATGAAAAGTTTAAAATATTCCATAACATTCAACTTCTAATGGCATACCACTACAAATCTCCAAGTAAATAGCGCCAAAATATGGATGAACGTACTTTAAACAATACAAAATTCCCCTGATTTTCATGAAATTTTGAAAAGTTCCCTGACATTTTTAGAATTAGAAAGCTCCCTTAGATTTCCCTGATTTCCAGGTTCTGTGGCTACTCTGAAATGGTATCACTTCGTCAAAGACATGGAAAAGCTCCAAAGCAAAAGCAATAAAAATTATTAAAAAAAAAAACATCACCTAACAAATTTCAGAAGTAAATTCAACTTTTAACAATTATATTACCTAACAGGTGAATCGAACTAAACCCAACCTTTTAATTTTTTAAGCTGCATTCCAGTATTTGAATATTAGTTGAAAAAGGCAAAATTGATACTTCTAATGAACTGTAACATGCCAATTAGTGTCATTAACAAATGAATAACTGATACATCTTCAATGACAAAAACTATTAATCATCCATTTGGCACAAAGGGAAAAAACTATCTTCTAAAACTTTTTAAAAGTCAAGTTACCAGACAAAACATGGCCACTATTTGATATTTATGACATTTGACAATCTGTTGCAATTCAACTAATTTATATGTTTGTTCCCTGGCAAACTTTATTCTTTAGCTATTAGTATTCTTTCTACATTCTATAAAGCAGTCAAAATAATCTACAGTGACGCAAGGCAATGGATTCTGTTAGGTATGAAACTTCATAAAGATACAAATAAAGCCTTAACCCATTGAGCGTCCAGGGAATGGGCAAAATTGTGCAGTTGTTTTCCCTGCAATAATTTTTAAATTATATTTCTGATTCTAATATATAATTAATTTTTGTATTCAATTTGTTTTAAACTATCATCCTAATAAAAAAAATGTATTTTAAATTTTATTTATAAATTTAAAAATGTTGTGTATTGGTGGAAAAACTAGGGATAAAAGGACGAGATAATCCGGAACAGCCGCTCTATGGGTTAAGATTAATAAACCAAAAAATTTGTTGTATGCCTACTTATTATTCACCTAGGTACTTGAAAAAATTTACTAACCGTACAAGTCTTTATACAGTTTTATTGCAAAAAAATTTAACGGGATTTACAGGTCCAGTCAGTTTTCTCATGACTGCATTAAAAAGTTTTGAGCCCCATTGGGACTTAATAAATTTATTGTTCTTTAATTGTTAAGTGGCAATCCCAAGTTCATTTCTCATCATATGTAAACACAAGGTCAATTTCCTATCTTTAAGGCATTTGCCTTGCATACTTGTCACTTGTGCTGCTATCCAACAATTAAATACAGTGCTACAAGAAAATTGACAGGACTGTCTTAACAGTAAATAAAATCCTGTAACTCACTGGATATTGATGCAAGATAAAAAATTTAAAAACTAGGCACATAAGTAAAAATTTCAATTGACCAAAATACAAGAAAATCGTAGCACAAACAATAATTGAATCAGCCAGAAGTTAACATTAGAAATTTTTTTAGAATAAATTTAGAGCCTGATCTCTGATCATTGGACGAGAAGCTTCAGAAAACTAGCAAAACCCATACAAATAATTATAACAAATCAAGACACTTACCTCTTTTAAAGAAACCTTTGCTGTATATCTAATATCACTTCCCTCCCTCTTGAATATCGGATGAGGTTTATCTCTGATGATAAAAGATATATCTGCAGGAATACTATTTGGATTTTGGTCCCCTTCCTTCTGGAAAGTAATCTTAGTCCCTGCTTTCCAACCAGGCTTCACATTAATGGACAACACCTTGTCCTCCCTTTTTGTCGACCTTCCATCAGGGTTCAAAACCTTCCTGCTGATCTTCATCTTCTTCGTACAACCCTTTGCAATATCCTCCAAGGTCACATACAAATCGTGCTCGATGGACGGATCTTGACCTTTGGGTTTCGCCCTGTTGATGTTAGGTGATCCTGCAGTGAAACTTTGCGACCTGAAGGGATTTCCGCCGCTACTGCTGCGGACACCAAAGTGGCTGAAAGGGTCGTCCGTATCCATGTCATCATCTCCACTGTAGAACATGGTATTTCCACCGTGATTTCCGCCAAGTCCCATACCGCCCATCGTGAAGAACGACTCGAAGGGGTTGTCTGTGCCGAAGAACTGGGCGAAAGTGGCACGTGGGTCGCCGTGGAAAGTGTAGGAGAATTGTGAGCCACCAGGACCACCCCCTCCACCACCACCGATACCACCTTTTAGGCCATCTTCACCATATTGGTCATAAATGTCCTTTTTCTTTTTGTCGGAAAGCACTTCATAAGCCTCAGCAATTTCTTTGAACTTTTCCTCGGCTTCTGGGGTTTTGTTTTTGTCTGGGTGGTATTTGAGGGCTAGCTTCCTGTAAGCCTTTTTGATTTCGTCGTCAGAAGAGCCCTTGGATATGCCAAGGATTCTATAGTAATCTTTACCCATACTGCAAATAAAATACTGTTATAAGTTTAAGTATTTGCTAAATGTTTAAAAGAATCAACAAATTCAATAAAATAAATAAGAAACAGGATGTAGAAAAAGTTTATGCTTCATATAAAATTATACCAATTTAAATAGTTATTTCAGTAAGGTTAATTAAAGTTAAGGTCATTAAAAGTTAAGATTTAAAAGTGGTATAATCAGTTCATTTTACAAAACAAATGCGATGTTTTATTTACATTTATTAAAGTAATGTAAGCTAGGCTTCGAGTCACTAATACTGTAAACAAATGTTCAACAAAAGAAACCAAGTTTAAGTTTAAAATGTGCACTGGATCAGATGAGATGTGTACATCAAGGAACTATGAAGAGCTCTAAGTACTTTGTTTACTTACACCCACGTAAGCTTGAAGCAAGTAATTATTCACTTTTAACGACCCACCCACTTCCTATAAATTAAAATAATAATAATAAAAAACTAACTTACCTCAATGAATAAAGGTTTCAGTAACAATATTTTCAATGAGTAGCAACAGAGTTCAAATGGCACAAGAGAGTATTACACACGTAATATATCAAATAAGCAAAAAGAGCACGGCAAGCGTTTTATACTGTTTAAGGTCAAACGACACTATTCCTGAACATTCACGAATGTTCTTTTTACGTCAACGCACACCTTTACAACTATTTGAGTGCCATCTGGTGAATTCTAGAAAATGCAACAGCTAAGATAAGATATTAAAATTCTGAGAAATATGTATGTTACCTAAATTTTACTTGTATTCAAAATATTATATCAGAGAATTTGTTGATTTTGTTTCAGTATTTCTTAGGTAAAAGTGTTTTATTTAAATTTATACAGAAAAAAAGTTGTACCGCCAACCGTCACGGATATATTTGAAATGAAGTAATTAGAAATAGACAATAAATAGTGACGTCAAAACCAGTTAGTATGAGTTCTGACGCACGAATCCAAGAGGCTTAGGTTATAAAAACAGTTGCGTAAAAAGAAGTTGGTGATCAATGAGGTTATGCATGAAGAATCATGTCCTTTTTGCAAAACACACAGATTATGATTTGCTAATAGAAAGTGAGAAGTCAAATTTGGATTCAAAGTTCTACTGTGTCAACTACTATTTGTAATAGTGCAATAGATATCAAGAAAATACTTGCATCCAATTTTGTTTCATTTTCAAATAGTTTATATTTACTTTGTCCACACGCCCCATATCAACCCCATTTTCATTCATAAATCGCTGACAGATATACCTTCGTAACAGCATTGTTACTTTCAATTGCCCTTTTGTTAACATTGGATAATGGAAGTATTGTGTTCGGGTAAAAAAAAAAACGATTTTTTTTTTTTTTTTTGCGTTTCTTAATGTTTTGAAACATCCTGATTTTTTTTAAGTGGCATAGAAAAAATGTATGTAGGCGTGTACGTGTTCAGCATACCTTCCGAACAAATTGACCTACGATTTTCGAATTTGGTGTGCGGGTAAGTGGTGGTCATGGGACCTATGATTATAAGGTTTTCGTCAAAATCGGACATGCGCATAAGATAGTTAACATTGAAAAAAATCATGTTTTTTAATAATTGCTAAACACGGCTCTAATGATCTTGATCAAAATCGTTGTGGCGGTGCATTGTAAGGTGTTGTAAACATCTCCACCAATGAAATTTCCGTAAAAATGTTACAATCCTTAGTAGCAATCACTGCATGGCGTTTCGTCGGCAAATGATCGGAATTCATCAAAGTCATCGGCGATTCCCCAGACTGATATATAAACACACCCGTATTTCCTCTTCTGCCGATGACCCTAAACTCATCGGGAAAAGATATATATTACATCGGTAGCCGGTGAAATTTCTAATCAACGTTTTTTGATCGGCGAAAGATATCGGAATGACATCGACAGCCGATAAAAAACTTATGTTTCTTTTTCTTGCAATTCCACTGAATTAGAGGCGATCCTTGAATGTATTTCAAATTTAAATCAAGTATACAATTTGCTAAACATTTCGCTTTGGCAATAAGTGAAAAATATTTAAAAAATAAGTGTACGAAAAATTTTAAATGTAAAAATATATTTTGAAAAAATTCAAACCACATAATTATATAATGCTTATCTAATACGTCAATAAAATCCATAAATAAAAAAAAAAAATATAGGAACAATTTTCTAAAATTAAAAATAAATTCTCATTTTAATTTTAATATAAAATAAAAATATAGTCATTGTTTTTAAATAGTTTTCATTATAATTTGCTGAACTCATTTTGGTCCGTTTTTTAAACATCTTTTAAGTAAAATAAAAATATGTTTATATATGTTTCAAAAAGTTAATCAAATTGTATATAGTTTTTTAAAAAATTTAAAAATTAAATATATATTTTTAAATGACAAAATTATTAAGTAAACTCTTAAATTGCATTTCAAAAAATATCATAAAATGTACTGGTCAGTTAGTTAAAATTTTACAAAATAGATGGCGACACTATATTTATTTGACAATATTATTTTTTTGCTATAATAAATAAATTAATATCATTTTCCCAAATTTATGGAAGATTTGCTATTTTCCGAAAATACCCCATATATAAAAAAGAATGTCGGTCAATTTCCTTGCAAAGTCTGTATGATAGTAGAGTTTTGTACTACAATACAATTGCTATACCACGAGTCACGAGTAATTACAGTCCAGTGGCCATGTCAACTCACTCCGGAGATAACCGTCCTCGGTTCGATCCCAGGGTAAGTAATTTAGACAATTCTGGTGTGAGTAATTTGGTAGTGTTATAACTTCGATTTGTACTCTTAAAATGTCACTGGAAATACTACCATATAAGAATTACGCGCTCTGGGTAAATATTTTTTAATATTCGATACTTACATCTTTAGAATTATTTAATGTTTATTAATTGATATTTTCGACAAAATAACGACCATTGTTTCGATATTTCTTGAGAGCAAAATTTTCCTCGGATAGTGCTCGTATTTCCCCCTTTTCGCTCGGCCTTCGAACTAATTCTTGTCGGCTTCTGCTCGAATTCGATCAGTTACCGGACATCGGCCAATGGCCGGCCACGGGGACAAAATGGATTAGTTGCCAAGGGAAAGATAAGTTTAGGGTGAGTTTCCGGTGAATCGCCAATCATCGGCGATTCACCTGGGGATGGAATTCCGATCATCGCCCGAGGTAAAATTGCTACTAGGGAATGGCGTAAATATTTGAAAAATGGGTATCTTTAACACAGAGTTCTTTACCCAGGAGCATCGCCCATCAGCGATTCATTTTCTTCTGTTTCACGTACAAAAAGGACAATGTAATGTATCTACAATTCCACCATTTTGGCAACTACTTTTTTTTTTAATTTTTTAAAAAAAAGGACACACTAAGGACACGGGTTTGGCCAATTTTAATAGAGAAATTGATACAACTATCCAACCAAGATGCTTCTTTTTTTTTTACTGAAGATTTCTTTGTCTCTACAAGTATCTGTTCATTTATATTTATATTTATGAATAAATCTCGATAATAATTGTCGTTAGTAAAGTGATAAATTATTATTATTATTATTATTATTATTATTATTATTATTTTTTTTTTTTTTACATTTGATTTTAAATTCTCCTATTTAAAATTATGTCAAAAATGAATGAAGCAAATCATAAATAGGGCCTTACCCTTTAATTAACTTGCATATCATCTATCCAAGACTTAACCCATTAACGATCTTAACCCATTAACGATTTAAAATTTAGATTTTCAAGAAAACTTGCTATTTTGAATTTTAGTTTTTTTTTGATAATATATTGCCTCTGTGGTACAGTATTTTTTTAAAAACCATAAAAATATTTTCCAAAAGATCTGAAAAATCAAAATACATCTTAAATGATCTAAATAAACAAAAGTTATAAGTTAAAACAATGACTGTTTATTCATTTCAAAGTCGTCTGTAATGGGTTAATTGGGATTATGATTAAAATTTTTATCAAAAGATCTTTTTTTCTTTCCAGTTTAACTTGGATTTTGAGCAGAGGAAGAGAGTTTTTATTATGATTGCAAGTAATTTGTTTTTGTCGTTATAGCTTTAAATATTTTTCACATATTTCTTGAACTCGTGTTTTAGAAGGTCCTGTTTTTAAATCTTTTATATTAACTTCGATAGTGTGTATGTGTGTGTCTATATATGTCGATGGCGGACAAATAAATCTATGGAGACCTAATTAACCCCCTTGCCGTCATCCAATCGGTCTGAAACTTGGCAAATTGATTCGGTGTCGGTGAGAATGCATTTTATCAAATCTTGGTAGCTGTCACTGTCACTAAAAAGTCTCTTTTACCAATACTAATAAACCAACTTGCTGTCATCCAATCGCGCTAAATTAGCATTTAACCTATCTTTGAAGAAACAAGGAACTATTTCCTGTTTTAAATAAATAAATAAATAAATAAACAAGGAATGAAAACTTGCTCTAATCAGAATAAATGAAAGATATTTGGATGTGAATGCATTAAATTTACATTAATTTTTAATGAATAAATTTTGAAAAGTAGTTTGCCGCATATTTTTCTGATAGAGCTGTTTTTACTATTTAAAATTAGATGCAAACACCAAGCACAAGCTGACAATAGAAACGGCGCTATGCTAATGAATATAAAAATTTACAATGCATATAAAGGATTTATATTAAAAACTTTATTTTTATGGGTTATATTTACTTTCAATGTCCCATATGCACTGAGCTAAAGAAAACACTGGAGTGATGACCTTGGCTTCTTTTACAAGTGAGCTTGCGATCCACGCTCATTAATACAGTAACCCTGCCCGAGCTAGAGTTTTAAGGCAAAACATTGCGATTTTGCCTATTCAAACTACTCGTGGCGGGCTTTGCTGCTAACCAAATACTCTGCGTACTTTTTGCAAAATAGTGACGTATTTCTTTTAAAGTTCTATTTTATCTTATTTTATTTATTAACAGCGATAATGCAGCTTAGAAAAAGCTTGTTTACATTTATATAAATCGGGAAATTCCGAGGTTTAAGTGTTTCCGTATAGTGATCGTTAAAACAAAAGTGGATTTTTTGAAAAATGTCTCGCACGTTAATATATAAATAAGAATGCGGCGTGAAATCTTCAATTAGTCGGTGAGTTTTTGACTTTGCCTTGAAAGGATTTAAGATTTTGTTTATTTACTTTGTGTTCAATTTCGCACGATTCGAAGTGTATCCAGTGAAGCTTATGTTAAAGCCATAGTGCAAGTACAATTGTTCCATTTTACCAGTAAGTACACCTGCATTATTCATATTTTTGTTATTGAAGAAGTATAAATTTATATTTTAATATATTATGTGATGGTATATTTTATAAGCTACTGAAAATGAAATTGTAATTCCAATTATAATATGCTCAAATAGAAACTGAATACTGCTTCTGACACAAATTGTATTAAAATATTTAGTAAAATAAATTGCAATGTCGTTGTCGATATCGAATGTTTGCAATAATTTGGTTAGGATCTGGTTACCATACGATATAGCAATTTTTGTCGCATTCTGAACTTACTTCAATATCAAACTTACTTCAAATCTACAAAATATATTTTCCTCTGATCTATAAATTATTTTCTTGAGAAAGTATAAGGATGTAATAACTGAGCATTAACATTGTCTATAGTAAGCAGTACTAGTTACCATAGCTAATTTTAGTGAATTAGTATAGATAATTTAATTAGTGTAAAGGAAGGATTTTAACACTTATAAAATTAGCTGCATGATAAGATTTCTAAGTGTTACGCTATTTAAATTCAATTAAAATCTTAAAGTAAAACTAATTTTTTGGATTTGTTTATTAATTAATATTTCAATGAAATTGACATTTTCTATTTTAAATATGTTTTACTACCCAGTTTAATAGACATTTCTCTATAATTAAAAAAAGTATGTAATAATTTTGAATAGTAATGTAATAATTTACTAATTTTAAATTTGGAATTTAAATGTATATATTCAAAATGAACAAGTTGAAATATAAATGGTTTCTAAGACATTCATCATTCAGGAGGATACTCATTGCTCAAAAAGTTCTGAAAAAAGAATATATGAAAGTTCTGTAAAAAAATCTTGCAGGTGCAAAATCAACAAAACTTTTTATTTATTGTCTGTCCTTTAAGCTCATTAGTCTAAAGGTCTATTATATTGTTTTGTATGCAATACTTGAAAATAAATGGAAGGAAAACAAATTGATTATGTATTTCATCAATTGTTATTTTATTATTCAATAATTTATTTTAATGTTTTGACAACCAACATTGTTTTGATTTCTGGAATATGAATATTAATAGTGTTTTAAAATTAAAGTCATTGTTAGCTTATTATTTAAAGGAAAAAAACACAAAAAAAAAAAAAAAAACACACCTATTTCCAAAAATTAAAACGTCCGAAAAAGGATTGAAATATCTTGGATTAGATGGTGCTTCTTAACACTTTTAGGTTGATTGGATTTAAATTTATTCGGTGCAAGGGCAGCACGAACATTTGGATATAAGATTTTAAAAAATAAAATAGATCCATGTTGCACATAAATTTTATTGTGTATGTAGCTATTGCACTGTTTTGGTGCGGTTCTAAGAAAGCCTCAAAATGCAGTACTGTGCTTTAAATAGGTGGGATATTTTTAATCCCTCCGTGCCTCAAAGAGCTAAAATATGCATTTGAATTAAATTCACATACTTGGCCCAGTTTCCCTAACATCCATAAAAGAATTTCTATCTTGAAAACATGTCAAATAAGTTACATCCCGTAACCTAAATTTCTATTTTGCTTGATTTGGCACATTTCCCTTCTCATATAAACAGTATAATTTCCAATAAAAATAACACCTTAATATTCTGACTTTGGAAGCAAGAATTCTACTCCAATAAAAAATAATTTGTTTCTGTATAAAATTTGCTGATTGCAAGTGAAGAGCCAAAACTTCACCCATAATTATCAATGCATGAAACTATGAAAAGGAACTATTTTTCTCCTTTCCGTTCTTTGCTTTTGCCTTAATGTATTCGCACACTTGCTAAAGGGTGCGATCCGGTTTCGGCACGCTCAGTCAGCACTCCAGTTCCATATTATTTAGCTCAGTGCCCATATGTTAACATAAGGTAAGAAAGAATTGGTTGGCCATAAAAAAAAATTTCGATTATGTTTTCTACACGTTTTTGGATTTGGAACGTGATGAGTAAAAAAAAAAGTGGTAAAGAAAAATTATCTGTGAGTTCGTGTGTGTGTCTGTCTGTGATTAGCATAACTCCCGCATGGATTGACCTACAGTCAGTGGTAGTCGTGGTGAAAAAAAGTGGGGGGACGCCCAAAATTTGATGACAAGTGCCCTCCCCCTCCCCCTCCCCCTTCCCCACAACGATAAATTTTTATAATTTCGTAACTTATAATAAGAATATTAACTAGTAAAAAAATAATTTATACTTCCTAGCATTAACATTAAACGAGGATTCAAAACTCATTGTTACTTTAATGAATATTCGACGACTTAGTTGTTTTACTTGGATGATATAAAGTTAAGTAATAATGCAATGTTATATACTGTTGCACAAATTGTCTGTATATATTGTAAATAGTGACGTATTATTTCAAAATTCTATTGTAATTTATTTTTATCTTATTTTATTTATTAATTAATAGCGATTATACAAGTTAGATAAAGGTGGCAACACCTAAAGCAATCGAGAAGTTTCGAGAAATTTCTTTTCCAATGAATTGGCTGGAAATTTCGAGAATGTCTCACGCGCTTGTATATAAAAGACTGGAGAACGGGAAAGTTTTCAGATTGACTTCGGATTTCGTTGAAAGCTGATCGCTTTGTTTACCTATTGGAGTGAGCTTGTATAATCGCTGAATTCGAAGTTATTTTTGTTGAAGCTTGTGTTGAAGCTTGAGAGTAATTAAACTGTTGCCTGTGAATAAATTTTGTGAGTTTTCTGAAGAGAGAATAAATATTTTTATACCGTGAAAACTGTACCATCATTGCCTCAGCGGAAAAATTCGTAACAGTGGTGTCAGAAGTGGGATTTCGTAATTTTGAATGCCGACAACTAGAGGAATGATGGAAGACCAAATGAAACAATTAATGGAAATGATTGCTGGAATAAAAACCGGACAAGAATCAACCGCCGCTACAATCGACGCTGGTCAAGCCGTCAAGAAACGACAAATGCCGAACTCGCCGCTACAATCGCCGCTGGTCAAGCCCGTCAAGAAACGACAAATGCCGAACTCGCCGCCGCAATCGCCGCCAGCCAAGAATCCACATCAGCTGCTATAATTGGGATTAAAGAAGAAATGCAATCCGAACTGGCTACAATGGTGGAATCTACGATAATAGAGACTACTACAAGTGTTCTACAATCTGTAAAAGAAGAGGTTCTGAGTGAAGTAAGAAAAGAAATCAGTGAGAGTTTTGAGGCGGTTAATGGGAAAGTTGACTGCTTGGGAGAAAAGGTTTCCACCATGAAAGAAGAGCAGGAAAAGTTTAATGACGCTGTTGAAGAAAGGCTACGGAAAATTGAAACGGGAGAAGCTATGACCGTTGCAACTCCTAAATGGGAAAATGTTTCCACTCCCTTCATTGCGCCACGTTCCAACATCAAAGTGGCCACTTTTGATGGGAGGTCGTCTTGGCGCGTTTATCAAACGCAGTTTGAAATTATTGCTTCTGCGAATGGTTGGGACGATACTTCGAAGGCATTCCATCTCGCAGCATCTCTTCGAGGTGAAGCTGCTGACATTTTACAGACACTACCTGAAGAGAAGCGGGGAGAATTCGTGGCGCTGGCAAGTGCGTTGGAGTTAAGGTTTGGGGAGCAACATCTAAAGGATTACAACAGACTGCAATTGAAAGTGAGACAGCAGAAGGCCAATGAAACTCTTCAAGAATTGGCATCGGATATAGAAAGACTGTCGCTCCTCGCTTTCCCTGACTGTCCCCCGGATGTACGAGACGATCTTTCTCTGCAGTATTTCATCGACGCTATTCAAGATCCCGATGTGCAGCAGGCGGTAAGGTTATCCCAAAACAAAAACCTGAAGTCGACCCTCGTGTACGCCATGAGAGTGGAAGCCGCACAGCTAGCTTCTGGAAAAGACCGACGATATGTGCGTGGTGCATTAGCCGAGGATTCTTCTGACTTTGTCACCAGTAAGCTTCGAGAACTGGAAAGCAAAATTGATAGAATGATGAGAAGCTACCCCGGAGCCAGGGATCGAAGGACCAGAGTCGTTTGCTGGCACTGCAAACGGGAAGGGCATTTACGACGAAACTGCCTTGATTTGAAAAAGAGAAGGGATAACACTACCACGGATTCTCCACAACTGAATCAGAAGATGTCATCTCGCAGGGCAGAAGCTGCAATGTAGAACAGGTGAAGCCCCGACCAGTCGTTTCCACGTTTCATCCCGACGAGGAGGAAACCAGGGTTTATTCGTGAAGGGGGAGATCAACGGAATTCCATGTCGTCTAATCGTCGATTCGGGAGCGAACGTAACGATCGTAAGGACGGACGTGGCTCGTCGCCTGAACAGCCGACTCCTCTACACAGCGCCCTCTGTTTCTCTACAAACTGTGTCTGGTGGTAATATCTCTGTGCATAGGAAATTGCAAGTGGACATTGCCCTTGGATTTAACACCTACAAGCACACCGTTTATGTTGCCGAAATTGTAGATCCATGCATTCTCGGACTAGACTTTTTGAAGAAAAATGGAATTACGCTGAATTTTGAGAAAAGCAAGCTGCAAACATGGAGAGACGAAGTTCCTTTGCACGATCTAGACATGAAAGAGCTGTGCGTATATAGGATTATGGCTCATGAAGACAATGTCATAGAGAATGCTGAAGAGTCCACATCTATGAAAAGTACCTCACCAGCCTCGGAAAGAGAACCGAAGAAAGTGACGTTGATGAAATCCTCCCAAGAAGTGGTTCATGTGGAAATGGACAAAGTTAGTGAAGAGGGGATCGACATCCGTACTCCTATTACAAGCATCGAACGGAGGTCCCGGGATCTATCAGCTGCACCCGCGGATGATTCGGACGCAATCTCAAAATCATATAATCAGCAAGACGGGGATCAGAAACTTTCACCGCTTCTGTTGGCATACGGGAGTGCAACTCACGAGACCACCGGATTTTCTCCATCTCTAACGATGTTTGGAAGAGACCTTAGGCTCCCCAGCAACCTCCTTTTTGGACAACCACCGGACACCCCTTCCTCGCCTGTCCAGTATCTAGATGATCTCCAGGCACGTTTGGAAGCCGTACATCGGTTCGCCAGAGAAAGAATCAACATCATGACAGAGCGCATGAAGGTCCGCTACGATGCCAAGGCCACGGAACGTTCATTCCAGGAAGGTGACAAGGTGTGGTTATGGAATCCTAAACGTCGGAAAGGACTCTCCCCTAAGCTCCAGACGAACTGGGAAGGGCCGTATGTGGTCCTTAAGAAGATCAACGACGTCGTGGTAAGGATTCAACGGACACCCTCCTGTAAACCTAGAGTTGTACATAACAATAGACTAGCCCCATATTATAGTAGAAGTGATTGAATTGCCTTTCCTCTTAAGGACTTCACTTCCCGGGACGTGCAGTCTTTAAGAAGGGGGAAATGTTGCACAAATTGTCTGTATATATTGTAAATAGTGACGTATTATTTCAAAATTCTATTGTAATTTATTTTTATCTTATTTTATTTATTAATTAATAGCGATTATACAAGTTAGATAAAGGTGGCAACACCTAAAGCAATCGAGAAATTTCTTTTCCGATGAATTGGCTGGAAATTTCGAGAATGTCTCACGCGCTTGTATATAAAAGACTGGAGAACGGGAAAGTTTTCAGATTGACTTCGGATTTCGTTGAAAGCTGATCGCTTTGTTTACCTATTGGAGTGAGCTTGTATAATCGCTGAATTCGAAGTTATTTTTGTTGAAGCTTGTGTTGAAGCTTGAGAGTAATTAAACTGTTGCCTGTGAATAAATTTTGTGAGTTTTCTGAAGAGAGAATAAATATTTTTATACCGTGAAAACTGTACCATCATTGCCTCAACGGAAAAATTCGTAACAATACATAACTGTTTACAGTGGCGGTTCTAGGCAAATCACAAGGGAGGGGCTACAGCATGCAAAAATGTTCCGTAATGAGAAAGCAAAATTAATTAGAGCTACTGTTGTGGTCAATTAGATTTTATCGCAATCAAGAAATAGTACATTAATATACAGTGTGGCAATTATTTAATTAACTTTAATTATATTTGAGTAATTAAGTACAAATAATTATTTTAATTAATTATTCAAAATGGTGTTTTTTTAAAGCAATAGTCTAGGTGGATGACCTTAGTTAAAATTGAGTTGTTTTTCTCGATACATTAATACAAAAACAAAACATCAAATTTTGTAGAGTCTGTGTCTGTGATTTTAGACATTCCAATTTGCAATTTTCATTCGTCTTGCTTTTTTGCGAATGAAGATGTTAATGACGTCTTCTATGGAGATTTTTCTATCCTTTTGAATATTTGCCAGTGCTAGTCCGTTTAATCTTGCCTGGCCCATGGTGCTTCTTAAATATGTTTTAATCCGTCGTAATGTGGAGAAGCTCCTTTCGGGTGTGCTTGTTGTAACGGGGATTGTTCCAAATATCTGTAGAAGAATAAAAATGTTGGGGAAAAATTGTTGATCGCACTTCTTCAGGGCCTCAACTGCTGTATAAGGCGGCTCAATCTCACTATCCCATTTGTTTTTCCATAGCTTTATTTCTGACTTTAGTATAAGCTCAGAGCCATCTAGGTACTGCTGGTAATTTTTTGCAGCCTTGAGGATTTCTTCTTCTTCGTACTTCAAAATATTTTTTGGAACAAGGCCTTCTAAAGGTAATATATCCACCAATCGTTGGGAAAATCTCGATTCCAGTTCTTGAATCAAATGGTCTACCAACGGTAAAAAAACCATTCGTCTGTAATACTCCTCGGGATTTGAAGCATCAGTATTTTCTCGATGAGTCTGTCGAAAGCATTTTCTTGGTATGCGTATTTCGCATTCGATTTCGCTTGCTTTTTGCAAAGCGTCTTCGAAAATACTACCGAATTCGACATCCACAGTTCTTCGTAGATTTCTGAAAACCTCTAATATGCAGTTTATATTTTGCAGGGCATTTCCAAAATCTAATTGTGGATTTTGTAGTTGCTCACTTAGCCTTAGAGTTATTGCCATGCAATATGCCGTTGTTTCTAAGGCTATGATGAATTCTCCTTTTTGAATAGCCGAACTGTGCATAGAAGCTTTGCTTGATGTTTCCGAGTTGGTATCTGGTGAAGTCGAAAGCTGATCAAGCAGTGTTACAATAGGGAGAAATAACTATTTAAATCTAATTAAGCTATCGTGTCGCTCTACCCATCTAGTGGGGCACATCACCTTTAAACTTTTCTTCTTTATTTCTGGAAGTTGATTAATTACTTCCTCTAGAGCATTTTTTCGTAGAGCAGAAGCAGAAAGAAAAGTTTTTACCGCTCCTACGGTTCCTAACATGTTTCGTATGGCAGGAATGTCACACGATTTGGAAATAACCAAATTCAAGGAGTGGCTGAAACAGTGACTGTAAATAGCCATGGGTTGCTCGTTTGATATCAGGGCTTGCACTCCTTTAAACTTTCCAGCCATGTTAGAACCCCCATCATACCCTTGGCCTCAAAGGTGTTCTTTTGTTAAGCCCAAGGCATCCAACTCTTTATCGAATGCTTCTTTTATAGCAACACCAGTTGTCTCTGTCATTTCTGTAAAACCAACAAATTCTTCTTTGGTAACGAAAGATTGGGTATCTATGTACCTAACACAAAATGTCATCTGTTCCTTGGTGCTGACATCTGTTGTTTCATCGCACATTATACTGAAAATTTTTGATCTTTTAACATCTTCTGATATTGAAGAACGAAAAGTCGAAAACTACGACATTCTTTTACCTTTTACGGAGAATTGGGGGGAGAAAGGCAGACGCGTCATTTCATATAATTCTAGGGGGGGGGGGGGGGAGGCAAAAATGAGATTTTCTGATCGGAAATTAAACTTTTTCTTAAATATTTGTATCTAGAAATACATTAAAAAAAAAAAATCTAAAATCTTAGGTGGGGGGTTGTTATGAAAGGGGGCAGGGTTGTTATGAAAACCATTTTATCCAGTGTAAGTTTCACCCTCATGGGGGGGGGGGGGGGCTATAGACCCCTTAGCCCCCCCCCCCCATCGAACCGCCTCTGACTGTTTATTTAGGTTTAAATCTATATATTTATAGGCAATACGTTTTTTGGGGTTAGTCCGTCCGCCTAAACTACTCAACCAATTTCAATGATCAACGTGTCATTTTAAAGGAAATAAGCTGTAGATTTGCCAAAACGTGCCAAAATAATTTATTAACATTTTATTAATTAGTTAAATTTCAATATTTTTCATCATTAAGCTACTACAAAGCCTCAATGATTTTGAATATAAGAATGGCAACATCCTTAAGTAAACAAACCAGCTGCTTGGGGGTTCAACCAACCAACCAACCGTTGCTAATTTTAAAGCTATCCTTACGTATGTAAACAACAAACCCGTTGCTAATTTTAAAGCTCTTTTTAAACTCTTCTTTTCAAAGTAGATTTTTTCTGTTTTTCTGAAGCATTTTTGTATTAGAGTAATTATTATTTTAAAGTATTTCTATCCAGAAAATGCTTCGCGTTGGACGTCGTTCTCTAACGGGGCGACTTATCAGAATAAATAAAAGATATTGGGACTTCAATGTAAGGGCATAACTAATGAAGTTTTAAGTCAGAATGTTGGCGGATAGTATATTTAACTTTCTATTATGAAACTTGCAATTTGAATGTTTTCTCTATTAGGCCTTCCATTAAAGTTATAAAAATTTGGTTACATTTTTTATGGCTGGCAAACCTATTCGAGCGCAGCAAGTTGTTTTAACCACAAATTCGAGCGGCAAAGCCGCTCAATCCGAGCGCAGCGAGGTGTTTGGGGGTTGGCGAGCGTTAGCGAGCAGGGGGCGAAGCCCCCTAGTAATACTTACAATAAAAATATTTATATAAAATTAAATATACTTTTATAAAATTAAATTAATAGAGAATTTTAAAAAGGTTTTTTTTTTTTTTTTTTTTTTTTTTTAAATTTTTTTTTAAATTTTTTTTTTATGAAACAAGAATGAAAATGTAGCTTACAAGAAAGTTCCTCCAAAGTTAAAAGTGGATCAAATGTAACTGCATTCATTAGTAAAAATACCTATATCTTTATACAAAGTAGTTCAATACAATTTTATAATATGATATATACATCATAAATAGTTCTAAAGCTTTCAAATGTAAAAATAAATAAATTTTTCTCAGTTTCACTACATTTAAATGTTAATGTCATTTTTCATTAGTAGTTTTTAGGTGGATTGAGTGCTTTTAAAAGTGGGGGGATGGATTTCAGTGGTTTTAGAAGTAGGGGGACGCATGGATATTTTCTTGAAAAGTAGGGGAACGCGTCACCCCGCGTCTACCCACACTTCTAGCACTGCCTACAGTATTCAATTTTTGTATATGGGTTAGTGGGGGTGATGAGACCTGTCATTCAGGTTTTCGTCAAAATCGCATATGCATATAAAAGGTAGCTGCCTTTTATACGCATATACAATTTTACAGTATTTGAAATATGTATGCTTTTCAGCAAGTGCCCCCTCCCACCCAAAAAAACAACAACAACTGTGATCAAAATCGCTGTGGTAAAGTGTTCTAAACATGTCCACCTCCGAAATTTCTGTAGAAATGCGATAAAGGCGTAAACAGTTGATAAACAAATGTCTTTTACAGAGAGCTCTTTTCCCTTGAGTATCGTCCATAAATGATTGTTTCTTCTATGTTCCAATTAGAAGAGAAGTAAATGTAATATTTTACAAAAAAAGTATCGCCAATCACGCCGTATTTTTTTTTTTTTAATTTTTTTTTATAGGTATTTTCTTTCAATAATTACTTACAAAAATGTTGCCAAAATAGTAATTTTTTTGGTCAAATGGTCATATGAAACGAAAACGGTAAGTTACACCAATCCATTTAAAATTTAAATTTGGTTGGGATTAAGTGTAATTGAAATTTGTGCGATGTTCCACACCCCTAGTTTATTTTGATAATGCGTTATACATTTTTTATACTTCATAAAACTTCTTATATTTCATAAATTGGACTTAAATAAAATTGTCACTTTCAGTTGTGAATCAGTTTCGAGCACATACCCATAGCCTTTAGAAAATTATACATTATTGATATATTTAGCAAACCTAATTTTTATTTCCTATTCAAATACCTAAATCTTTACTGTTTTCTCTAGAAAATATGTTTTGAAGAACATCAATTTGTCTAATCTAATAGATCTGTTCTAAACCTTTTCATATTCTTTTAAAGTATACAGGCAATAAATTATGTTTGACCTCAGAAAATATCTTATCATTATGCGAATAATTTTGATACGAATGTTGCCTCAGTCACGGCTGGGCAGCTAGCATGCAAGAAGTCATCGAATCTCTATCATTCTTCAAAGTGAGTAGACACGACGGCAATCATGAAGGAGAGGATCGTGTCAATTATCGGGCTGTCTGTTTGAGGTTTCCAAGTTTTTTGCTATTCAAAACGCAAATACGAGGCTGTTTAACTTTGAACAACTTTCCGGAAGGTATACATCCATTCACACTAGAGGTCGGCTATATATCGATACGACGATATTTGTATCGATATTTAAAAAAAAATATCGATACAAGTTAACGTTGTATCGATATTTTCAAACATTTTTAGTTTTTGGATGATCGTTTTGTAGTTCCATGCGTTTTTACGATTTTTTTATTCCCTTTTCAAAAACTTTAAAACTAAAGTTTGGACTTGGCTGAGAGACAGTTAAAATGGCACCCTAACTAAAAAAACAAACATAATGTAATGGTGAGATAAGATAATTTACTAGCAGTCATTAACACAGCGCCGTTTCTGTTGCCAACGTGTGCCTGGAATTTGCATCTAATTTTAAATATTAAAAACATCTCTATCAGCAAAATATGCGGTAAACTACTTTTCAAAATTTCTTCTTTAGGAATAAATGTGAATTTATACATTGACATCCAAATGTATTTTATTTATTCTGATTGATAATATAACTTATTTATTAAATTTTTTTTTATAATTTATTTATTAAAACAATTTTTATAATTTATTTAATAAAACAATTTTTACAATTCATTTATTAAAACAATTTTGACATGAATTCATGAATAATAGAAATTTGCCTCGAAAAACTTCGTTTCTGGCAAAATTGGGAATAAAAAAAAATCATGTATCAATATCGATATATCGATATATCAATATTTTATCGATATTTTTTTCTATGCAACGGTATAGCATCGATATTTATTTTGATCGATATTTCCGACCTCTAATTCACACAGATATCGATTTCAATTAATAATGTTCCGGAGCAGTATAGCGTAAGAAAATTGCCCAATACAACCAACAAACTTGGTACTATATATTGCTTTTGAATTTAATTTGTGATTTTAAAGGCAAAAGAGATTTAAGTTCCATAACGTTTTGGAGAATAGATTTTATATTTAATCTGGAAAGGGTTTTATTTAAAGATAGATATAGCATAAGGGGCTTATACACGATTTAGGGGCTTATACACGAGGCGAGTAAAACGGTGAGTAAGACCTTGACACTAAAATTCACCACGGATTCTTATAGCTAATTTACTGTCAAAGTCCTACTCATCGTTTTACTTGCCTCGTGTATAAGCTCCTATAGCTTGTAAGGTTAAAAGGTCTTAAGCTGTCAGTTTCATTGCTGATGTGACCCAGGTCACGTATTAATAAGCACTTAACAGTCACATAAGATTGTTGCTAACTTTACTTAGATAATTATTGATTTTCCTATAACTCTTGTTAACAGTCCAACAATCGCACCTCCTTGCTCCTACAAAAGAGGCGAGGAATATCATAACTACCACCCACAATTTTTAAATAAATGTTGGCGTTTTCAAAATGGTCGTTATAAATGACACACACTCTGTGTGCTGCAAATTTTCTGATCCCTTACTAAGACATTTCACTAGATAGGGTTTCCTGCCAAGGAGGGACAAGGGGTGAAATCCCCTCCCCCTCTCTCATAGGCAATAAAAATTAATGAAGTCAAGCAGTGGCGGCCCGTGGTCAAAAATGTTAGAGCAGGCGGAACATTGATTCCTCCCTAACCCCATCCCCGTCCCTCACTTTCCTCATTCATTCATGAATGGAAATTTTATAATCTCAATTATTCAAAGTTTCCTTTTAGACTGAGAGGCGACTGCAATTTTTGGACCCCATCGAACATCATTCTGAATTTATAGAAATTGGAGAAAAGTGAGTAGATAATGAATCCACTGGTCTGCCTTGTCAAAAATGGCCGAAACTATTCAAAAATTGACTTTTAATAAGTTGAACTAAATCCAATTGCCAAATGCACCATAACTTGCCAAATAATGAGCATTTATTTTTATTTGGTAACCCTCACTCTTTAATTTTCAATTAAGAAGTTTGCAGACCATCCGGATGTGTGGCGATGTCTTACTTGCATCTTTCACAAATGAGCCTAATTGGCAATAAACATTACGTTACTGATGACGTAACTGATGTCGTCAATTTGGCTTACTTTTAAAAGATACAAGTTTTCCGAGCCAGAGATCAGAAATCGTTTGTGCTTTTTCTCATTGAAAATCAAAATGCAGTGGGTTGCCAGACGAAAAAGTTTGTTCTCTTTTTGGTAATCGGGTAATCGGGTAATCATCCCAAGTCGATTTTTGATCAGTTTCAACATGTTGCCACTGACAAAAAAAAAACCCTATTAAATACATGGATTATGGAATAAGTTCATAGAAAAATAATCAATTCTAGCTCAATATATCAACAGAAATGTTATTGAGAAACAAAAAAAAAAAAACCATTACATTTAAACAACATTCAACTCTACATGTATATTTTTCTTCGGCAACACTTCCATCATAATTTTCGTCGTTAATATATTTATTAAATGCACCAACAAACACAAATTTTACTTCTCACTACTTAACTTCAGTGGCAGCTTTTGGGGTACAGCAAGTACAGCCGTGCTACGTCTAAATTATTAGTTTGAAATTAAAATTTCTTAATTGCTTGTAAACTTTGATTATTTATTTTATTAATTTTCTTAAATGTAAATTAAAATCGTAAATTAGGATAGAGTTTTTACTATAAGTAAAAAAATCTCTGATAAATAGCAAACCTGTTACGCGATGCATAATTGAAAATATAAAAAAATGCTCTAATCAATTAAAACTGACGATGGCCGAGCGAGTACGGCCAAAGAGTGAAAATTCCAAAAGGGCTGCATCGTTGACACAGAAACAATTGCTAGTATGTAAGCTCCCTTCACGCTAATGTATATGGCATAGTACCAAGTGCAGTCCTTACGAATAGACTGAGAGGCGACTGCAATTTTTGGACCCCATCGAACATCACTCTGATTTGTTTATAGAAATTAGAGAAAAGTGAGTAGATTACGAATCCACTGGTCTGCCGTGGCAAAAATAGCCGAAACTGGTCAAAAATTGACTTTTAATAAGTTGAACTAAATCCAATTGACAAATGAGCCATAACTTGCCAAATAATGAGCATTTCTTTTTATTCGGTAATCCTCACTCTTTAATTATCAATTAAGAAGGTTGCAGACGATTCAGATATCTGACGACGGTCTACTTGCATCTATTAAAAGAGAGCCAAGTTGGCAATAAACATTATGTCACTGATGACGTAACTGATGTCGCCAATTTGGCTTACTTTTAAAAGATACACATTTTCCAAGCCAGAGATCAGAAATCGTTTGCGCTTTTTCTCATTGAAAATCAAAATGCAGGGTTGCCAGAAAAAGGGTTTGTTCTTTTTTTGGCAAGTTGTGACATATTTGGCAATCGGATTTTAGTTCAACTCATTTCAAGTCGAGTATTGATCAGTTTCGGCCATTTTTGCCACGGCAGATCAGTGGATTCATAATCTACTCCCTTTTCTCCAATTCCTATAAAAAATTGAAAATGATGTTCGATGAGGTCCAAAAATTGCAGTCGCTTCTAAGACTATTTCAATATTTATAAAATGATAAAAGAAGAAAAAAATAAAAACTTATTTCAACTTACTTGTAACAAGGTTCCATGTTTCAAAATTGTTCAGTTTTTATAGGTTTTAATATTAACTTCAGAAGTAACAAAAAAAAAAAAAACAAAAAAAAAAAAAAAAACATACGCGTAAACTTATCACGGACATTATTTCCGTTTGGGAGAGAATATTGTAAGAAATGTTTGTTTCTCTCCCACACACACTCTCCATGCACACGAGCCAATCTGTACATCGAATTTACAAGTACAGTCAAAGTCACGAAATTCTAGTCCGAGAGGCGACTGCAATTTTTGGACGCCATCGAACATCATTCTGAATTTTTTATAGAGATTGGAGAAAAGTGAGTAGATTAGGCTGGTCGGCCGTGGCAAAAATGGCCGAAACTGATCAATACTCGACTTGAAATGAGTTGAACTAAAATCCGATTGCCAAATATGTCACAACTTGCCAAAAAGAGAACAAACCCTTTTTCTGGCAACCCTGCATTTTGATTTTCAATGAGAAAAAGCGCAAACGATTTTTGATCTCTGGCTTGGAAAATATGTATCTTTTAAAAGTAAGCCAAATTGGCGACATCAGTTACATCATCAGTGACGTAATGTTTATTGCCAACTTGGCTCTCTTTTAATAGATGCAAGTAGACCGTCGCCAGATATCTGAATCGTCTGCAACCTTCTTAATTGATAATTAAAGAGTGAGGGTTACCGAATAAAAAGAAATGCTCATTATTTGGCAAGTTATGGCTCATTTGTCAATTAGATTTAGTTCAACTTATTAAAAGTCGATTTTTGACCAGTTTCGGCTATTTTTGCCACGGCAGACCAGTGGATTCGTAATCTACTCACTTTTCTCTAATTTCTATAAACAAATCAGAGTGATGTTCGATGGGATCCAAAAATTGCAGTCGCCTCTCAGTCTATTCGTAAGGACTGCACTTGGTACTATGCCATATACATTAGCGTGAAGGGAGCTTACATACTAGCAATTGTTTCTGTGTCAACGGTGCAGCCCTTTTGGAATTTTCACTCTTTGGCCGTACTCGCTCGGCCATCGTCAGTTTTAATTGATTAGAGCATTTTTTTATATTTTCAATTATGCATCGCGTAACAGGTTTGCTATTTATCAGAGATTTTTTTACTTATAGTAAAAACTCTATCCTAATTTACGATTTTAATTTACATTTAAGAAAATTAATAAAATAAATAATCAAAGTTTACAAGCAATTAAGAAATTTTAATTTCAAACTAATAATTTAGACGTAGCACGGCTGTACTTGCTGTACCCCAAAAGCTGCCACTGAAGTTAAGTAGTGAGAAGTAAAATTTGTGTTTGTTGGTGCATAATAAATATATTAACGACGAAAATTATGATGGAAGTGTTGCCGAAGAAAAATATACATGTAGAGTTGAATGTTGTTTAAATGTAATGTTTTTCCTTCATTTCTAAATAACATTTCTGTTGATATATTGAGCTTGAATTGATTATTTTTCTATGAACTTATTCCATAATCCATGTATTTAATAGGGTTTTTTTTTGTCAGTGGCAACATGTTGATGTAGTAAGGGGAAAAAAAAAAAATCCGAACGATGGCCTTTATCTTCGGTTTTAATTATTGTAGAACCTTGCGGTTTGCACCAAAATGTTTTGTTTACGATTTTCTATATGTCTGGCGATATTTTTTTCTTAAGTTGCTGTATAGTAAGTAAATTTAACTCTATCTTTAAAAATTTCAATACGTACCCCTATTTTTTATGTTTTCATACGATTTAGCATACTTCGCTTATCTAGGGTACTATTTCCCAGATAGCATTTTAACCTTTTCAAAACCTTGTGTAAACCCTATAAACGAAAAGGTTTCACCCTTGTCGCAAGCTTGTCACGACAAGGGTATAACCTTGTGACAAGCCTAAAAAAAGGGTCCTAGTTTACACTTGAAAAGCTTGTCGTAACCTTGTCGCGACAAGCTTGTGATAAGGTTTTAGCGTAAACCTTTTCATAACCTTGTCGCGACAAGCTTGTGACAAGGTTTAGCGAAAACCTGTTCATAACCTTGTCGCGACAAGCTTGTGATAAGGTTTTAGCGTAAACCTTTTCATAACCTTGTCGCGACAAGCTTGTGACAAGGTTTAGCGTAAACCTTTTCATAACCTTGTCGCGACAAGCTTGTGACAAGGTTTAGCGAAAACCTTTTCGTAACAAGCTTGTCGTAAGGTTTTCACTGTAAAGGGTACGAAAACCTTTTAATTATAAGGTTGCTATAAGGTTTACACTGAAAAGGGTATGTAAACTTTTTCATTACAAGGTTTATACTGAAAAGAGAGGGTAAACCTTTTCATTTTAACCTTTAACTGCTGTGGTTGGGTGGTTTGAGGTTTTTGGCGCAAGAGCAACACATGGTCCATACTGCGCCACACAAATTTGTGAACATCAGTTTAAAGTTTAAGAAACAAAGTATCAGAAAAATAAATATAAAAATCAAAGATGCGATATCTTAGGGGGTGAAAGCATTCCACAAAAAATGACTCGCGGTTTGTCAGACCGCTTACAGCAGTTTAAGGTTGTTATTAGGTAGATATAAGAAATAATGTTCTTACTTTATGAAGGAAATGTGTCGAATTTTTAAGGTAAAAAAGAAGCATTTTATTTTGAGAGTTCCAATATTATCAGAAAAATGGACGAACTCAACATTATCAAAATTTGGTGGCTATTGTAATAGATTTTTAATCAATTGGAATTTAATTACAATAAAAGGTTTTGATGGCACCAAAAGTAACTCAATTTATTAAGATATTCAACTTTATTTGCTATAGATGGAACTCATTAGAATTGCAAACATAACTTTTGAAAAATACTTCAAAATTGAGTAAAATAATTTATTATTCCGAAGATGCATCGAGATTATATCAGGTTCCCTGACTGGCATTATACACTTTAAATCGCATTGAATTTTTTTTTCAAGCTGGTTTGTTGAAAAAGTCGTGGTTTCTTGTGGTTGGGTGGTTTGAGATTTTTGGCTCAAAAGCTACACATGGTTCATACTGCGCCAAATAAATTGGTGAACATCGGCTTAAAGTTTAAGAAACATAGTATCAGAAAAATAAATATAAAAGTCAAAGACGCGATATTTTAGGGGTGAAAGCATTCCACAAAAAAAAAGACTCGAAGTCTGTCAGACCGCTTAAAGCAGTTAAAGATTAACAGGCCTTTACATTTTTATTGCTCATCCTATTTCAGAAAACACAATAATCAGACCATCAACAGTTAAAATTTATTTTTGAACATATATATAAATTAATAATAAGAAAATCAAAGCAGGCACACAAGTTAATCTTGCAGAGGCAAGTCGGCTGCTTCACTTTTTCTTTTTTCTCTGAAAAATAAATAAAGTTTACAATAGAGAAATAGCATTAAACAATACTTTATTAACAAAAATGTCTTAAAATAATAATTTATTATGGGTTGGGTATCTTTATGTAAGCAAAGCTAAAAGTGAATATATTGCTTCTAAAATTAAATAATAAACTATTTAATTTTAGCTGTGGACTACTTAAATGCCATGTATTCTGACCATTTAAATGTTTCTAATAAATTATTCAATTCGTAGATTTTTTGAAATATACATTTCATGAAAATCAGTGCTCTTTTAAATTTTTTCATTTTTCATGAAACATACATGGGAAATTCAATTAAAATGTTTGTTTCCTTTTTTTTTTTATTAAATTATTTTTTAAAAGTTGACAACTTTGATGGAAGAGGATAGTGAACTTTCAAAAGAGTAAAATAATTGATTTTTTTTACTAAGGGATTTTAAAATTATTGCTTCAAATAGTAAAAATGGTTGAAACAAGTTTTCGATAATTGCATTCTTATAGTTGATTTTAAAATAGATTTTTCGTATAACCAGGGATGAGAGGGATCAGAGAGCAAAAAGGAGGAAATCTAAAAATTCGTTAAAAAAGCTTGCAGAAGGAATACACAAAAATTTAACCAAAAAATATGCAGGAAGGATGATTTAATAATTTTAAAGATACAATGAAATTTCACATACTATATAATAATTATATTTTAAATATTAGGAGGGCGATTCCGTATTCGCGGGTGCAACATTTAGACTCACTCAAGGCTTCTTACTAAGAAAATAAAAACTCTTTTTAAAGAAATGACTAGTCGCAGGATTACATTGTAATCTGTTTTACAAAAATTAATATAAAAAACATTTAATAAAATTACGAACCAGAATAAAACCTAATTGCATTCATTTAAAAAGACACAGCGCAATCAGCGTCACTTATTTTCCCCTTTTGCAAGACCAGTGACAAAGGCAAACCACGATCCAAATCATAAATAATTAATAGTTTAAAAAACTAAAAAATACGCTTTAATAGAAAAGTGAACTAAAAAGGAGAAAATAATTTTAAATAAGTTTGAAATAAGAATAGAGTGATTAACAAGAAATATTTATTTTATCGTAAAAAAGTGTGGGGTGCTTGATGTCAATTGTTGAAAATATTTATTGACAAATATTGGTAAAAGTAGAGCCATTATGAAAATATCTTAAAAAACACCCCACGCTTTTTTACGATAAAATAAATATTTTTTGTTAATCACTCTATTCTTACTTCAAACTTATTTAAAATTATTTTCTCCTTTTTAGTTCACTTTTCTATTAAAGCGTGTTTTTTTAGTTTTTAAACTATTAATTATTTTTTCTGTAAACTATAATTTTTGTTTAGTTAATGTACAAAAATCTCCAGTTGTTTCTGCCAATAGTACATGCTTGTCTCAAATTTTAGTCATGTGTATGCCTTAGTACACACCGTATTACTTGGCACAAAACACTACCGTGTCTCTGAATATGAAAAATCACAAATCCTGAAGATTCTGGTAAGGATAATGCGACTAAAAAAACACGCTTTGTATAAACGTTGTTCAAACGACATATAATTCAAACGGCACACCAGAGTTTGATTCCGGAGAAGGTTGGTTGGAATTTAACGGCGCAAGGGCAACACGAGCTAATCCTTGTGATAAAGTGACAAACTTGTTCAATTATTGAATTGTCATCTGTCCTTAATAAGTATGCCAAATTTCGAGTTAATCCGACGTTTTGAAGGGGGTCAAAATCATGTTCAAAGATTCCGTTACATACTAACATACGTCTGAAGCTAATAGAAGCGTATTAAAAAAGACGGATCGAATGGCCTTGACACGTCAGTTGAAAAAACAAACATTTTAGGGAATGAGGAACGGCAGCGGACTTTTTAAACTTATCCATTTTCAAAATTTTGGTGAATAACGAGTTTTTCAGCAGATGAATAATTAACGAAATTCGCGGAAAATCACATGTGTCGATAATATTAAAACGATCAAATAAGCGCTTCTTTAAAATTTCAATGAAGTCGATTATAATATCTTCCGAAATACAAATACACGATTCGTGTATAAATTAACTTGCGAAAAAATAAAACAGCATATACATCAATTCAATAGAACAGAAAGCAAGCGATTCATTGACGATTTAATCAATTACTAAATGAAATTTACAATGAAAAGAAATTCCTCATACCGGCTGCAAACACCGGACCATGCTTGCGAACATAATACGATTCCTACATAAATTAACTTAGAAAGTAAAATAAAAAGTGTACAGCAGATATTTAATAAAGCAGAAAAAAAAATGTTTCTTTGCCTGGAGACTTTCCGGTGAAGAAATGTATTTTACGAACACCTACAACTAAAGCAAGAGAAAAAGATAATCCGAGCAAAAACTTGGAATAATTTACCAACAGCGTTGCCAGGTTAGTTGAAGAAAGCTTGCCACACGGTTGAAGCGAAAACGTGTTTACAACCTTGCGATATTAGGTTAGTGTCAGTGTCAACGTTTCGCTGCTATCCTTTTCAAAACCTTATTTTTAGGTTGCCCTCCAACCTTTTTACAGCAAGTCTAATGACAAGTATAAGACAAGATTTTCGTAAGCTTGCGATGTTAGGTTAGTGTCAACGTTGTCGCGTAAACCTTTACAAAAGCTTGTCGTTCGGTTGCACTGCAACCTTTTCACCGCAAGTCTAATGACAAGTATATGAAAAGGTTTTCGTAAGCTTGCAATGTTAGGTTACCGTCAAGGTTGTCGCTGACAAGTATATGAAAAGGTTTTCGTAAGCTTGCAATGTTAGGTTACCGTCAACGTTGTCGCTGACAAGTATATGGCAAGGTTTTCATAAGCTTGCCGTTGGGTTGCCCTGTAACCTTATCACTGAAAGTCAATGAAAAGTATTTGACAAGGTTTTCATAACCTTGCATGCTATCTGGGAATTGGTATCTAGGGTACTAGATACCAAATTTCAGTTCATTATGTTGAGAAACACTTCACGTATGAGCTGAAATGCTTTGTCCGATCTTGAGGGCAAATTTCTTTAAAGCTGGGAAGAAGAAAACATTTTGCGTGTTTCAAGACGTAATCTATTACACGATCTCTTAAAGTGAACTTTTTTATATTTTTGCCAAAATATTGAGAACCAAAAGTCAAAAAATTTAAACTTGTTTATTAATTAATCATTAGTTATTAAAAAACTGTTTAATACAAAAGTTGCATGTTATTTATGTTTGGCCTTTAATAAACTATCGTTTGAAAAAAAATTGCTAAAATATATTAACTGTTTAAGAATGTATGGCTAAAAAATCAAATTTTCTTTTTAACATAAATTTGCCATTTTTTTGACATCGTCTAAATTACTAACCACTTATTGGAAAATTATGAAATTTGGTATTTAGAGGTGTTATTTTTTTGTATTCTAAATCTAAATATGGTATAATATTATGGGGTTGCCATTGAACTTTTTAAAGTTTGGTTTAGTTTTAATACGTAGACGATACCTCATGATAAAAAAAATTATATACAATTAATAAAGACCTTCCACGATTTACAACGGTATTTGACTTTTGTTACTACATCAATTAGAATACAAGATATAGCCATTGTTCAAATATTCTTTGCGTACTGTACACTGTACTGTAGCATGTCTTGAACATAATGAGTTATTTTCTTCTATATTTATTAAATAATCTAGCAGTAATTTACCAGATTTATCTTTATTATATGTTTAATTTAATCTCTTAATTCAGTTCTGCTTTCACATATTAGATATTTGTAGGTTTTAGGGCTAATTTTGTGTCCTACTGCACCATAGTTAAAGTAAGTATTCGTTCCACTGTCCTCCATGGCCAGGACGGACCTGGGAGCGGGTGCCTTTCCCAGTGGCATAAATACACTGACCAATTTCGCTCAATATTGGTCAACCTCGAAGTGGACTGTTGTAGACTGGGTGTTGTTACGGATCTTGGCTAATCTCGACCAATGCTGGATAAAAAAATATTCTGGAAGTTTTTAAATGTTGATGCACAGTTTTAAAATTAAAAAAATATTTTTATAAGGGCTTAAAAATATGCTTTGTGATGTTTTTGACATGTTTAAAAAAAAAAAAAAAAAAAAAAAAAATCGCATATTTTGGAGAGATGCTCGAGTTTTGGTGAAGATTGGCCAATCTTCCAAAAGCCTTGTTTCAGATATTGGACCAATACTGCTGGGCTACCTGTGTTGTTTGAGCTTTTTCTCTAAGTAAAACTTTTTAAAAATTGAAATGCTGCGATGCTGTAGTAATAGGGATAATATTTATTCATTTCAAGGATATTTTCGCCATAATGTACCATTCCACAGTATCAGAAAATAGCTAAAAAAAAAAAAGGACTTCCAAAAATTAAAAAAAAAAAAAAAAAAAAAAAAAATATTATTAATTTTTGTCAAATTTTGCAAAATGTGAAACGTATATTACGCAATAAAAAAGAAATTTACATTCCATTTATTGATCCCACGAGATCCCCTCCTCTTCTCATATGAATATCTTTTTGACCCACTTAATAAGGCTCCATAATGATAAGGCAAACCAAATCAAATAAAACATTAGAAAATTTTAGAAAAGCGCTGGTCTCATTTATAAAAGTGTTCTCAGTTTTCCATATCATGAACTGTTTGTTTTGGTCGTGCCCTGACTCTCAATTGTACGCTTCTTTTTTATAATCTTTTCACGTTTACCCAAAAGTTGTGGCAAGCGCAAACTCTGTATTTGTTAATGACTAAGCAGTTTCTAACGGCTTTTGAATCATTAAATATAGCTATATCCCGACAGAATTTAAAAACTTTTTTTTATTAATGCAGATTCAATGTTCGCAAAAAATAAACACCAACAGCAACAAAAATTGTAAATATTTCAAAAAGCACAAATCTCTAAAAATATATTTAGAAATATATACATGGTTCAAGCGCGTAGCCAGGGGGAGGGAAATGGGGATATATCTCCTCCCGAAATTTTTCAGTTTGCTTACAGAATGAAAAAACCAAAGAATTTTTTACTTGAAATGGTACATTTAAATAAAATATTTTTAAATTTCTAAACATACGTAGAAAAAGTACTTGTAACTAAATATATTTGCCATTAATAAAAAAAATTATTGTTATGATTTACTAAGTTATAATTTCACATCCCCTCCCGAAAAAAAAAAAATCTCTGGCTACGCCTTTGACATGGTTTCTCAAAATGAAAGAGCAGAATTTAAATATTTATTTCCAAAGAACTATAATAGATGGCGCCACATACTGCACATCAATGCATAAAGGACATTTCTAAGTTATTTTATGCATTTAACGTGTACGCTAGCAACGAGCAACATTTGTTGCGCGACTAACGTCGAATCGGTACTTTATTTCTTATCGCACACATCCTTCCTTCATTTCGAATAGCTTTAAATAAGAGTATATTCCGCTTGTTTATTTTCTTCTGACTGTTGGGCTTACAATAATATTGTACATATTTTTGCTCATTTAAAACAAACTTATTTAAGTGTGAATATTCACACTCTTAGTGTTCAGTGTAATCACTTATCAACGGCTTTTTTTTAACTGTTACATCACATTTCATGGCAGTTCAATGACAAGTATCTTCAGGGAGACACTTTTAGCACTGAGGATGTAAAAATGTAGATTTCATTTATCATTGATTATTTTGCCTAGGAAGTATAAAATAATATCTCTAATAGTTATTGGAACAGACACTTAATAAGTTTCTCGATATTGTTCCTATAACTTATTTTAAGTTTTGCGTAGTGTAATTCGAAACCAGCTAATATTAACCAATGGTTAGCCCGAATGTTAATCACTTTAATTTTTTTCTATAAATTAAAGATTTTTTGATGATTGAAATTAATTTACCTTGAAACTATTCACATATTTTTTAAAAATTTCTTTTCTGTAAGTTTTGGAATCAAGTGAATAGTGGGCCTAAAGAAAATGGAATGTTTATTTTCTGTAAGTTAATTAAACGATTTTTTTTCCAAAAAACAAAAAACAAAACAAATTCTAATAAGTTTTTTTTATTCATATCTGTTATAGAAATCTTCTAAACTGTAGCTTTCATTTGTTCCTAGGCCCAACGTGATTAAGTAAGAAATAATTTAAAACCAAAGTAATTGATTTACCATAATATTTGTCTTTGAAACTGCCATAATATTTTACTTTCATAAAGATTTTTTTTCAAATTTATTCTGCATGTCAGATTTAGAATTAAGTTGTGGGGAGTGGGGTCGGGGAAGGTTTGTATTTTCTGACAATTGATTAATCTTTTGACAATTAATTAATTTTCTTACAATTAATTAATTTTCAGAAAATTAATTAATTTTCTGACAATTAATTAATTTTATACAATTAATTTAATTAAAAACGGGCATCACAAGCCAAAAATGTTATATATTTTTGCATTTGAAATCCTTTCATCTGTAGATTTCATTTGGTACCAAACAAGATGTTATGTACGAAAAGGTTGCAAACTTAAATACATGGACGACTATCTGTGTGTAAAATTTAATTTCAATTTTCAAGTTTACTACCGCGATATTCAACTGTAAACGTACGAAAAGAGAGTGAAATAATTCTATAAGTCCGTTTTTTCCCTTGGGGATTAGGAACACTAAAAAGAAGCTTTCTAATTGGTTTATATTAGGAAAGCGCTTCAAAAAATTTTGGAAACAAAAAGCTGCTTTTATATGGTAAAAAAAGCTTTTTTATTATATATTAAAAAGTTTGGTTTATTACTTAATTGATGAACATGTTACTCTTTTTTTGCCTTATCTTAGGTTTATTATTAAAAATTTAATAATAGCTTTTTTATACCATTAAGAAACCGTTTCCATTAATGAAAAACAAGAAAAAGCTTTTTAAATACATACTAAAGAAAAAATAAGAAACAAAAATCGATTAAATAAAACCCTGTGTCAACCGTGTGACTATTGATCAGGTGAAAATTTTCTGGGAAGACACAGCTGTAATTTTTCGGAGAACACAAGAGCCAAATAAAGCCCATTGCATAAATCTACGCAATCAAAATGTTCCTGTTAGCTTGTTACAAAAAATTGAATAAAAAGGTTACCTTTTTAAACTCAATTCAAATTTGAAAAGACTATTTTTCTTAAATTAACACATTCCATGTTTTCTAAATAAGCTTTCGTTAATTATTTTATAATTTAAATATTCATCAACAGTAAAATCGTCTGATACTCCACACAATGCATTCTGTAGAAAATCATTGTATTAAAAATTGCGGTAGCATTTAAAATAATTAATTTTATGCAAATTTTCTTTTATGAGTGGATATTTATAGCCTGACTGTAAGATTTATTAATTCAAATTTTCCAATTTTAATATTTTGGACTGTCAGAGAAGGATTTTAAAGTTCTAATTATTTTCTCTTGGGAATACAAATGCACAGGAAAAGATTAGAATAACGACTTTATTATTCATGCTTACGAGTTGTTATTTCACGCTATAGTAGTCATCCGAAACACCTGTTTTCGTTGAAAGAACTGTGCACATTGTACATCACTTGGAGCAATATTTGATTCAATGGCTAAAGAAAGAGTGCAACAGGACCATAAAAATCCATAATTTAGCTTCTATTACAATGTAGTAAGAAACTTAGATTGTCTGTCAGTCTATACGCCTGAGGTCAACAATTCTATACAATACTATACATGCGTACTCTACGTCTAAATATTTAGTTAAAGCAACTAATACACATTTGTGAAATTCTCAATTTCAGTGTTCCTATGATGATAAGTACAAGTACATGTGGTATATCCTCTCATTGATAATTTATGAACAGGTGTATTTCAACAGAAACTTTTGTTGAAACTACTTTTAAGCGACAAAGATTGTTACAATTCAACTTGTATTGTAAAAATAAATAGACCTTAACTGTCTATTTCTATTTCAATACTCGCTATTATATTAGTTTGACATATTTTAACTTCATTATAGTCAAAATTATTTTCTAATTATACATCCAATACCATGCATGACAGCATTTCGGATTCATTGCTGTGAAATATCAAGAATAAATTGACTTTTTAAGAGCTATGTATTATACAAGGACAATCTGATTTATCTGCAGAAATATGTCTTCATATCAAATATAAGAATTGAAATTTTTTAATTTTTCCAAAGACTTCCAAATTTTATTTTAGTTTTTAAATCTGTTATATTAACTTCGCTTTTGTATGTTAGTTTATTTGTCGATGGAAGCGGAATTTGCGGAGACCTAATTAACCCCCTTGCTGTCATCCAATTGAGTTGAAGCTTGACAGATAGGTTCAATGTCGATGACAATGCATTCTATCAAATTTTGGGGCTGTTGCTGTCGATAAAAGATTGCTTTTACACACGCTTCTATAATGACTTCGGAATACTAATAAATCCCATTTAACCGATCATTGTTGAAACTCTTTCCTGTTGCCAATTTTTTTTAATCAAAATAAATAAAAGATATGTGTTTTTATTGCCTTACGTCCGATTCATCAGTTTTCGCCACTGATCTCTACTACAATTTCTGGATAGCGCATGCTTGGTTTCTGACTTGAAGTTGAAGAAGGCTTAGTAATCACCATAGAGATCTTTACTAACAACTTCCCCCAAAACTGGTTCAAATTTGTTTGTAACTATAGGCAACCTATTTCAAAGCATTATGGGGGGAAGTATTCAAATGACATCATCTGCTTGTAGAGCAGAAACCGCTAATGAGCGATCCAAAAGTTGTAGTAGAGATCAGTGGTTTTCGTAGATCGTTGACTCGTTGTAGATGACAATGTATTGAACCAAGTTTTTTTTAAATGGTGGGGAGGGGGAATTGGCAATGCATATGAAGGACTTATATTAAAAACTTTGTTTTTATTGGTTATATTATTAATAGTTTACTTTATTACGATAATGTGTACTCCCAAAAGAATTAAAAACTCGATAGTTTACAAACATGTGAGGGTGGATGGAAAATGCGGTTATCCAAAAATTCTCAGAATAAAAAAAATCTTTTTTTTCCAACAATGAAATACATCAGTTAGTTTTTTAATTAACAGATGGTTCTGAATATGTCTGTGAGTCACTGCCTAATGACATTGGCTTAGAAACTGTTGATACTGTTTAATCATTAATATGTGATCTGAAGTGCCATCTGTATGGGAAAAAAATTAACTCTTTTTAAATTTGTGTAGAAAAATATCTGATTTTTATAGGAGCGTTTCTGTGAAAATCGCATTTTCCTACTTCGAAATGTTCAGGAATTTTTTTTAAAAAACTCTGTTTACTGTTTAATCATTAATATGTGATCTGAAGTGCCATCTGACTTTTGACTTTCGGTTACTCTTATGCAATGTAAGGTAATGAAAGTATTGCATTCCCGTACAAAAAAAAATAGTTTTATTTTTTTTTCAGTTCTGTACAATTTGTCCTTAGTTAAAATAAAAGTGGTATAAAAAAAATATTTGTCTATGGTCAGCATAGCTTCTGAACAAACTGACCTGATGTTTAACGTTTGCATACGAGTTAGGGGTGGGCATACCCGTCATTAAGGTTTTGATCAGAAGTGCGCATGGGCATAAGGTAGCTTCCATTGAAAGATTTTTTTTTCCAGCTATTCCCAAAAATCTGCTCGAACAATTATGATCAAAATCAGTATGGTAATGCCTTTCAAGGTGTTCTAAATAACCCCACCTTCGAAATTCCCGTAGAAATGCGATGAAAGCGTATAAAGTTGAAAAACGAATGTCTTGAACACAGAGTTCTCTTCCCTTAAGCATTGTCCATCAACGACTGTTTTTCCTGCTTCAATTACAAGATAAAAAATAATAATGTAATTTATATTGAAAAAAATATCACGTTTTTTGCCAATGTAATAATTATTGTAAAATATATCGTTAAAAGCCATTTTTTTTTTTTTTTTAAATTAATGAAAATATGAAAACGAAAACTGTAAATTACATGAATCTATAGCAATGTCAAATATAAATGGAGTGAATAATATTAAGTCTAATTGAAAGTTGTGTGATGCACCACACCCAATGTTTTACTATCCCCTACTCTTGGTAATAAAATAAAGTCACTAGAAAGGTAAGATATTTTTGCCTTTTAAGCTCTTCAAAAATTTCCCAATGAAAATACCAACACATTTTGATAGAAGCTTTTGTTTTTAAAGCAAGCATTCAATTAAGCATTACTTAAAGCAATTATTCAATTAAGAACTATTTAAAGCAAGCATTCAATTAAGCATTACTTAAAGTAATTATTCAATTAAGAACTATTTAAAGCAAGCATTCAATTAAGCATTACTTAAAGTAATTATTCAATTAAGAACTATTTAAAGCAAGTATTCAACTACACAATTTGAATTTTTCTGAAATTTTAAATTCAGTTTTTATTCTTGTCCTACATCAATGTACGTGTGAGGGTCCTTTCCATCCGAGCACGCCGTTCGAATTGCGTCACTTGTTTTTAACGTAAACACAGATGGGAGTTTGCTTTTAAAATTAGAAGCCTCTTCAACGGAGCTGCAAGGAGATGTGTTCTACGACCTTCACCATTGCATCACTACGGTAGGGAAGAGAGAGGATGGGGTTGCCGCCTAAATCAATAACGATCGCCAAGTTTGCTCGCCAACAATGGCTTGTTTTCTGACTGATGAATGAATTGAGATGTTAATGAAGGCCGAGAAATTTTATGAGTTTTTCCGACAATGAATTTTTGAGTAAGAGAAAACAATTTGCGTGCAGTTGAGTCGTAAAATATATTGTGGGGAGTTATGACTGAATAGTTTTACAGTTATTATATATATTTATAACTCGCATATATTTTATGATCCCGTAGTTGGATAGTGAGGTATATATTAAAGCGTAATGCAGTAATATTTTTTATCCAAAAGAATGTGCGTAAAATCCTTTTACGTGTATGTAAAATTATGCACTTGTGGAAAATTAGCTAATCATTTCGTCAATTCGGGTTGTTTTCATGTTAAAATATCGATGAGAGAATGTCTCATCATCAAATTGGCTATCTCAGAAAGGATCAATAGCGTGAAATTCTTCTTCCCTCTGGGCATTTAAAAATAAAAATGGGGAAAAGCGATAAAATTACGCAGAAAAAATTTTATGTCTAGGGAAACTTAAAACTTTGTCATCCTATTATATATTAACTGAACACCAGTGCTTCGCTACGACATTTTACCATGTGGATTTTAGTAATCAAAAGATATTCATTCGTTCCTTATCTTGATTGTTCGATGCCGTTTCGACCTTTGAAAATTGGTTTTATCAAAATCGGAATACCTTAATTTTTATATGTTTGCCCTTGTTGACATTTGTTTCCAATTTTATACAATAATTGTGACTATATTGGAAGTTGGGTGGTATAGGGATATTCGTTGGAACGTTTTGACACCATTCCGACCCTTTAAAATTATATAATCGATATCGGAATAGCTTACTTTATTGACACTTGTATCAAATTGCAGAGTTGTGATTTCTTTGGAAATGGGACATAGCTCTATTCCTTGTATCTAGCGTTTAACTCCTTTTTGACCATTTAAAATAAATTAATCAAAATCGGAATTGCTTACTTATCTATGCTTGCCCTTGGTTTCAAATTTCAGAGTTGCGACGTCATTGAAAGTGGGACTTTGGGATAATACTCGTTTAGATTGTTTCGACCCTTTAAATATTAGGTAATCGAGATTGCAATGGCTTGCTTTCTCTATTCTTGTAGTTGTTGACGTTTGTATTAAATTTCGGAGGTGTGACTATATTGTAAATGGAACATTTAGATATTTCTCTTTTGGTATTTTTGACTCTTTTTCGACCTTTAAAAATTGGTTTAATCAACGTCGGAATAGTCGACTTTTTCTATGCTTTCCTATGTTGACATTTGTACCAATTTTCAGAGTTTTGACTGCATTGAAAGTAGAACATTGGAATATTTGTTTTTCGAAGGTTTTGACCCCTTTTCGACTCTTTAAAATTAGTTTATCGATATTGTAGTCGTTTACGTTTTTTATATGTTTGCCCCTGTTCAGATTTGTACGGAATAAAGAGCTGTGACTATATTGTAACATTGTAAGTGAGTCATTTGAAGATTCCTTGTTTGGAACGTTTGACCCCTTTCGACCCTTTAAAATAGGTTAATCGTTGTCAGAATAGAATTTTTTTGTTTGTTTTTGTTGACATTTCCATCAAGGTTGTTACTACGTTAGAAGTGATACATTCAAATGTCACTCGTTTGGAACTTTTGACCCCTTTTTGTCCCATTAAAGGTGGTTAATCGAGATCAGAATAGCATACTTTTTCTATGTTTGCTATTGTTGACATTTGTACCACTTTTCAGAGTTGTGACCATTTGGGAAGTGGGAGAATTAGTGAAGAGTGAGCCTTAGATTTCCTGACCGGACAGTTTTTTTTTTACATGATCATTGATACATGGAACTTGCCTCATATCACGCAATAAATTTTTCTCAAACTGTTTATGATATATGTAGCAAAGTTATTTGTATAAAATTAGTTCATAAACATGTGGAGAAGTAAGAGCACTAACCAGTTAATTCATCGTTAAAAATAATTTATTTCAAATATACATTATTTTAAAAGATATAGTTTTATGATCCTGCACTAAAATAAGCTTATTTCAGCCAGTTCTAGTTGTCTATTTCAGCCACATATTACGAGCTACATTCAGTAAATACCTATTTGCAATTCACAAATCAGTTAAATACCAAGGTCGATACCTGTGCGAGCACCTCCTTCTCCAACTCAATCTCACCGAAACGGATTTACATGGGCGCCCCCTGGAGGGTGCAAGGAGGTGCACTTGGACCTCCCCCTAGCTCTTGAAAATTAAAATATATATATATATATATATATATATATATATATATATATATATATATATATATATATATATATATATATATATATGAGTGAAAAGGTGCAAATTCCAAGATAAAAAGAAAAGCACATAGGTCGATTTGGTTTTTATGTTACAATAAGCATTTGTTTTTCTATTATTTTAGTCTTTTGTTTCTTTTCTATGTCGTTTTTTATAGCTACTAGCACCTATTGTCTAGGATTATTGAAGGCTGAGTAGAAGTATTTATTTCTTTTATTGTATAATCATTTCCTGTGTAGTTCTCAAAATTCTAGGAAAAATATTTTTCTTTTTAAGTTATCAGATATACTATCTTGAAATCTATTTTTAGAATTCAATTAAACATATCTAATACTGCCTTTGTATTGTATTTCATTTTTTTTTTTAATTATTTTCAAAACTTGGAAGAAATATAATTGTACTACTCTGTATTTTTGAATCTTCGTGTTCCTCTGTTCTAAATACTGTCTCTTGAATGCTGTGAGATCTAGTTGGATGATAAAAAAATCGTTAAAAATGTATTTTTATAATATTGTTACTATTTTTTTCTTTTTAACAGGGTTACGCTTTCAAAAATATATATCATGAATTTTTTTTTAACTATTCTCAAAGAGTATAATTTGAAATGCATAACTATTAATTAAAATTTCTAAAAAATTAATGATTTTGATAAAAATGTAGTCTTGCACACCCCTGAAAATATTTTAGCGGGCGCCCATGCTGATTTAGATTCGAATATACATTCCATACATTCGACTAATTTTTTTTCTGTGCTTCTGAAAGTGGGTTTACAAACTGTAACTAATTAATTCTTGTATGGGAAAAAATGCTTCACAAATAATTATTTTAAATGGACAATGCTGGAATAGTTTTAAATATTTAAATAATTAACAGGTAATTTGGGAAACTTGCCATTCTTAGTGTTAGCAATACTTGGAATTATGAAGAGGGTAAATATTTTGTTTTGTCAGGAAAACAAATTTAATTTTTTAGTTGTGTATTTCGTCATTGATAAAGCATTGAAATATACAGCTGATACCGTTTGATAGCATTGCATCATTTAGTAATAAACTATCTTTTGAACCATAAAGATATTGCCTAATTGCCATCTCATCTGATATATGACGAAGTACTTTCGTAGAAGTTTCATTATGAAGCAAAATGTCATGACGAAATATACCTTTAATCCAAAAAGATTTTGCTGAGCTAATGCTTTTAGTTTATTTATATGAAATAAAGAAAACGATATTTTGTGTGTGCCAAAGTAAGAAAAAAAAAAAATATCGAGTATATCCATGAGAATGAGAGAATGAGTATGAGAAACCATTATACCAAATTTCAAGACTGGTAACGTTGGGGATTTGATATATGGAAGTGTGAAATAAAAACAGTAGTGAAAAATGGCGAAATGGATGTTAAAAGGTGTCTTCTGCGAATTCCTGTTCTAATGTCATACGGAAACTTTGCTGCTCTACTACAAAGTGGTTATAAATGACAAAAACCCAGGATTATAGCACCAAACGATGTGTCTACTTTCATAAAAAAAAGTGTTTTTGGCCAAAATTGGTGGTACCTTTTAAAATCAAGTGTGAATCAAGTTTTAAATCAAGTGCATTTAAATATTGCTGTTTTTGACTGGAAAAATGAAACTAGTTAGCGCACTTTCCTCATATTTCAATTCGAATTATTTGATTATTTTGTTACATCCCTAAAATGATTTAAATATTTGAAGTGTGCCTCTTTTTTGATTTGAGGTACGGCATATTTTTACGAAACCACCAACATATTTAAAAAGTCAAGACGACACATATCACAAAAATACTTTCGTAAAAATTCAACCGACAATTTTGCTGGATAACAAATAGTCGAATATTTCCTCTCAGTCGCCAACTAGCGATCAACCGGAGATTATGGCAACCCTCTCGTTTCTATAGTTTCGGGAGAATATTCCGGTTCAACGAGACGTATGGTCAACCACTGTGTCATTGGACTTCGAAGAAATAAAGCAGGTAAAGATTCTAGGAGAAGAATCTTCACTAAAATCCAACATAATTTCGATCCTGAGGATTTGCGGGACATGCAACATAGAGAGAAGCTGTTTTGCTTTCAAGTTCTAAAGGATTTGCATAGATCGGTGTATTATGGAGGAAGAACCTTGTCTAGAAAACGGGCAAAAGAGGTGGGTGGTGTGATGCAATCGGTTTTGTTTCTTTCTGTTGTCATTCACAAAAAGCGTTTTAATTGTTATTGTTGTCGTGCGTGTACGATTGGAACTCTTTTAGATTCAATGGTGATCAATGTGAGTGGGTGGATTAAGAAATCTTAAAAGGTGTTAGCTTTTGATATTTTTTCGAACGTTTGTATTGAAATCGAATAGTTACAGTAATTGCAGTAAATAAGTAATTAATAATTACAGTAAATATTCGCTTTTATTAGTCTTAAAAAGCGGTTTACTTTCTATTCTTATTCTGTAGACTTTTTAATTATTATGTTCGGCACGAATTCAATTAATTTACTAACTTGCGTGGGTGGAGAAAGTTTTCTTGAGCCTTTGTTTTTATACGTTTTATTATAAATCTAAGATTTGCATTAATGGATATTGATAATTACAGTAAATATTTGCATTAAATATTAATAATTATAGTATATATTTGCTGTATATATTGATAATTATAGTAAATAGTTGCATTAAGTATTAATAATTACAGTACATATTTGCATTAAATATTAATAATTACTGTAAATATTTGCATTAAATATCAACAATTACGGTAAATATTTGCTTTATTTTTGTCCTGCAAGAAAGTGTTTTTCTCTCTATTGTTAAATTGAGTATTATGTTGTGCATGAATTTAAAGGAAGTTATTAACGTGCGTGGGTGGAATAAGATTTATTGAACTGTGTGAAGTCTATGATTTTTTTGTCAATTAGTTGAAAACGAGTAATTAAGACTGACAAAGTTTTACCTTTATTTTTTATGTCGTACACAGGATTTCTTTTTCTTTTAATTATGCACAAAACTGCTTTTCTCGCTATTGTTATCCTTTAGAGAATCAATTACTTTAAACTTTTGTAGTTCTTCAATGTGTACACTAATTGGCATGGGAGGGATATGGTTTTGTCAATTGGTGTTAGTGTTTTAGAATTTTGGTAATTTTGAATTGACATTGAATAATTACAGTCAGTGGTAGAAGTGGGGAAAAAAGGGAGAGGATGACCAAAAGTTGGTGACAAGATAAGAGATAAAGTGAAGTAATAATTCAGCATTATAAACATAACTGTTTATTTAGATTTAAATAGTGCTTCCAAAAGTGCATATACTTTCATGAAATTAAATTAATAGAGAACTTTTAATTTTTTTTTTATTAGCTGCTCTTTATATGAAATAAGAATAGGAATCTTTATAGAAAGTTCCTCCAAAGTTAAAAGTTCACCAAGTGTAACAGTATTTGTTAATAAAAATACTTATATCTTTACACAAAGTAGTAAAATACATTTTTATAATAGTTTGATATGTATACCATGCACAGTTTTTTTTTTTTTTTTTTTCTACATTTAAAAAACTGAAATTTTTTTTTCGTATCGTCTCTACATTTAAAGGTTAATGTTATTTTTCTTTAGTACTTTTTAGATGGATTGAGTGTTCTTAAAGTGGGGGGATGGGTTTCAGAGTTTGTAGAAGTGAAGGGACGCATGGGTATTTTTTGAAAAATAGGGGGGGGGGGGGGACGCATCATCCCGCGTTTACCCACACTTCTAGCACGGATTACATTACATAATGGCCTTCTCTCTCAGTCGCACACAAAATTGTATATATCCGGTAATGATTATCTAGAAATCTAGAATTAGATGTTCTTTTGTAATTTTGGTACTTCATTTCATTGTACACAATTTGGTCAGAATTTACTTGGATGCACACATTTTATTCCATTGTCTCTTTCTTTTTTTTTGGTTTATTTTGATCGTGTATGTTTTTAAAAATCTTACTAAGTCAAGTTAATATGTTCTAAATAAGTTATTTTTTTTTATATTAATGTAAATTTATGGTAACACCATCCACAGTTTTTCAGAACACATCGCGATTGCCTTCTAAATTTATTTATTTGTTTGTTTGTTTATTTATTTATTTTTAGAATTGTTTTAGTTAAAATAGAATTTATGTTCAAACTCAAAAGTTAAATTTTTTTTTTCTGTAATTTTCCGTAAATAATTAGGTATTTAAAGCAGTGATATTAGTTAACTATTATGTAAGTTCTCTATATCAGTAACCAAATGTCATGTCATTGTCAAAGGACATACATTGTTTTTGTAATTTCAGTGTTCTATTAATAATGATTTATTGTTTACAACAGTACTGAGCACTCTGGAAGGATTTGATGTGTTTTGAATTGTATATTTATTATTTTTGCTATCGCCAAAGACATTGAAGTCTTAAATATATTCCGCTACATTAAAACACCGAATAAGCTCATTGTTCTTTTGACTTATACAATTTTAAATTTGTAGATAAAAATAAGGTATGCGTTGTGATATAACGCACAGTTGAATTTTTTTGCATCGATAACTACAATTATTCCTTTACTATTCAATTGTTAATATTTCTCATTAAAAACACCCTCTACATTTAAAGTATTTATTCTACCTGTATGGCAGTTGTGAACTCAGTAATTTGTGTAATGGCGGCGAAGAGGGGAGGGGGGGGGGGGACTTCAAGTAACATAAATTAGAAGCAAAACGTCCCATTTTATTCGAAATTGTTAATACTTAATTTTAAGCATTTCATGAAAGTCTTTTCACACTAGTTATCGTATGGTGAAAGTTTTAATTTTTTATTTTTATTTTAACTCTCCTGCATTTTTACTTTCTAAATTGAAATGATTTAATTGTAAGAACCGATCGGAAGTATATAAAGTTACAATTGTGTAATCTTAAGTCTGTAGAGACATTGGTTTAGAAAGAATATGTGCCACATCTATGAAATTACCGATACCACATCACTAGAATTTCCCAACTTTCGGGATCATTTTAGGAGGGTACAGACTGGAAGATCCCACCGTACATCCCAACTTACAAAAGACACTTCTTCTAATCAAGCTGAGAAGAATAAAAAGGAATGACCAAAAATTATCAAATAATTTTGGCTGTATGTCTTGCTAGAATTCCTAACTTTCGGGATCCATCCCGAGGGGCATTGACCCTTGTATGCATTGAGTCATACAAAACGCATTTCCTCTAATCAAGCTAAGAAGAATCAACAAAAAATGGACAAAATTCATTGAATAGTTTTAGCTGTAGACCTTACTAAAGTTTTGGTTTCAACCAGGAGAATCAGTAGAACAAAATTCCGTTGACTTCGACGATTTTCAAACAATATTTTTTTTTGCCAAGTTCCTTTGTTCATTTGTTCAAATGTTAACAATTGTTTAATTAATTTTCGTTCACTCCTCCTGGGTAACATGATGAAAAAAAAATCAGGGTTCTAGCTGCAACAGAAGTTGAGTTGTTAGGGGTCGAAAACCGTCATAAGTACGCATTAAATCATACTAAATTTACTTCCTCTAATCAAGCACAAAATAATAAAACATAAAAATTCTATTGAAAAGAAAAACACGTTTGCATTATTGTCGGCGACGCCCAATCATTTACATCACTTATTATACATAACAATAATTTGCAGTTTCTTGGCGTGTAAATTGTAGCTTCAATCTGTATATAGTTTATATCAAGGTTATATGATCTATCTAATGATTATATTATTAATGTGACAGTGCATAGTTTGTCAATAACTTTTAATTAGAGCCTAGCCTATCAATAAACAGCGTTGTGTGCGTAAGTGTTAGTATTAAAAAGATGTTTTTCTGCTAAACAATCAATTGGTAGTAATGTAAAAATAAGTTAAAATGGTCAACTAGAAAAAGTTAGGAAATTTAATGTTTGTCCTCAATCCTGCTAAATACGGATTGCCTATGGTGGTTCCTCTCAAAAATCTTAATTTTGTTTATGGTGAACAAGTACTCCAAAGAAATTTGCAGGGTTCCCACGGTCATTAGAAGTCCTGGAAAGTCTGAAATTTTTTTGATGAAATTTGGTCCTTGAAAGTCTTGGAAAATAGATAAGGTCCTTGGTTGGTTGTATTCAGATTATCTGGCGCCGTCAGCAACACGAGGGCTATAATGCGCCGAAACTTTCGTCATTAGACAAGCCAACATATATTTACAAACACCCATGCCTAATACGGGACTCGAACCCGCAACCTCACGGTCTAGAAGCCAGCACGCTAACCAATACACCGTTTGGTCGGCAATAAGGTCCTTGAAAGTCCTTAAATTTTAAAGCGACCTCCGATAATCACCGCCTCCGTTTTTTTCGCCTCTATTTAGTATTTTTTTTTGTCTAAAGTATGTAATTTTATGGTCCTTGAATTTTCTTTAAAGGTCTTTTTAACACGTCCAGTTGTCTTTGGGGATATACCAATTCATTTTGTTGTTTTCAAGATGTGTAAGATCTTGTAAATGGATGTTTAAGTGTGATTAGTCATATTGTCGTTCTAAATGCAAAATTGCGTTAGCGACAACATTAGATTCACATACTACTCTTTGTATTGAAAGCGGTAATAAATTTCGTGATATACTTTTGTAGAGAGATTTTGGTTTCAAATAAATCCGGGTTGTTTTCTTCAAATAGGAATCATTCTTACTGTACCAAGAATTATTCATAATTAAAAGTTTTTGCTGTATGTCTTGCTAGAATTTCTAACTTTCGGGATCATTTCTGAGGGGCACAGACCCTTGTATGGATTGAATCATAAAAAAAAGGCCCTTCCTCTAATCAAGTTCAGAATAATAATAATAATTATAAAAAAAAAGGAAAAAAAAAAAAAAAAAAAGACTGGACCAAATTCATTAAATAGCTTTAGCTGTAGGCCTTATTAAAATTTTGGTCACAACCAGAAGAATCCTGATGGCAAAAAAATCAGGGGTGTAACTGTAGCAGAAGCTGAGTTATGAAGGATCGAAAATCGTCCTAAGTTCGGTCAACATAACGCTTGCATGTTTAGTTGCTTTGACATTGAACATGGCGACAGAGCACCTTGGGTGTTCCTAGATAGGCTTTCAATAAGGCCATACAAAAACCTTAGTAGTTTGTATTGAATAATTAATCTAAAAAAAAAGTGAGATCATGTGCCATTTCATGTATAACAAACACAATCCGCAAAATATATTAAAAGCCCATTCGAACAATTTAAATTTAGTCATGAATTTTTGAAACACAACTGTTTATCTATTAGTGTTGAATATATGGCTAGTGAAATTGAGAATTCTCTTTTTTAGATTGTAAAATAAGTTGAAAAAATCTCTTTTAAATTAAATGCGAATTAATGAGATCCACTAGTTAATTTCTTTTTAAATTTAAATAAATTTATTTACATCGAGTATTTTTTAGACTTAAAGCTTTTTTAGTCAAGGTAGAATTCTATTTAAAAAATTGGTTCATAATTGTAACTAAAAATAATTTTCAATGTGTGAAGGTTAAGGGCAACACCCTTTTGAAATGTTTTTTTAAGGCAGTTTTTATCTGTGCGTCCTTAATGTACGGAAATCAAGCACCGGATATTAATCGGAAATTTGAACTGGATTATAAAGACAGAATGAATATTTATATCCTTATCTTTTTATTTTTCGTTTCAGGCTCGTTAATCAAGTAACATTATATTAAAGTTACTTTGTTTTATGTTTTAGTATCTTAAATGTGGAACTTCAACATGTTCTTTGTTCCATAATCTCTCTATATATAAGGCAAAGCCTTCACTCACTCACTCACTCATCACTAATTCTCTCACTTCCCACATGTCCACATCTTTGAAAATTGGTACAAATATCAACAATGGTAAGCATAGAAAAAGTAAGCTATTTCGATCTCGATTAACCCACTTTAAGGGGTCGAAAAGGGGTTAAACATTCCAAACGAGGGATATTCGAATGTCCCACTTCTCATATGGTCACAACTCTGAAAATTGGAAGAAATGTCAACAATGGTAAACGTAGAAAAAGTAAGCTATTCCGATCTCGATTAACCCACTTTAAGGAGTCGAAAAGGGGTTAAACGTTCCAAACGAAGGATATTCGAATGTCCCACTTCCCATTTGGTCACAACTCTGAAAATTGATACAAATGTCTACAACGACAAACATTGAAAAATTAAGCTACTCCTATCTCGATTAACCCACTTTAAGGGGTCGAAAAGAAGTTAAACATTCCAAACGAGGAATATTCCAATGTCACACTTCCCGTTTTGTCACAGTTCTGAAAACTGGTACAAATGTCAACAAACGTAGAAAAATTTAGCTATTCCAATCTCGATTAACCCACTTTAAGTGGTGGAAAAGTGGTTAAACGTTTTAAACGAGAGATATTCGAATGCCCCATTTCCCATATGGTCACAACATTGAAAATTTTGCAAAGGACAAAAAAGCCAAACATAAAAAAAATAAGTTATTACGATCACGATTAACCCTCATTAAGGGGCGGAAAAAGGGTTAAACGTTCCAAACGAGGGATATCCGAATGACCCATTTCCAATTTTATCACAATTCTGATATTTGGTGCAAATGTTAAGTAGGGAAAATTTAGTAAAAATTAGTTATTAGTTAAAATTATTAAAAAGGTCCAAAGGGTTCTAAACGAGGGATATTCAAATGTCTCATTTCCAATATATTCTCAATTATTAATTTTGGGGGAAATGTCAACAAAGAAAAGTTCCTATTTTGATCATTCAAATTGTTGGGATCGAAATGGAAGCATTTGTCTGAAGTGTAGTATAAATGAATGTCTTTTGATTGCTAAAATGCACATGGTAAAATTTCGTAGCGCAGCACGGGTATTCAGCTAGTAAGATAATAAAATAATAAGACTTCAATCAAGGAAGTAGAAGTCAGTTGAGTGGTAAAAAATACTTCACTCGTTTCATGACAGTTGTCAGTATTAACGATTAGAACAACAGCTTGAACAATGGGGAGAATTTAAAAGCTCACACTTGTTATTATTATTTTTTGTTGTTGTAATTAGACATTTATTTTCTATGCAATGGACACTGTACACGTGATTACTTTTTTAACGTAAGAACTTATATAAATTTCTTGATTAATATTTGCTTTAGGGATATATTTCAAAAAGTAAAGGATCACCTACGGCTTTTACTAAATTTGTAGTTGCATATAAGCTCGTGGTGCACTTAATCAAGATACCTATTGGGTAGCCATTAACCAAGCGATATACTCCTCTTTTTTTCTCTTTTTTTTTAATTTTTTTTTTTTTTTTTCCTTTTTTAATTATTATTTTTTTTTATTATAAAAGCTTCTTATTAAGCCTCAATATTATCTTCGATTTTGTTTGAATGTTTGTTGTCGATGATATAATATTCTATCACGCTTTGAGGCATTAAAATGCCACTTTTACACAAGCTCCAATAGCGCATCGTAGGACTAACTAAACCATTTGCCGTCATCCAATCGAACTGAAATTTGGCAGATAAACTCTTAGTTGATGACTATGAAATAAGTAGCTTAGGAGTATAGGAGGCTGCAAACTTTTAGTCTGGCCAGCTGTGAAGTGAAAGAAAAATAATGCAAACTTTAAATTAGGATAAATAATTTAATCTTCATTAAGTTTACTGTTGGTTTTGATAATTAATTGGATTTAGGAGACATTTAAGGTTTTTTTTTTTAAAAATGTAGTGTTATATAAATTAGACGATGTAAAGTTACGAAAGATTCATAGTGGAAATTGAAATCTCTCGACAAGGTTTGAAAAAAGATAACAATGGATTTCTTCTATCGAGGAAATTACTCTTCATAATTCTCATAAAATTCTTCATTGTACTTTTCTGTCAAGTCTAGCTATAATTTACTTGCAAAATTCTAGATGCACGTGGACCCTTGGAAACAACTGAATGAATGAAAGAAAGAAAAACAAAGCTTTGACGTATATCACTATTGTCTGATTTAACTCGAAAGCATTTCGCCAATAACTTTTATATAAGAACTCCCACAGTTCAAATTCAACAAGACTTTTAACTGAGCGAGTAAATCTCACTAACTATTGCCGAACTATAACTAATACTACTTTGACTACCAACCGTCTTATTGGCCAATTTTCTTATAAGAAATTGTCTGGGATTTCGGTACTTATTTGGAGATAGCAAACCTTTGAGCAATTTCAAAATTTTATATAATATGCTATGATTGCTTTTCCTTGAACCTCAATTGCAAATTATGGAAATAAATGACAGAGAAAAATATGTAAAAAATATTAAAAAGGGAATTTTTACTTGAAACTTTTACATTTGTTATATTCCCACATATTTATGCGCATATTTTATAGTTAATATGATTAATTTTAATATTATACCTATTAAATAGTTATTATGTATAATATAGTTATTATGTATAATATAGTTATTATGTATAATATAGTTATTATGTATAATATAGTTATTATGTATAATATAGTTATTATGTATAATATAGTTATTATATATAATAACCAGGTTATTATGCATAATATTATTATGTATAATAACCATTTATTATTGCAGCAAAGAAATTAATAACAAAGGGAAAAACAATTGGATAAGGCATATTTATTAATTTTAGCAACTTCGTCAGGGGGTGACTACTATAACCAACGCCAAAATACGAGAATTTTTTCTGTACATGTCATGGGGGGGAAGCCTAAATGACATATGTGACACCAAAATTCTCGTTCCAGCAGTTTATTATGTGCAGAAAAACTCCGTTAACGCGAAATCGATGAGGCCACTGAAATTGTTCACGTTAATAGAATTTCATGTTTAACGAATAAATTAACGTTAACATTTTAGGTATGGGAACATGGTTTTACTTCGTGTTAAACGGGATTTCGTGTTAATGGTGTTTCGTGTTAACGGGGTTTGACTGTATTATATCCAAATTAATCGTATTAGTTATAACCATCGATATAGATAAGCAACTGGATAGACTGCTTAACGCTGGGAAAATGAAGCCGTTGCCAGATGCAATTGGTAGAATAAAAAATACGGATTACTGAGGATTGAAAACAAAATTTTGGGTTGTACCCAGCAGAAATGTCAATAGTAGGCCCTAATTAGTAATAATATGCAAAAAAATATCTACTCTAACACTTTACGAGGTTTTTCGCATTCCCATCCAACTATTAAAGTGAACTGTGATTGGTTAATCTTCCCACCAGCTTTGCAATCCCCTGCGCGTTTTTATCTTTTCATTGACAATGGAGCAGTCTATCCAGTTGTTTATCTATATCGATGGTTATAACATGTATACACTCATGTTAAACTGCATTTCATGAAGGAATTCGAAAATACTGAATAGAAGGAAGTAAAAAAAATAGAACAAAAAAAGTATTCCTTAAAATCATTAAGAAATAAGTTTTTGGAATTCTACTATGATTTTAAAATAAATTATTTCATTTCTGTGTTTTCTGTGCGGTTATTTATCTGTATTATTTCTGTAATTTTAACCTTTTCTGAAAATAGGTTTGGTTGAGATTAGTTTCCTCCGATCTTAGGCATTACATTCTTTATTTTACGGGATTGAAAACTATTTCTGGTAACAAATTACTTTGAGATATTGGTGCTTCGTATACATCGCCTGATAGACTCGTGTATCGATTTTAGGAGAGAGCAGTACAAGGAAATTCCTCCCAGAAAAAATAAACTTGTTTTAATACTAGATCCTTCTTTGTCTTTTTCTACACCTACTAGTCAAAGCAAAATCGATATAGGAAGTTAAGTATGACTCGGGGGTTATCTTGTTTCGGGAAAGAAGAAAACCCAATGCCAAAAGTTGCGGCTTTGAGAAAAAAAAATGTCTATGCGTCTATTTTAAGTAATTTCCAAGATTATGATTCATACTTGAGTAAAGTTGGTTATTCCGGTATTAAAACCTTTAATAATACAGTGTGGTTAAAAAGGCTGGAGCTGATAAACTTCTTGCCCAAAAAGTCTTTTACACTGATTGATAAATAGTTATTTGAAATTAAAACGTGCTGTTAATTTTTACTTTCAATTACCCTTATGTATACATGACTTATGAATAGGGTTGACTCTACCAAGTACCCTCATTATGAAATAAATTTCAGTATAGACCTGACTGGAACATTTGACAGTTCCCAGAGGTCGATACAATGGTATCCCAGAGATGTTCAAATCGTTAGGTAGAGTAGTAGTCACATTTACATAACACATGTGTAGAGCTCTCCTCTGTCATACGACTGCCCTTGCATAGTGGGTAATCTATAACACGTAACAGATTAAGATGTCTATTTAAGTTGCAATGTCTAGTTAAAAGGCCTACAGCAACATTTATTTCTCTTCTGCTCAATTTTAGTGGCTCCCTCGATCTAGTCCAGGGTGACTGTTGATTGAGCTCTTTGGCTTGTCTTTGATCTTTAGATTGAAGCCATGCTTGATAGGATTCAGTCATTAAAAAACTTTTGATAGTTTTCCTGACCGTATTGTGGGGCAGACTCAAAACAGGTTCTGGTCCAACAAAAGATATTTCAGATCCATGTTTAGCTAATTGGTCTGTCTATATGTATACATAGGGTAATGAAAGTAAAGCATTCGGTAAAAAAACATTTGTTTCGATTTTTTTTTTTCATTTCTCGACGTTTTGGAACACCTTGATTTCAAAAAAGTTGTCTAGAAATAATGTCTGTCTGTGTGTTCGTGGTCAGCATAACTTTCGAACAAACCTACGGTGTTCAAATTTGGTGTGCGGGTTAATGGTGGCCATTGGACCTACTATTAAGGTTTTCGTCAAAATCGCGCTCGCGCATAAGGTAGGCTACCATTGAAAAAATCATGTTTTTCGTCTCTAACGAAATCGCTGTGGGAATAATGAAATGTGGTTCTAAACATAACTAACACATTTTTAGCATCTTAGTAGTCTAGATCCTGGAGTCATCTGACTCGCTTGATAATCTCCGTAGTCTAGAAATGACCCAGAAAAAAGTAAATAACTGCTCTAACTAACGATATTACGGCGTGTTGATTTTGCAACAGGGAATATTCACTACAACCAACTCGAGTATTATATTTAGTTTTTATTCGCTTGTAATGTCCATTTTTTGTGTGCTAATTATGAAAGAAAATTACCCAGAAAAAGGTGCATAACGGTAATCATAATGACTTTAGTAATTTGATAGTCATTAACCTAGTTATTTGCGTACCTGTTCTCGAATGGAATGGATAATTACTTGTGCGGCTCATATTTTTTTTTATTATTTCTATTTATACATTAATCAATCTCTATGCAACTACTTATAATAAGTAGTTTTTATCCAAATGTACCCAAAATGTAGATTATTTATTTTAACATTAATTTAGTTTTATACCCTCAGAAATATGTTAACACTAGTCATCATATCGCTTAGGACCATTTTCTCAGCCACAATATGACGAATCGTCTTCGCAGAGACCATGTAATCTGACTGATATTAACGAAGAAGACATCCATTCCATCCCATCGACTAACTTTTTTTTTTTTTTTGTCCCCGCCGAGTTTCAGCTTGATTGGATAGCGCAAAGTGGGTTAATTAGGTTTCCGAAGATTTGCCCGCTACAAATATACGTACAGAATCGAAGTTAATATAAAGGGCCATTTGTCTGGGGATGATTGCTGGGACTAAACAGATTAGAATTGAAAAATTATGATGATTGGCAATGCATGTAAAGGAATTATATAAAAAACTTTGTTTTTATGTGTTATATTATTTATGTTTGAATTTTTGCAATCATTTTTAAATCTATTAAATTTTTTGTCGCGAAATTGGCTTGTCCGAAAAGCAACTGATAAGATTCTATTGGTGTATGATACTACACTGTGAGTTTTTTCTATGTTTTTTTTTTTTTTTTTTTTTTTAATTATTTTAACTTGATGTTATGTTTGTATAATAAACTTGACATAACTTAAAATAATATAACCCAATGTTTGCCAATTAAATATTTCCAAAGGATATTTTCACTCCTTCTCTAAATTTTAAGGGGTATTTTTAATGTCCAAAGGGTAATTTTTTAAACTATTTTTTTTTTTTTTTTTTAAACTAAAGCAAAATAAGTTTTTTGACAAAATTAATAACTACAACAATAGCAGTGATGCACGATCGCGATTTTTCGTATTAGTACGGAATTATGCTTTTTAAATGCTTACTAAAAACACTTGATGGTTATAAACCTTACACTAACTATTAACTCTATGCCTGTCAGGTGACGCCACGTTTTTGTGCCGTGAAAACTCTCAGGAAAATGCAGGCTACACCATGAACAGAATGGCCATAGAACCGGGAAAACCTGGAAATCAGGGAAATGTCAGGGAGCTTTCTGATTCTGGAAAAAATCAGGGAAATGTCAGGGAACTTTTTAAAATTTCATGAAAATCGGGGAAATTTTGTATTGCTTAAGGCACGTTCATCCATATTTTGGCGCTATTTACTTGGAGATTTGTAGTGGTAAGCCATTAGAAGTTTACTGTTACGGAATAATTTAAACTTTTCATTACCAGCAAAACAATTTTTTTTAAAAATTGCATATTATCTCTTTAGCATACATGTTCGATTTGATCAGGGTATCTTGACACCTGAAAAACCTAAGAAAATTGGGGAAATTTGTAAAAAAGTTTGTCCTAAAATCAGGGAATTTTTTAGATATATGTCAGGGAAATCAGGGAATTATCAGGAAACTTTTTTTTCTGAATTTTGTGGCCACCCTGCATGAAAACTACCGAGCAAATGACGGCGAAGTAAAACAGTATAACTTTTAAGATTTACCTACGATATCTCAAAAACCTCGAAAAATTGCTGCCAATAGGCGAACTGATCTGAACTTCTGAATCAGTCCTACCGGCGCCAAAAAATAAAGAATCCTGATTATACTTTCGGACGGCATCGTGTCAATCTGCGTTTTCAATTACTTTTTTTCTCTATTTTGTGCAAGAATAAGGCATGGTAAAATAAAAAGCCGGCAAAATATATTCAATCAATTACCATTCGTGCTAACTAGCATTTGGAAATTGTGGGACGGCCCCCTACAATCCACCTACTAATGCCGCACTTAGTATCAGCAACCGTTTAATGAAAATGAATTCAGTCAGTTACTGGAGCTCAGTGGTCACTGGTCTGTGCGAGGCATGTTTGAACATGAATGCGCATGTGTAACATGCAATTTCGCAAGTGGTGTTTCGCATATTGCTTTCCGTTGGAAAATAACTGAAAATTTTGAATTTTTTCAGAAAAATATACTATTTTCAAAGAAAAGGGGCAGAGTGGTAACGTCTCCCTTCGAAAAACGGGTAAATTGGTTAAAATGGAGGATTATTTTTAAAAATTTAATCATGATGTGTCAGAGCGTGAATTCACGCATGACGTTTATTCTAAGGGGTGAAATTGATTTTCAATGCGTGTTCACGCAGATTTCACATATTTTAGCGAACTCTGATACAACCCATTAAAACCAAAGTTTTTAATATAATGCCAATTTTTATATGCAATTGCAACTTCTTGAGCTCGGATCGAGTTTTCATAGTGTTAGACCACTAAGAAAAAATAGACCACTAAGAACTATTTACTAACTTCTTTTTTCCTTCAAAACTTGATTGAATACATTGCCATCTACAACGAGTCAACGACCTACGAAAGTTGATAAGTCTGACGTAAAGCAATAAAAACACATATCTTTTATTTATTTTAATTAAAAAAAAAAATTGGCAATAGGAAAGAGTTTCAACAAAGATCGGTTAAAATTATTTCACTTATAGCACTGCTACGCGACGCAAAGTTGAATTGACTGAACTTCACTTTATAATGAATTTATGCATTCACGTTCAATTATCTTTTATTTATTTCGATTAAAACAATTTTGGCAACAGGAAAGATTTTTAACAAATAATCGGTTAAAGCTTGGCGTCCACTATCGCTGAGCAGAGCAGAGCGGAGTGGATTAGAGCCAATTATAAGGCTGCCTACGTCTACTGTAGCACGAGACGTTGGCAGTCTCGTAATTGGCTTTAATCTAATCCACTCCGCTCTGCTTTGCTCTGCTCAGCGATAGTGGACGCCAAGCTTTAATGGGATTTATTATTATTCTGAAGCGATTATAGAAGCGTATGAAAAAGAGACATTTTAGTGAGAATTGTAGCCCCGAAATTTGATAAAATGCATTGTCCTCGACATCGAATCTATCTGTTAAGTTTCAGCCCGATTAGATGACGCCAAGGGGTTTTATTAAGCCTTCGTAGATTTACCCCTCCCCTCCCCATCGACGTACACACAAATCGAAGTTAATGTAAAGGATTTAAAAACAGTTATTTTACTGGAAACGTTATTTTGACGTTTTAATATGTTAATAAAAGTACTGCCATTCGGTAAAAAAAATTTAGTTTTTTTTTTTTTTTTTGTATTTCTGCACGTTTTGGATAGGGCTGAGTTAAAAAGAATTGTATAGAAAAAATGTCTGTGTGTGCGTGGTCAGCATAACTTCCGAATGAATTAAAATTGCGCAGGCACATAAGGCAGCTGACATTAAAAAATCTATTTTTTTTAGTAATTACTGAAAAAAAAAATCACGACTCTAGCCTTTTAGGTGCCCTAAATATCCCCTCCTCCAAAATGCCCGTAAAAATGGGATTAAAGGTGTAAAAAGTTAAAAAATGAATGTCCTTAACATAGAATTATCGTTCTTTGAGCATCGTCCATCAACAATTGTTTATCCTTTGTTTTACTTACAATAAATGATTATGTAATGTTTATCGAAAAACCTATCATAATATTCGCCATTTTGACAGATGTTTTTTTTTCTAATGTGATAATTATCTCCAAAAAATAGGCATTTTTTTTAAAGTTAATTAAAATATGAAAATGAAAACGGGAAATTACACCAATCCTAAACAAATTTAAACGCAATGACCAGTTTTAATTGCAGTTGAAAGTTGCTCGATGTTTCACACCCCTAGTTTCCTTATAGATTGAAGTGCATTAATATATCTTTAACATCTCAAGGAAATGAAGATCTTACGAAATTAATGTTCTGTTTTGTAGCTCTGAGCCTCAGAAATCGAACTTAAACTTTCAAGAGAGTCGTAAAACAAGCTATTAACCGAAAACTTAATGTCTGGAAATGAACACAGAAGAGGTTGTGGATGCTTTGATGTTCTTGTCAAAAGCATACGGAATCTTTTGTTCAGGTTAATATGAATATATAGTAGTATATGTATATCGAAACAATAACTTCGGTTTATTGTCGGGCGGCGAGGTTTTTTTTTTTGTTGGAAGTGTAGTGAGTTTATGAATAAGTAGTGAAACAGTAGTTGATAATGTAGTGGTGTTTTTTACTTTCTTATGTATACGCGTAACGAGCTAAATTTATTACCACTTGAAAGCGGTAAGAGTCTTCAATGTACTCTAACAATTGACGCTATATATGGACTGAGATGTGCATGGAAATGACACTATAATATTTTCTTTAACGTAACAACATATTTGTAGCTTTAATCTTTTCTGTCTCTAATCTATTTAGTGCAGGTTAATTTATGAGTGCTTATTTTTCAAATTATAAAGTGTCTAGTGTTAGTAACCACAGATCAAATTAACTATAACTATAACTTCTAGGTAACGCATGCTCGATTATTCCACTGATCTCTACTACAATTTCTGGATTGCTTACAAGCTGCTTTTGCACTGCAAGCAGATGATGTCATTTGAACACTCACCCCGTGATCCTTTGAAATAGGTTGCCCATAGTTACAAACAAATTTGAACTAGTTTGGGGGAAGCTGCTAGTATAGATCTCTATCATGATTATCAAACCTTTTTCGACTTCAAGTCAATAACCAAGCATGCGCTATCCAGAAGTTGTAGTAGAAATCAGTGGGTTATTGATTTGAAGTCGGAGAAGGCATAGCAATCCCCATAGAGGTCTAGTAAGCACCTGTTTGTAACCATTATCGACGTATCACACAGTGTTGGGGGCGATTCAATGGTCTTCATTTACTTTCAGTGCAGAAACCACTTATGAGCTATACAGAAGTTAACAGTTACGGGTCTGTGATAGTAATCGAAACTTTACTTGCATCTGGATTTATTTTTTTTAAAAAAGTATTTGAAATCTTAAAAAATGTGGGATGGGAAAAAATAACGATTCTTTTAACTTGATTGACAACATTTTAAAGAAAGTACTAAAATAATGAAGTTGCATTCGAACTCAGAACCCTACTTGAACAGTATTCTAATTATCTACCAACTAAGCTCCATACATCTGCGTGAACGATGTTAATCTATGCCGAAACTCGACCATCGTTCCAAAATACATGATTTTTTAAAAAAATAGATGTCAAAAACATCACAAAACATATTTTTTACCTATCCGTTCTTTCTTATAAAAATATATTTTAACTTTAACGCACTGACACTGAACGAGATTGGTGGTTCATATTAGGATTGGCCAGTGCTGAGATATTGGCCAGCGTATTTATGCTACTGGGGTTTTAGGTCACATGTCAAGAAACTGCACACATATTGATTAACGTGTCACATTAGAGATGTAAAAGTTCTTCGTAGACATTGTTTTTTATATCGAGAAATATTAGAAGCAAACCTTAGTGCTGAAAAACTCTCCCATAGGAATTTGATGGTTGCATACTAAATAAAATTGCTAATGATTATTGACAATATCCTCTGGTTACCTTGATACGTATTGACACTGTTGACAGCTTATTTTAAAAACATTTGTGGAGGGAAATGTTAGCTGGATATACAGCGTGTCCGTAAATTCATGGTGTAAATTTGACCGGTCACAGGAAATCAACAAAAAAGATAAAAATGTGAAATCTACACCAAATAAAAGGAAAACTCTCCAAGTTTCCATACTGTTTATGCGCAAGATTGGGCACACACGGTGGTGCGCAACACCTGTGGATACAACATTCCCCCAGCGGTGGATATAAGCCATGGTCTTCATGATCCCAGGTCTTCTATCTTGTTTCGTTGATTCCCTGTGACCGGTCAAATGTGCACCATGACTTTACTGATACACTGTATTTAAGGTGCGCGGGTTTTTCCGGGTTAAGTTTCGCCCTACATAGATGTATCAATTTTATTATTTCTTCCCAGGATCTTCGTGTCCGATGGCGCATCTCGAAGACGTCGGAATTGTTGCAGCAAGATTCGGATGGAGGGTCCGGACGGGGGTTGGGCGTGGGCGGTTGCCTTCGCTGCCTGCATCATCAGTTTCATCATGGCCGGATTGGGCAGAATGTCCGGTATCCTGTACGTTGCATTTATAGACACGTTCCGGGTGGACAGAATGGCAGCGTCCACACCATTTAGTGTGAGGTCATCTACTAGGAACTTGCTCGGTAACAAGATTTAGATTCATGGTAGTTTAGATTCATACGAGATGAACTATACATATCGTTGCGATTTTTTTAGTATTTTCAATTTCATTTGAAAGTATTAAATTTCTTCAAAAAAAAAAAAAATTCATTTTTTTCCCCTTTTTTTTTTTCAATTTATACTTGTTAACATGCTGAGTTAAAAAAAAAAGGTGGTCTATAAAAAAGAATCTGTCCATATGTCTGTGACCAGCACAACTCCTGAACGGATTGATCTACAATGTTCAACTTTTGCATAAAGGTAGGGGTTTGCATGGGACCTGTCGTTAAAATTTTCTTCAAAATTGCGCATGCGTACAAGGTAACTGCCATTAAAGAATTTGTTTTTCAACAACTGCCAAGAAATGGCTCTAACGATTTTAATCAAAATCTCTGTCTGCCTTTCAAAGTCTAAACATCTCTACCTCCAAAATTTCTGTAAAAGTCGATAAAGGTGTAAAAAGCTAAAAATCGAACGTCTTTAACACAGAGTTATCTTCCCTTGAGCATTTCTCATCAAAGGCTGTATCTTCTCTGTTTCACTTACCTGAAAGGATAATGTATTCATTGTCGAAGAACATAAATAAAATTGCACTACTTTGGCTGGATTTTTTTGGTCAATCTAATAACTATCGCAAATTTTTTTGAAAAATTGGTAAAATTTTACATAATTCTGTCATTAAATGTCAAAGTATGTCTTTTCTATCGCTAAAACTTGAATAAGTAATAGAAGTTTCAACTTAAAAGTAGTAGTAGGGAAACGTTTGAACTGTACTTGGAATTTTTGAGTAGCTGAGAAAAATCGCCAAATCTATTTAAGATAATGCTGGTATGAATCGGACCTTAAATTATTCAACTGACGGACGGTGTGGAATTGAGCTGCCAGGCGAAAGGAGATCTGTATTTGGCAAACAGCAGTGCTTGTTCTTCTGCTTCTGTTGAATTTTCGATGACAGAGACCTTGTTGAAACTGTTTTATTCGAACAAGGACGTTCTCCTTTGAAATAAGTAAAATAGTTTAAAAAAAAAAAAAAAAAAAAAAAAAAAAAAAAAATCATTCCCCTTTCGAAATGTCGCTTTGCAAACACTCACATCTCGAGAAATAAAACGGATAAAATAAATATAAAAACTTTTTAATGGATTACTATTAATTTAAATGGTTTAAAAAAAAAAAAAAAAATCCCTAATCAGAATAAACATCAGCGATGGGTATACCAAACTTCTCAGAAGATAGTAATATGCTAGTTATTACAAAGATGATGCCATTTGTTTTCTTAATACCAGTAAACCCTATTGTGAATTTCTTTGTAGGTCCTGTTGTTGGCATTCTCGGTCAAAAGTATGGAGTTCGTGCAGTTACCATTACTGGAGGAATCTTGGCCACAATTAGCGCATCTGCCTGCTTCTATGCTCCTGATATCGTGTGGATAACTATTTTGTGGGGCATCCTAAATGGTGAGTAACCATTTTCCTCAGTAACACAACAACTCTGGCCAATATCGCTCGACATTTAACAATCCAGATGTAGAAAGTTGTAAATCAGCAATTGTTACAGTTATTGGTCAATCTATCTCAATGCTGTATAAAATATAGTGGAAGTTTTTAAATGTTAATACAGAGTTTAAAATTTTAAATATTTTATTCATGGAGGAAGACGGAGGGCAAAGAAATTATGTTTTGTGATGTTTTTGACATGTTTATTTAAGAAAAAAAATAAAAAAAAATCGTGTATTTTGGAAAGATGCTAGAGTTTTTGCCAAAATTGAATCCTGCTTCCGACGTTGACCAATACTATTATGTTACTTTGGTTGTTATCCTCTTCTTGAAATATGTGTTCATTAAAAACGTTATAAAGTATGGAAATGTTAACAATACATGTATATTGCAAGCTTACTCAGCATTTATTATTCGTTTCCTTGATTATTTCACTATCAAGAATATATCTTGCAGAAAAACACTTCCTTTTTTGACTTTGATGGGGTTTTTATCAAGGTACCTGTGCTCCGTTGGAGCCAAACCTTTTCATATGATTTTTGCCTCAAGGCATTGGGGATAGTCAGGTCTCACATTCAGAAAGTAGGAAAGGCAAGGAGGTGAGTGCTGAGCTCTAACAGTTAAGCTGTCAAGCCGCACCGAGCAATAATTAGATAGAATCATTTAAAATCTGAGTTTATTTTAGTATAATTTACATAAAACAGTTACACTAATAAAACGGAAGATATGTGGACGGACAACATTTTTTTTTTTTTTAAACAAATATAAATGTAGTTGTTTTTAAAACAACTATAGAACACGAGATAAACAAAAAGTCTACACATTAAGTGCATAGCAAAATCTAAAGTTAAAAAATGAGAGTAATGTAGCTCTTATTATGAATTGCTAAAGTAATAAATAAAATGAAGTAGCTTTTCTTGTGAATCGCTAAACAATATTAAATTAAAAGTATATAAAATGTAGCTTTTCTACACTTCCTTTTATATAAATTTGATTGTAGAAGCTTTTATAAAAGTAAACATGACACTTTTGTTTATATTTTTTCCCACACCTTTCTCATAAAGTAAAATACTGCTCATTCACCATAGGAAATGATGCTACAATTTTATTGCCAAAACAACATTAGCGATACAATTAAAGAAAGTTGATAGTTATTATAACTATTGTACAATATTGTTTACAAATATCTCTGAGCGTAAAATAGTTTCTCTAAGATTTCTGTTGAGAATTACTTTTTGTTATCAGTCCAGTTATATAGTGTCATTGAGATTTCGACAGATTCTAAATCTGCAAAGGAAGTAGTTTTTCAATTTTAAATGTTCTATTGAAGAAACTTCTGTAATCTCTTACCTGTACACATGGATTCAAACAGATCAATCATCATTTAATAATTACAATATTGATACTTATTTAAACGTTTAAGCTCTGATACAAAGATTTTCATCACTTTAAAAATAAATACAAAGCAAAAACTAAAAAATTAATAAGAAAAAATAATGATCTTCAATTGTTGGATGGCAGACAAAAATTTATTCCCATTTCTGTATGTATGGTCTCATAGTACTGTGTTAATTTAAACGCTTTGAAACGCATTGGGACTTTGAAATCCACTTCTATGAAGTTCGTTCTTCAATTGTTGGATTACAGAATTTTTTCTTTCTCTTTTTGTATGTGTGTTCTCATGGTACTGTGTTAATTTAAACGTTTTGAAATCCGTTGGGACTTTGAAGTCCACTTCTATGAAGTTCGTTCTTCTATTGTTGGATGGCAGAACAAATATGTTTATATCTCTGTATGTATGATCTCATGGTACAGTGTTAGTTTAAACGCTTTGAAACGCATTGGGACTTTGAAATCCACTTCTATGAAGTTCGCTTTTTAATTGTTGGATGGCAGAAATGTTTTTTTTTTTTTCTCTTTGGAAGTTCGTTTTTCAATTGTTGGATGGCAGAACAAATTTATTTCTCTTTGGAAGCTTGTTAGAGACAAGTATATAAGACGATACAAGGTCAATATGGGTGCCTAGAAGATGTGTTTGTATGTAAATAGGGAAATAAGCGAGTGTTTCCTTCCAACTATTGAAGAACAAACTTTAGGAAAGTGGATTTCTGAGTTCTAATGGATCTCGAACTGTTTATATTAATACAGTACCTTTACTAAGACTCTTGTAGGTCCCCTCAGTACATAGAAGGTTAATGAACTCTCTGCTGTAGTGATTGCTCTGAGAGAGGGGTACGTGGTATTTTTAAACGACCGGGCAAGTTTGAATAAAAAAAACCAAAAAAACTTTAATGCCTGAGGCAAGGTATTAGAATTACAGATGCGATGTGCTTAAATTAGAATAAAATTATTTGATTTCATAATTTTAAATACTAAGTCGCTTTTTTATGATCTTTCTGTAGGTGTAGGAACTGCCCTTTCTGTCACTCTGCCACAAGTAGTCATCGGGAAGTATTTCATTAAATACACTACCACAGCATCTGGAATGGCTTTTTCTGGTGGTTGCATCGGATCTTTCGTCTTTCCAGTCCTTCTCGAAGAACTACTCCACAGTTACGGAATGCAGGGGACTTTCTTGGTGGTTGGAGCCATCATTATGCACACTATTCCGGCGGGCATGGTACTGAGGACGCCTCCGTGGCTGCAAGCCAAAACTAACACAAACTCACAAAATAGTTATGATGAAACAAATAACTCAACTGCACTATCTAGAGGTGGATCGGTCGTAGTTAAAAATGAAAGCAACGTGAAAATATTACTTAATGGTAAGGATCTGATAGAAGATGAAGCTAGGTATGGATGTGGTAAATCTAAAAAAGAGCAGAATTTTCCTGATATTCAGTACTTGAGAGATAATCCTGATCTTGTTTTAGAGATCCTCTCCCTGAAGGCACTTGGGGAGAATTGTTCAAAATATAGCTTAGAGATCAATCAAAATGAGGAGGAGATCGCTATTTTGGATAAGATGGAGGAGTTGCTTTGCTTTATAGAAAAGTTTAAAGAAAAATCAATGTCGCCCCAAAAAATGAGGGTGCATAAAATCAAGATTTGCAATGATCTAATACAGGAGAGCAATCTGAAAAGGATGGGTGATAAGAGCCAAAGTTTTCTATTTGACCGACCTCAAGAATTCGGTATGGGTGATGTACCCAAAACCAATTCGGTTCCGGATTTCATGAAGAGATCAAATGAAGTGTCCCAGAATTACATTCTGCTAAAGTTAAAAAAATTGCGCGATTTAAACTCGGATGCCTTGAGCTGCTTCCCAGAGGACACCAGGCAAGAAGCTGCGCAGGTAATGTCAGAGCTTAGAAAATTGTACAGCACGCACTGCACTATCAACAATCCAGTGAGGGGCAGTTTCCTCACTTTATGTGGTACTACACCCCTTGATCCCTTAACGAGTGAATCCCTGCTGGATAAAAAAGAATCCGATGACCACCCGAATACGTTCTGGGACCACATTAAGACGGCGATGAAACTGCACAAGAAGCCCCTGTTCCTGCTGATCTGCCTCTGCAGAGCTGTACACTTCATGACGTTGGTGCCTGTGATGACAGTCGTCGTTGATTTCGTCATGGACAAAGGCTTGAAGGAAGAAGATGGTAAATATGCCATAGCAGCTTTGTCACTCGGCGACTTGCTTGGGAGGTTGTGCTTTGGATGGGTGACTGATCGTGGATACATGGGGCTACCGAGATACATGATGGTGGTGATGGTTCTTCAGGGAACCAGCACTCTTTCTCTTCCGCTGATGTATACTAAGTTGACGCTGTATCTCATGCTGGCTATCTTCGGTTTGCTTCAGGGCTCTCTTTTTGTTCGTCACAATGTCCTGGTGTCGAAGTACATGGAAAATCATGAACAGTCCATAGCTATGGGTTGTGTAAATTTTTTCTCTGGGCTGCTGGGACTTGGATTGCCTGCTTACATAGGTAAGTTAGTTAGAGTTCAACACTCAAAAGCATTTGTAGTCTTGCAGTTTATAGTTATGTTTTTTTATTCGTTATTATGTTTCTTAAAAATAAATTAATATACACTTTGAATGATCTTAAAATATATTTATCTATTAATATTGCTATCTATTTCATCTCAAATGGAAATTTTTGATTTCAATTGATTTTTTCACCACAGCAACTACATTATTAGTATGTTATTCATAATGTACTTGTTTGTAAATAGATTTTATTACCTTAAATAAATTAGTAATATGTGCTGTTTATTTATAGGCTACTTCAGGGACACGATTGGAACTTACGATTACATATTCTACATAAATGGTATCGCAGGCATACTAACTGGTTTGCTGTGGATACTGGAACCTTACTTTAGACAATGCTCTACTCCTGAAAAGAGTACTGAACAAGAATCTCCAGTACATGTTTAGATCAATGGTTTCCTGAACCATTTAATTCCTTAAAGATGAAAAATCCTGGATGCATTGGCGATCAAAATATGATGCCTCTGAAATACATATTTCTGTTCAGATTCTGTATCGATATCTGATCTATCTCAAGATATTATTTTTAATGTGTATCCACATTTAAATTATATGCTTGGGATGAGTAGCCGTAAAACGTGTTAAAGAAACTCATTTGAGATTTTTCATGTTTAATTACGTAGAAATATAGCTTTAACATGATTGAAAGTGAAGATTGCTTTCATTTAATTAAGGAAATCATTATTTTAGTGACACACTAAATATTTCTTAATTTTATTTCTGAAGTTCAGATATTACTTAAGTTTATGTGCTGAGTTATAATATTAATAATCAATATGAATTTCCAGCTTATATTTAACATTAGACATGGAGCTTGTTTAGAAGATGAGTTGAAAAGTCTATCATACTCAGAGTTGACAGTTAAAAACGCGAATGTCTTTAGAGCAATCTATGTACTTGTGATACATTCAAGTTAGTTTAAGACCTATCGTGATATTTATTGATTTGCTTTCATTGAATTCTGTATGATAAAGTCAGAAAACAATTAGAACTGGGTATTTAATTTTTTTTACATTATTTTAAATATTTTTCATTGAATGGCGGGAAAGTTTTAGAAAAAAAAATCAATTTCCTTGTATATCTGGAGTATTCATTATCAGCCAAGAAATTGAATTACGTTTTTCAATGCGTTTTGGCCTGTTATATATGATTTTAAATACTCGGAACGTATCACATGCAGATTTAAGATTTTTTTGTCACTGTATTGCCTTAAGTCAGGGTTGGAAAAAAACCCTAGTTTTTTTGTTGTTTTTTTCAACCCCCCCCCCCCCAAAAAAAAATCAATTTTTTTTGGTTTAAACCAGGTTTTTTTTGGGTTTAAACCGGTTTAAAAAAAAAAAAAATCCTTTTCTAATTACATGTATACGTATTTATAAATAAAATTTGACGTTAACTACAATAATTAATGTTCAAATAACAATTAATATTTTTTCTGAAAATAATTTTAACTAAGTAAATAAACAATTGTTGCTACTTATGTGGACATTCAAATCATATTAAATTTTAATATTTTATTTAGAGATACTATTCTTTAAATTCAATGTATACAGTATGATACATTGGTAATTGTTTACTACATAATGCATGGAATATTGCTCTTAGATTCATCAGTAATGGTGATGTATTGTTCAAAATGATATTTTAAGGTTTAGAAATAAGTTATTAAAGCACAAAACCTATATTACAGAAACAAATTTAAAATGCTGCCTATAATTTAAGTTTAATTGATAATTTTGAATAATTATAAAACAGTAATATATCTATTAGACTAACTTAAAAACTTACTATTCAATAGTCTTTAATTACAAGATTTATTTTAAATAGATTACAACTTATTCTATTCGTATAATTTTTTATTTACAAAATCCTCACTCGGTCATGTTATACAAAAATGTATAATTCATTTAATGAATTATTTTCTTAAAAAAATAATAGAGAGAAAAACCAACTAGATTCTTATTTCTTTATTCCCGTTATACAATTTTAAATTATTCTTTTAAAAAACAATTGTTTTTTTGAGAATAAAAATATAATTTTAAATTATTCTTTAAAAAACCAATTGGTTTAAACCAGGCCAACCCTGCTTTAAGCAACACAACTTCAAGAATATTTTTGAAATACTTGACTTAATACATAATGAAACAATTTAAAGGCTGATGGTAATATGTAGAAAGTTCTTTTAAATATTGATTCGAATTTGTTTGGGAAGTAAAAATTCCGAGAGGATATATGAGCTTTTTCGTGTACCAAAACTTTAACCAAAGACAATACTCCTTTAAAAATTATTTGGAATTTTCGTTTCCACCCATCAAGTACTAAGAAAAGTTATTTGAGAATATACCATACATAAGGTCCATTTGTTGATTATTAAAAGAAGAAAAGAGCAAGATATTTAAATTAAAATTCGCTAAATTTCATTTATTTCTACAGTTAAAGCTACTTAACATTTATCACAATTTTTGGAGTTTAATGATGCACATTTCTAAAACTTTATATTTGCGTCTCATAAACGAGCGTTTTAAAATTGTGTGGAATATGGATGCATATAAATACATTAATACATATCCCGCATTTGTTAAGTTATGATTTGTGGAGATTTTTAATGGCATTTATATTCAATGGATTACAGGGAGAAAAAAAATATATCCAAACGAACTGAAATTTATTATTGTTCACTATTGTATTACTGGTAATTTTGAATTAATGGTTCCTAGAGGATATACCGAAGTTTTTTTTATTTTTTTTATTTCGATTTTGTGAAATTGGAATGAATTTATATGCCATTTGAAATATTAGAGTTTTATCTAATTTTTGTTTGTATATTTTTATACACTTGACATCATTTATTCTCTTCAATGTCACTTTTCATCGATAAAATTTCTTCGAGTGATTTTATTACTTATTGAAATGCATATTGTGATGCCTTTTCTTGCTTTTTTTTTTAATAAATTACTGAATTTATTGTTATTGTATATAAATAATTCTGTAATAAAAATACTTATCGACGGCTTAGAGTTAAAAGGCGCTAACTCCACTTTTTATTTTATTTGAAAACAAGAAGGGAAAAACCCATCCATTAGTAAAAGCTGCAAATTGGTCACTGAATTAAATATTTGGTAAATGAGTGAAATGCAAGAGCTCTAAGCTCTTGTTGAATTAGCACTGCTCTCTTGTATACTTGGATAAAATAGAGTTGGCACTTTTTACCTCTAAGCAGGCGTTATAAACCTTTCCATATTTTAAATGTCGAAACATTTAATGATTAAATACTAAACTAATTTCTTGATATTATACTTTTAATTTTAAACAATTTAAGGGGACCAGGGAGGCAAAAAATTCAAAAATATCGATTTTTTTTTGTCCGAAGTTATAGCCTGAACCTTTGTCTTTAAATACAAACAAAAGTCAGAAAGGGTATTTTTATGGTGCTGGACTTTTTTCGTGAAGTTAATATCAACAAAATTTCTCTTTGTGTTTATGGTAATTATATTTTTTATTTGCGTTTTTCTCTTAAAGTATTTTCCATGATTTCAATAAACTTAAATTGTTCCTTGCGATTTAAAAATTTGTATATTCTTTTGAAATTTTGGGAAATAGTTATTGTTACTATTTTGAATATAATTGGGCATGAATTTTAAAATCTGATTGTTTATTATTACTTTATTTCAATTTTAGTATTAAAATGTCAGGAAAAAATCAAAAAATTCTCCAGGTAACAACAATTTTTAAATGATGAAAGAATCGGCCAAATCAAAAATCTATGCACAATTATTTTAATATATATTAAAATAGCCAGTACAAAAAAAAAAAAAAAAAAAAAAAAAAAAATTATGAAAAAATTTAAACTCAAGGAGCGTTTTTTTTTTTTTTAAATTTTAAAGTTTAAATGTTCTAAGATGAGAAATAATTGTAATAAATTTTTGAAATTTAAAATGTACAATTGTTATAAAGTCATTAAGTAAACTACAAAATTTCATGCATTTTGGTAGGTAAATTTTTTAATTTTTTTCTTCTCCCCGGTCTCCTTAAATGTACATGGTAACATTGTAATTATTTATTTGTTGCTTAAAGCGCTATTTCATTTTACTACAAAGAACAATAGCACATGGATTTTAAATTTACTTTCAAATGTTATCGCACAAAATTTAGCTTGCATTTTTTAAAGTCTGTGATTGAGAAGTTTGTAACTAAACAGTCTAAAAATAGACTTATTAAATGTTAAAAAGAGAACTAATATTTTACTAAAAATTTATAGGAATATTGTTAAATGAAGTTGAAGAAATCCAAGAACTTATAATGAGAGTTATAAACTGATTAGTTGTAATTCCTGTTGTCCAATTTAACATCTGAAGTGTACACGTCAACTTAGTTTGAAGAATTAAAGTTTTTAGAAAAAAATTATATAGAATTTTTTTTATTAATACTTTTTTAAAAATCGATGTTAATGATTTTGCCAGAAATTGGCTTTCTTAGAAGTGCCACCAGTGGAAACGACTGCCAAACATATCATTATTTTATCTTCATTTAAAATTTAAACTTTTGTTTAATAATTAATTAGAAAATTAATTGAACATTTTTCCTATATCTAGTAAATTTTTTGAAGTATTATTTTACTAGATTTTAATAAATATATCATAAGTATTTGTGGTGTTTTTAAACAAAATTAAAGTATTTTATGTTTCATTTGTGAATGTGTATCAACCAGTTACCTATTTAATAATACTTATATCCTTATACCGTACCTAAATTTTTTAAAACACGATTTTCGTCAGTCTTACAAATTACCAAATTTTTGATAACCTCAATTCACTTTGCTCTTTTGTAAAAATATATCAAGAAGTACTTCCCATCTGTAATTGGTGGAGAACAAAAATATTCATTTTTATATGGATAATTTTCCGAGAAGATATTGATATCGAAGCTTTTCAAATTTATCATTATCTTAGATCTATAAAACGATTACTTCAGGTTGATTTTATTTTTTAAATCTGCTTTTTGACCCCCTCCCAAATAAGAGCCATCAATTGCACTGATTGATTGCAATTGATATTTATTGTGATATTATTGTTGACTAAAACACACCGTTACTTATTCTGACTGACCAATAGCAGTGTTGAATCTGATCACAATTCATTAAAATAAAATACAATCAAACCCCGTTACCGCGAAATCGCTTAGTATGAAATTCCGTTTAACGCGAAATAAAAACTGCTCCGTACTTAAAACCTAACGTTAATTTATTCGCTTAACACGAAATTCGGTTAACGCGAGCTATTTCAGCGGCGACTTCGCGTTAACGAGGTTTGACTGTATATTAACTAAGGTACTGTTACCAGTTTACGTATGGTTAAACTCCTAACTTTTTCAAAACAAACTTCTTATTAATATATTTGACTGTTTAGTTCTTGGTCTACTATTCGAAATAAGTGATTTCACGTCCTTTAATTGATAATCTTTATTGTGTAAAATAATTAAAATTGACTTCTGTTTTTCTTATTGAAATATACAGGGTGTATATAAAATGTTGAACACATTTTGATGTTGAATAATTGATAAAATAATGAAGACAAATTTAAATTGATAACTCTAAGGATTAGATAGACTTCAAAGAGTTTTATGGCCCTTTGTCAAAGAACTTCCACAAGGTCGCCGTTCGTCGCACGGAGAATATAAAGACGGGAGTCATTTTTGTGCCAGATACGTGCAACAGGGTTCCCACGGTCATTGAAAGTCATTAAAAGTGCTTAATATTTCTGATTTTGTTTTCAAGGCCTTGAAAATGCTTAGAGGTGCTTAAAAGTCCTTGAAAATGCTTAGAGGTCCTTAAAAGTCCTTAATTTTTGCGAATGTTGTATGCCCAATTGCAAAAGTTATAAAAATACAACTCGGGCTTGTTATGCCCTCTTGAACGCTACTTATCTGCACTGTATCGGAATTCTCTGTCATATTTGATTACGCATCCACCAACTTGTAACTTTTTTTGGTAGAATATACTGTATTAAAAATTTATATACAGACATGATGCCTAAAAACAAATTTTCACTGGTCCTTAAAAACCTTATTTGGGTCCTTAAAAGTCATTGATTTCCATTCAGTGATTTGAGTGGGAACCCTGGGGCAAGCATGTCGGCATGGGGGAAAACATACAATTAATAACGTGCGCAGATGATATTTATAAAAGAAACGAGAAAAAAATAAAATTAATAACAATGGCAGACGATATTTACAAAAGAAATGATATTCAAATGGGAAAAGGAAATTTTATGGCAACTTTCACTACTAATGAAAATATATGAGTTATTCTATGTATATATGCCATAAGTTTGTTTTATCTTCGTTATTTTATGAATTATCCAACATCAAAATGTGTTCAACCTTTTATAGACACCATGTATCATCAGATCTGTCCCACCGACTTCTAACTACAACTGCTCGATAGCTTTTAAGCGGTTTTTGCTCTGCAAGCAGATGGAGCTAATTGAATATTTTCCCTCATCAATAGGTTATCAATATATAGGTATTCAATCAATAGGTATTCAATAGGTTATCAATAGGTGGTTCAATAGGTTACAAACCCATTCTAACTAGTTTGGGAGAAAGTTGCCAATACTGATCTCTATGGTTATTGTTAAGCCTTCTTCGGCTTCAAGCTAATACCCAAAAGCTTGCATTATCTAGAAGTTGCAGTTACAAATCGGTGATATGTTCTCCTCTTATTTAAATGGATATATTTTGGTATGTTTAATAGAGCACAATTTGAAATAACCATTTTGACATTGGATCTTTATTAACTTAAGTGCAGACATAATTAAGGAAAAAAGTATTTACAAAATCAATGCATTTGACGAAAACTTTGAGCTTCAAGCTGAAGTATTAAATTTTGTTCTTTATGAATTTCATGTCGTCGGGTTAGAGTGAAAAGGTCCTAAGTGCACTAGGGGTCCCAAATACCTTTTTAGTATATTTGTGAACTGGAGGGACCTATTCAATTGATAAGCAAAATCTGCAGATTAATCACTGATTTGTGAAAAATGAGCGATTACCAAATTCTCGTAAGTTCATATAAGTGTCGCATTTCTTCCTTAAAACTCCTAGTATTCCTTAAACTTTTGTATCTTCTTAAAATTCCTAAAATTGTACTAAAAAATTTCCATAAATCCTTAAAAAGTTAAAAACCTCGAAAATCCCCCGATTTTTCTCCAAAACCCCCTTCGAAAAAACCCAAATATTCCTCTAGAGGAGAATTTTTTTCTGAAATTTTAATTATTGACAAACAATTTTAAAATAGTAACCAAGCTAATGTTAATTCAAGTTTTAAAGTTGAAATAATATTGTTTTTGAAGTACTTTGAATGTTGCTTAAAAATTAAGTTAGTGGATTTAGTTAAAAAATAGTAAAATTGTTCGATTACATAACTATTATTTATCTAAAAAGTTATTTGACGTTTAATTTTTTTAAATAATTTGCAGTTTTTTGCCTCTATTAAAGCATTTTTTGAAAAGAATGTCTGTTTTAAGATTTTATATCCGCTTTAAAAGAAATACTCTTTAATTTTTGGAATTATCTCTAAAATTTGTGGAATTACCCCTAACATTTTTCGGAAGTATCCCTAAAATATTCCTGAAATTTTTGAAAGTATCCCTAAAATTCATACCTATTTTTTTAAAAAAGAAAACTCGCTACGACCTCTGTTCATATGGAATTATCAATTGATGTTTTTTTTTTTTTTTTTTTTTTTTTTTTTTTTTCTTTTAATTATTCTACTGAAAACTTTGAAGTTAGGACATTTTCACTCTTTAGCCGACGATGTTCTTTGAACATTTTGTGTCCAGAATGGTGAAACATTTGTACTTGTGCAAATAGTATAATAAAGAGTGTGAGCTGATTTTGGGAATGCGTAACGTATATTTTGAATTCATCATCAGATGGATCTATTTTAGTATTGATGATTGTAAAACTATTTTATGCACTGTAGATCAGAGCTAAAATGTTTCGTATAGTTCAAATAAAAGTATTATTTATTTGTCTTATGCCTTATATTGTGTTTCCCAATTCATTATAGATAATACTAGTTGATCCGGCCGACCTAACGATATAGTGGTTAGCATACTAGCTTCTAGACTGCGAGGTTGCGGGTTCGAGTCCCGTGTAAGGCATGGGTGTTTGTAAATGTATGCCAGATGATCTGAAAACAACCAACCAACTAGTAGATCCGTGCTTTCAAGATGGCATTTTTTGGAACTTGGACAGAGTCAGAAATTATATTCTGTTGTTGAATGATTTCTTAGATATCCTCAACGTGCTTAATTTGATATTTTCTATTTTATATTTATATATATATATATATATATATATATATATATATATATATATATATATATATATATATATATATATATATATATATATATATATATATATATATATATATATATATATATATATATATATTTGCCGTTTGCTGGGTACTATCAAGTTTTTTTTTTTTGGGGGAGGGGGACTATTTCTCATTTCTTTAATACAAATAACGTCATGTGCATTGTGCAGTTGTAAACTATTTGTCAGATGCGGTTACCTCAGCATTTACCCTCTAAGAGTTATGGGCGTATTATATATACGTCCTTTGATCCACATTTTCCCCCAGCAATACACAAATTTTTTAAATTTATACGTAAAATTTAAAATAAAATATTTTTTCAATACTTTTATTTAGGTGATAGTTTAAAACCTGTTTAAAACAAAATAAAAAAAAAAGTAATTAATCTCTCTCTCTCTATATATGGGTCATTCCATGTCAAATCAACACAAAAAAGTGACATTTTCAACCCGACCCCTTCAGAATAAAATTTTGCTCACTTGTTGGGTTTATAGAGAAAAGAAAAAATGGCAAATATTAGGTTTGAATATCGTTTGGTTTCTGAAATACGAAGCTTCAAAAATGGGCCAAAAGGTCAAAATTTCGCAATTCTTGCTTTATATATCTGGTTATAATTTTGTCCCTAATTATCATAAAACATTGATTTTGGTGTCAAAAAAAAGATAAAGATTTGATCTTTCTAATGATGTATTATTTATGGATATTTTTTTAAATTTTCATTTAAAGGTCAAACAATTTGACCTTTGACCTTGAATATCTCAAAAAAGGGTATTTTTATTTTTTTCAAAAAAATATATGTTATTCTTACATTAATTCTCTACACAAATACGTTAGTTTCATAATGGGACCGCAATGGGATGCCAAAATTTAAATTCAAATGTAAACTCTTGTCCTTAATTTCACGCAATAATCGTCATCCTCAAAGTCCATTTGAAATAGAAGCAGATGTGCCAAACTTAAATCTTACTTTAGAAACTATTGGCGAAACTTCAATAAAAAAGAAAAGGCTTTCCGAAACGAAGTATTCAAAAATTAAATTCAATAAAATAAGCACCGCTTTGAAAAACAAAGAAATGAAAATTGTGTATAGGTAACTCATCTTCCAACTCGGCTGAATTGGATATTATAAATCAATTGAAGGAAAAATTCCATAGCACAAGGATAAAAGTTTACAAATACTAACAGTTTTACCGAAGAACTGGTCAATCAAAAAAGTAGAAAAAGAATTTGGATCATCCAATTACTTGGTAAAAAAAGCAAAACTACTTGTTGAAAAAAAAGGCATTTTTGCATCCCCTAATCTCAGACCAAGGAAGACGTTACGTCCTGAAACAGCAAAATGTATAAAATCCTTTTATAATAGTGATCATATAAGTAGGATTATGCCAGGTAAAAAAGACTTCGTATCAATGAAAATTGATGGGGTAAGGAACATGTACAGAAAAGGCTGGTGTTGTGTAATCTCAAAGAAGCATTTAAACAGTTCAAAGATGAGTTTCCACATTATAAAATTGGGTTTTCTAAGTTTGCTGAGATGCGACCAAAAAACTGTGTTTTGGCCGGAGAAAGCAGAACACATACCGTCTGTGTTTGTCATATCCATGAAAATGTGAAACTAATGCTAATCGCATCTCATTTGAAGGAATTTAGTAAAGAAATTGAAACTCCATTAGATTCCTATAAAACCTGTATATCAAAAATTGTTTGTAATCCTCCCCAAACAGTATGTTACATGGGAGAGTGCAGCAATTGCCGAAAGTTTGAAGAATTTAGGAGGTGCATTGAAGACCTTTTTGATGAAAATGGGATTACGAGAATTACGTACAAGCAGTGGATTAATGTTGACAAATCTACCTTTAAAACTCTGTCGAGCCCTTGTGATGTCTTTATTGATTCGTTTCTGGATAAACTTACCAAACTTATACAGCATTCATTCATTGCTAAGGAACAATCGTCTTTTTTTAGTGCTTGTAAACAAAATCTGAAATCAGTTGAATATGTAGTTGTTTGTGATTTTTCTGAAAATTACTCCTTTATTCTTCAAGATACAATTCAAGGATTCCACTGGAATAATTCTCAAGCGACTATACATCGATTTGTGGTTTGTTATAGAAGAGACACTGACCAAGTCGTAGACAACTTTAATTTAGTAGTAGTTTCTGACTGTCTCCACCATGACACAACAGCAGTTCACTTATTCTAAAGCCATTTGATCGAATTCAACAGAAAAAAATTCAGTGTGAAACTTAACAAACTTTTGTACTTTTCTGATGGTGCAGCTTCTCACTACAAAAATCGGAAAAAAATTATAAACCTGTGTTTCCATAAAAAAGATTTTGGAATTCAAGCAGAATGGAATTTTTTTGCCACTGCCCATGGTAAGGGAGTTTCAGATTTCATTGGAGGTACCATAAAAAGGCTAGCCGCTCGTGCCAGTTTGCAGCGCCAATATACAGATCAGATAATGACTTCTCGACAGTTATTTGAATGGGCAACTCCCAATATTGAAGGAATGCAGTTTGCATATGTAACTTCCTTACAGTATGAAAGAGAAAAAATCTTCCTTCATAAACGATTCTTAATCGCCCGAACTATTCCAGGTACTCAAAAATTTCATGCATTCAGACCCATTTCTATCAACCAACTTCTGTGCAAATTGTATTCTAATTCCATGGTCGAAAAAAAAGTCAAACAAAAAAATAAATTATAAAATCAATAGTTACATATGCAAAGAATCAAGTGAAAAAGAGTCACAATAATTAATAGAAGTTACATATGTAAGGAAGTTACTTATGCATCTGATAAATTAGTTTCAACAATAGTTTAAAGAAAATGTATCAATAGAAAAATTGTAAGTATTTCTGTTTTCTAATTTCGAAATATGAGTTTTTCCAAGTAATTTGTATGAACAAATGTTTGTGATTGCATGTAACCCATTCCTTTTAAATAATTTTCTCAAAAGCTCATTATTACCAATTATCTCTGTCATGTTTTTTAATTTTACAGTAAACGATGTTTGCATACTTAATGCAATGCTGAAAAATGCAATTTTTTCAATGTATAAGTAAACAATTAGTTTTTGCTCTTAAAGCTAAAAAGTTTTAACAAATCAAAGATAAATAATTATAATTTTTAGCTAATAACTAAGGCTAAAGTTTTATTTGCATTACATGTATATAAAGAGAATTTAAAAGGAAAAGCTATTTACATATAAACAATTTTTGTAGGATAAGAGTGGGACTACAGTTACGATTGAAATTTATAATTTGGCATCCCATTGCGGTCCCAAAATGAGACTCATATATTTGTGTAGAGAATTAATGTAAGAATAATATATATTTTTTTGAAAAAAATAAAAATACCCTTTTTTGAGATATTCAAGGTCAAAGGTCAAATTGTGTGACCTTAAAATGAAAATATAAAAAAAATGCACGTAAATAAAAACATCATTAGAAAGATCAAATCTTTTTCTTTCTTTTGCCACCAAAATCAATATTTTATGATAATTAGGGAAGGAATTATACCCAAATATGTAAAACAAGAAATACGCAATTTTAAATAAAAACATCATTAGAAAGATCAAATCTTTTTCTTTCTTTTGCCACCAAAATCAATATTTTATGATCATTAGGGAAGGAATTATACCCAAATATGTAAAACAAGAAATACGCAATTTTGCACTTTTTGGTCCATTTTTGAAACTCTATATTTTGGAAACCAAACGAGATTCAAATCTAATATTTGGCATTTTTTCTTTTCTCTATGAATCTAATAAGTGAATCAAATTTTATGAAATTCTAAAGGGGTCGGGTTGGGAGCCGTGTTGATTTGACATGGAATGACCCATATATATATTTGAATCAGAAATATAATTGTAAAATTTTTGCAGGGAAAAAAACTGTACAATTTCGCCCATGCCCATTCTCTGGACGCTCAGAGGGTTAAATTGCTATAGAATTTATCCGTTTTATTATAGTATAAAGGAAAAAAAAGGGGTCATCAAAAGGGAAAAAAAGTGCCGTTCAAAAATAATATCTAAGATAAGCTAGCCATGATTAAAATTTAGAGCGGTTTGAAACTTGTAGAAAGCAAAGATCCTAAAATTGTTATATGCACTGGTAATATTTTTCATAATTGCAACTAAAATTGATAGGTTACTGCGCTTTCTGACGAGAAATTATTCGCATCAACTAATTATAAAGCAGAGTAATACCCGCGGTTACTGCATTTAAAAAAAAAAAAAGTATTTAAAATATATTAAAGTTGAAAGTTAAAACGCGTGCAAGATTGTTCGAACGTAAGCAAGTATAAAAATAAGCAGAGGTGGACCGAAATCGAGTTGGTTAAGAAATGTAAAGGGAATTGTATTAATTTTAGTTTTAATACAATAATTATTTCATAAGTTACGTTATATTGAAATCATTATTGCACATAATTTCACTTACAATTGATTTGGTCCCCTGACCGCAATTATTAAAAAGAAACTAAATTTTTTCGTAGGTAGTTATAGTTTTAATTAGCAATTAATTCGCAGTATTTTATAAAATTCTGTTTAGTTTTCAAGCTGAAATTTTTTTAAATATTAATAAACCGAAATTGTTGAAAATGAGGTGGAGTTTATAAATGACGATTTGTAAGCTGCTAAAATTAATTGTAAAAGTATTAACGTTACTTGATACTAATCTTTTTCGTTGAAACGAATATTAAATTATTCTAAAATTAAATTAATTTCAAGCTATAAATTTTTTAAATATTAATAATCCGAAATTGATGAAAATGAGGTGGAGTTTATAAATGACGATTTGTAAGCTGCTAAAATTAATTGTAAAAGTATTAATGTTACTTGATACTAATCTTTTTCGTTGAAACGAATATTAAATTATTCTAAAATTAAATTAATTTCAAGCTATAAAATTTTTAAATATTAATAAACCGAAATTGATGAAAATGAGGTGGAGTTTATAAATGACGATTTGTAAGCTGCTAAAATTAATTGTAAAAGTATTAACGTTACTTGATACTAATCTTTTTCGTTGAAACGAATATTAAATTATTCTAAAATTAAATTAATTTCAAGCTATAAATTTTTTAAATATTAATAATCCGAAATTGATGAAAATGAGGTGGAGTTTATAAATGACGATTTGTAAGCTGCTAAAATTAATTGTAAAAGTATTAATGTTACTTGATACTAATCTTTTTCGTTGAAACGAATATTAAATTATTCTAAAATTAAATTAATTTCAAGCTATAAAATTTTTAAATATTAATAAACCGAAATTGATGAAAATGAGGTGGAGTTTATAAATGACGATTTGTAAGCTGCTAAAATTAATTGTAAAAGTATTAACGTTACTTGATACTAATCTTTTTCGTTGAAACGAATATTAAATTATTCTAAAATTAAATTAGATATCCGTAATTAAATTAGGTCTTAGAAACAGAGAAGAAGCAAGTATTTTTGTGTATTTTTTTTTGTTTTAATACGGTTAATATTTTAAAACTTGTCTAATATTAAATTCTTCAGTTAATAAATTTTCGAAAACAATTTATCTTTTTTATTGTACACAACGGTTTTCAAAATTATAATTAGTTTGCTCCCGAATCCACCTAGTATTAGAAATAATAAAATCCGCAGCACTCTTGATGGAAAAATATCTTTATCAGCCATGGGCGCCCCAGGAGGGTGCAAAGAGGTGCGCTTGCACCCCCCTAGCTCTTGAAAATTAAAAAAAATGTATAAATGAGAGAAAAGGTATAAATTCCAAGATAAAAAGAAAAGCACGTATGCCGTTTCGGTTTTTATGTTACATTAAGCATTTGTTTTTCAATTATTCTAGTCTTTTGTTTCTTTTCTATGTCGTTTTTTAATAGCTACTGGCGCCTATTGTCTAGGATTATTGGAGGCTGAGTAGAAGTATTTATTTCTTTTATTGCATAATCATCTGCTGTGTAGTTCTCAAAATTCTAGGAAAAATATTTTGCTTTTTATTCAGATATACTATCTTAGAATCTATTTTTAGAATTCAATTAAACATATCCAATACTGCCTTTGTATTTCATTTTGAATTTTTTTTTTTTTTAATTATTTCGAAAACTTGAAAGAAATATAATTCACTCCTCTCTATTTTTGCATGTTCGTGTTCGTCTGTTCTAAACACTGTTTCTTGAATGCAGTGAGATCTAGTAGGATGATAAAAAATTGTTAAAAAAATATTTTTTAAATATTTTTACTATTTTTATTTTTTTTCACAGGGTTACGCTTTCAAAAATATGTATCATGAATTTTTTAAAACTATTCTCAAAGAGTATAATTTAAAATGCTTATCTATTAATTAAAATTTCTAAAAAATTAACGATTTTGATAAAAATCTAGTCTTACCCCCCTGCAAATATTTCTACGGGCGTCCATGTTATCAGCAAATCAAGAACATTTGTTTTCGAATATGAGAACACACATTAATCTCATACAACTGATATTGCTTATTTTAAAGACACAAAATGCCTTAGAAACAGTCGTTCAGTTTATAAGAAGTTGGTCTATGACAGCATCTGTCACTAAAAGGCCGCTTTTACATACAATCTAATTACGCCACATCTGGTCCAAATATGCATATCAAGTATGAACAGTTCCCTGACAATTAATGATTGAAATCTTTTCCTGTTGAGCTATACTTATACAATTGAGATGATTTTCTTTAATTTTTGTTATAATTTCAAACTTTTTGGCAGTGTATCAGAATTCAAAATAATGCATTTTTTATGTATAATTTTTTTTCCATTATTTTTTTTATTAGCTAATTGCAATTGAAATGACTAATTAAGACGTTATTAGAATGGACATAAATAAACTTGTAATTAACTTTAAAGTATGATTTTTATTTCAAATAAAATATATTATATTGCCGAATGTTTCCATAAAGAATTGTGAATTTGGCTTCAATATTTTTTTAACTATTAGTTTTTAAATAAAAAGTTTAAAAAATACATAGTTTTTAACAAAAAATTAAGATTAAAATGTGTATAAAAAATGTGTTTATCTATAATAATAAAACAAGCTGTGTATCTTTCTGTCTGTGGCTCTGTGGATATATAAAAACCTACTAAAAATTGGAGTAAAGCTCTTAAATTTTCAGCATAAGTAGTTTTGGCCTTCTAATTGCATACATGTCAAACAGAATGTTAAAATTTTAATTAGTTCTTTTTTAATTAATTTTTTTTTTACAAAGTGACTTCAAACAGAGATATAGCTCCAAAATTTTCCACATAAGTAGTTTTAACCTTCTAATTGTAGTTTTGAAAAACGGAATTTTAAAATTTTGATGAGTTTTTTTAATTAATTTTCTTAATTAATAAATGTTTTTTACAAAACGACTTCTAATAGGACTACAGCTCTAAAATATTCAACATAAGTAGTTTTGGTCTTCTGATTGAACTTTTAAAAACCAAATTTTAAATTTTTATTTAGTTTTTTTTTAATTAATTTTTTTATTTAATTAATAAATATGTTACAAAACGATTTCTAATAGGGCTACGATCGCACACCTGCGATTTTGAGAGGGGCGCCGAAATGTGAAAAAATATAACAAATAATATGGTACAAATTAAATTTTTGTGTAATTTGAAATGCAAATTAGCCTAACCTACATAAGGTGTTACTTTTTCTGCAGAAATACATAACAATCTTGCAATTTTGTCCATTGAAAATAACATTTCATTGTCATTAGATTAAGACGAACTAATAAAAACATTTTCGGCTGCTAAAGCTAGGAAGGTCCACTGGTAAGTGTGTAGTACAGATTATTTTAATCAATTTTCAGAAATATTTTTTCTTAATTAATATTTTTCTATGAATTTAAATTAAATTAAACTTTTCTTGTAGTTAAATCGACGTGACAAAATTATAAACTTTTCAAAAGAATTTGGGAGTTTGCTCCTTGCACATGTACAGTATAGCACACCCATTTTTGTTTGAATAAGTCAATTAAGAAATAGTTTAAAAGAAGTCATTTTAAAAAATAAAATTGATGAAAAGGTACTAAATATTTTACTTTAATATTTACTATTTATTACTACTTGTTAGTTTTAGTTTTTGGTTTTTAATCCTTTTAAAATGCCAACTTCAGGTATATAGTTCTAACAAATTACACTTATAGAGCACCCATACCATTTTTGGAGGGTTTTCTATACTCATTTTCATTGTAAGGGGCGTTAAAACTCATTTTTGCACACAGCATCTTGCTCTTAGGCCGGCCCTGCTAACCCTATTAAACCACTATTGATCAGATTAATCCACATTTATTTTCAAAAGCAAGGATACTTTGATCTAGAAGTTAACTCATATTTTGAAAAATATTCGGTATACACCATGTGAAATATCATGCTGTGTGAAAATATTAATTCGAAATGACAATTCAGAATTATTAAGAGTGAAAGATTCTAAAAACTTTCTAAACATAGTGACGCCATCTAGAGACTAAAGTAAGAAACAATAAATGTATTCACGTTCTCTGATAAGAATTACTTAACTAAATCTGTCTATCGCAACAATAACACCCTCCAAGTTGTCTCGTGTAGCTTTGTTGCTGTGTAAACAAGACTAATCCCACTCTTCATGTGAAAATTCAGGAGATACATCAACATTGACTTGCTGAGCGACCTGATGACGTATTTTCAAAGACCTCCAAAATGGTTGTATTCAAGTAACCAATTTATCTTCACTAAGAAGAATACCGTATTATAATCTTTTAGGCCAACAATTTCCTGCATGCAGCACTCCTATTCTAAATCAACGAGCCTTGTCTCTATAGCGACCGTTTTCATCTAGACTTTCAGGAGGAAATATTTCTCGTGATAGACATGCAATAGAGGTTTAGATAGTGTAATAGAAGCTTTTTTATACTTTATGTAAACTTTTATTAATTTCAGGGAAGCAGTCCCTTATTATCCCACAACTCTAGTTATATAGAATTGATTGTTTAAAGAGGCCCTTATCCCGTATTCTTTATTTATTATAGCCTTGAAATGTTCGGATCATTTCAAATTATTAGGAGTGTGGCGAGTCACGAAAACTCTCTTCAACTTTTATTAATTCAGGGAAGCAGTTGCTTAGGATCCCACAACTCTTATTATATAGAATTGATTGTTTAAAGAGGCCTTTATCCCGTATTTTTTATTTATTATAGACTTGAAATGTTCAGATCATTTAAAATTATTAGGAATGTGTGGCGAGTCACGAAAACTCTCTTCAACTTTTATTAATTCAGGGAAGTAGTCGTTTAGGACCCCACAACTCTAGTTATATAGAATTGATTGTTTAAAGAGACCCTTATCCCGTATTCTTTATTTATTATAGCCTTCAAAGGTTCAGATCATTTCAAATTATTAGGAGTGTGGCTATACTAAACTTCAACTTAACTAGACATCACTTAGACCGTAGATCGTCACAGTGCTCATAGGTATTTAATCCATTTTGGCTGCGTGAAAACATAATGTTCGCCAAACCACAACCCTATAGAGAATAGAAGGCTATAAGGTTTGGCGAGAATTATGTCTTCACTCCGCCAAAATGGATTAAATACCTATGAGCACTGTGACGATCTATCGTCTTAGTGATGTCTAGTTAAGTTGAAGTTTAGTATAGTCACGAAAACTCTCTTCAACTTTTATTAATTCTGGGAAGCAGTCGTTTATTATCCGACAACTCCTGTTATATAGAATTGATTGTTTGAAGAGGCCCTTACACCGTATTCTTTATTTATTATAGCCTTGAAATGTTCAGATCATTTCAAATTATTCTGAGTGTGTTGAGTTACGAAAATGTCTTTAAGTGGCAGTCATAGAAATTATTTATTTAGTTACCTTGGAGAGAGAAAGCTACAAGTCTTTCTGGCACAGCAGACAGAAATAGAATGTATGTAGTCGTCATCGCCTCATGGAAACTCTGGTAAACAAGCATTTAATTGAATTGAATTGAATTGAATTGTGGGTTTTGTTAATGCAGCATAAATGTAATACCATAAGTTGGGGAACAAAATCAGTCTGACGCAATGGCGAGCATTTATAATTACTATTGCTTGATGATTACAGCTTGAGAAAACGCTGACGTAAATTACGCAAAATTAGATATTGAGCAAAATGGATGATTTTTTTTATTTTTTCAAGTATTCCTAAATACATTGTACGGGTTTAGGAATACTAAAGGCTGACAACGCGTATGCGTTTAGAAATAAATTCTACATTGCATGCTTTTAACTGAACAATAGTAAATACAATTAGATTTGGATCATAGTTTGGTAATTCATTGGCTAGTTTGTGAATTTGTTGGAGAAAATAATCCTAATAAGGTTAAATATTTTTATTAACAACACAAAGAGAATCGTGCAGTTCTCACTACAGCATAGACGACAACACACACAGTGAATACAGAGACGAAAACTAACCCAACTGACATCCACAAATCACTGCTCATACCTAGAAAAAACAAAACAAAAACATAATCAGTGCTAGAAGTGTGGGTAGACGCGGGGTGACGCGTTCCCCCACTTTTCAAGAAAATACCCTTCTCCCCACTTTTAAAAGCATTCAATCCGCCTAAAAACAACTAATGAAAAATAACATTAACCTTAAAATGTAGTGACACTGTGAAAAAGTTATTTATTTTTACACTTGAAAACTTTTATTATTACTTAACTTTATCTCTTACTTCCAAGTAAAAAAACTAAGCCACCGAATATTCATTAAAATAACAATACATTTTGGACCCTCGTTTAATGTTAATGTTAGGAAGTATAAATTATTTTTACTAGTTAATAGTTTTATTATGAGTAACGAATTTATAAAATTTATGATTGAAGTTGGGAGAAGGGAAGTGGGGGGTTGGGGGGAGCTGCTCTTGTCCCCAAATTTTAGACGTCCCCCACCTTTTCCCCCCCACTTTTACCACTGAACATAACGGAGGGGAAGAAAAAAAAATGAAAAAGTTAAACATGTTATAACCCTAAACGGAAATATGATTATAAATGTTACTATAGATGGTGCTATATGTCCATGAAGTATCTACGTTTCCAGAAGCACTATTTTCAAGATTACGATTAAGTTTTTTTTTTTAAATAATACAAATGAAGTTTTCTTTGTAGTATTTTCAAATGTTATTTTGTGTGTTATTTACCATTCATAGAAAATAACGAATATTACAGAATGTTTAAGTTTTAGCAAGACTTGAGCATTGTTTAACTTGAAATGCTACCACGTATTTTAGAACGATTTCTTTTTTATGATACAGAAGTTTGTTCGCACTTTATGGAAACGATTTTGTAATTCAATTTCGCGTTTGTATTTTGAGATAAAAATTTTGCATCTTCAGAATAATAGTCTACTGTTGTTATCTTGATTGTAATGTAGAATAGAAGATTTATTTTGAAAATAGCTCCTAAAATTGATATATAACTGCGCTTTCCGAGGAGCACTTATTCGTATTAACATATTATAAAGAGGTGTAAAACCGCTGTTACTTCATTTTAAAAAAAGTATTTAAAATGTATTAAAGTTGAAAGCTAAAACACGTGTAACTGAAAGAGTAAAACTAAAAATATGATCGCAAAACCTTATCCTAAAATTGTTCGAATGCAAGCAAATATCAAGAAAGCATTGGAGGCCCGAAATTGAGTTGGTAAAGGGAATTAATTAGCTGTATACATTTTAGTTTTAATACAATAATTATTTCAGAAGTTACATAATATTGAAATCATTATTTCACTTACAATTAGTTTGGTTCCTTGGTCGCAATTATTAAATAGAAACTATTTTTTTGGAAGGAAGTTTTAGCTTTAATTAGCAATTAATTCGCAGTATTTTATAAAATTTGGTTTAGTTTTCAAGTTATGAAATTCTAAAATATTAATAACTCGAAATTGTTGAAAATGAAGTGGAGTTTTTAAATTATGATTTGTAAGCTGCTAAAAGTAACTTAAAAATCAATATTACTTCATTTAAAAAAGTAATAATGTTCCTTTATACTAATCTTTTTCGTTGATACCAATATTAAATTTTCAGTTACAAAATTAAATTAGATATCCGTAATTAAATTAGTTCTTAGAATCAGCGAAGAAGCGTAGTGTGTATTGTTGTGTGGACGAGTTCGAAAGATTTGAAGCCAAAGCAGATCAAAACTTGCAGAAATTTATTTCAATACAACTCTTCACAGATTCCTTTACAACTCTAGAAATTCTCGTTCTAGTAGACTCAATACAGCTCTATACACAACAATAGAGCACAAACAGCAGTTAAACTTGACACACAACTGCTAAATTGCCGCAAAAGACAATGCAATACAGTTCGCTTTCGGAACTCTCTGAATGCTCACTCAGTATCTCAACTCAGTAATTCCATTCAACTCACTGACTAACCTAGCTGACTAACTAACTCCATCACCCGCTCTCCTGAGCTTTTATAGGGGAGGCGAACATATAATACGTGAATCTTCTAGAGATAGACATTTGGAGAACTTTCCAGATAGTAGTCGAAAAGTCCTATACATGTACATGGGGACCGAAAAAGTTGCAAAAATGGTCGCCAAGTTTGGCGACATTTGGCGATTTCTCGCCAAATTTGGCGACAAAAATTAGTCGCCAAAACCGTCGCCAACTTGGCTCTATCTCGCCAATTTGGCGAGATTGCCATTGCCATAATGTTAAATGCCCTGCTCCTTGTAAAACTCGCTTCCCAGCGTTATCTCTGTAAAACTCGTTATCAAGCGTTAAGACCCATATTGCCGGGAAGCCAACTTAAGACGAACTATTGCACTGCCTTATGCAAAATGTACATAAATTTTCCCATTTACAAAATTAACTCTACGAAATATTTACAAATATACAAAAATTCGTAACAGTATATTTTTGTTTTAATACGATTAATGTTTTAAAACTTATCCAATATTAAATTTTTCAGTTAATAAATTTTCGAAAACAATTTATCTTTTCCATTTTACACTAAGGTTTTCAAAATTATAATTAGTTTGGGCACGTATCCACCTAGTATTAGAAATAATTAAATCCGCAGCACTCTTGATTGAAAAATATCTTTATCATCAAAATCAAGAAAATTTATTTTAGAATATGAAAACACACATTGATTTCATACAACTGATATTGCTTATTTTAAAGACACAAAACGTCTTAGAAACAGTCTTTCAGTTTATAAGAAGTGGTCTATGACAGCAGCTGTCACTAAATGGCCGCTTTTACATACAGTCTAATTACGTCATATCTGGTACAGATACACATATCAAGTATGAACAATTCTCTGACATTTAATAATTGAAATCTTTTCCTGTTAAGGTTGTGACATCGCATAATTAAAACTCTGCCAATTTTGAGTTTTTTTCCCACCAAAAATATCATGAGGTTGGCGATTAACTTGGTGGTAAATCTCATCACCCTTATTTCTCCATTTTCAGCTAAGATGTGGGTTTCCCATAGAGTAAATATGCAAAAACTCATTGGTCAAAATTTAAAGCACTTCCAGTCGCATTATCTTTCTAATTAGATAAAAAATTTCTCACTGAAATCTGACAAATGCTTTGTAGCATTTTAAGTTTAGGCTTAATAAAGTGTAAACTGTTTTTTTCAAGTGCCATATCCGGTACTTTTGGTTGAACTTTGTCATTTGAATTTATTTGGATGGGCCTTTTATTTGTTATATCGCATGTGTTAGTGGTTTTTGTAGTTTAGATTGGGAACGTTGAACTTTTCTAGAGGAATAGACAGAGCTTTGTTAATAAGCTTCTCACGACATTACAATTCCAACAAAAGCATCTCGGTAAAAAGGCGCCAAGTTCTTCATGCAATGATTACGGCCGGGGAAAGTATTGTTACGAATTTCTGTATATTTGTTGGTTGGTTGTATTCAGATTATCTGGCGCCGTCAGCAACTCTGTATATTTGTAAATATTTCGTAGTATTAATTATGTAAAAAGAAAAATTTATGTACTTTTCGCATAAGACAGTGCAAGAGTTCATCTTTACTTCGCTTTCCTGCAATGCATTTCTTAATGCTTAAAAACGAGTTTTACAGAGATAATGCTGGAAAACGAGTTTTACAAGAAGGCCATCTAACATTATGGTTAATGGCAATCTCGCCAAGTTGGCGACGTTTTTGGTGACTAATTTTGGTCTCCAAATTTGGCGAGAAATCGCTAAATGTCGCCAAACTTGGAGACCATTTGGCGATACTTTCGGTCTCCATAGGCATTTCGACTGTGATCTGGAAAATTCTCAAAATTTCTATCTCTAGAAGATTCACGAAGGGTTAGCTTTCCTATAAAAGGTCGAGTTAGTTAGTGAGTTAGTTGTCTCTCAGCTAGCGTTCAGAGTAGTGAACTGTATTGCATTATCTTTTGCGACGAATTTAGCAGTTGTGTATCTAGTTTTTAACTGCTGTTTGCGGTCCATTGTAGTGTAAAGACCTGTATTGAATCTATTAGAACGGAAAGTTCTGGAGTTGTAAAAGAAGTTACATCGGAATAAATTTCTTCAAGCTTTAATCTGCTTTGGCTTCAACTTCAAGACTTTCGAACCCATCCACTTTCCACGCAACAGTATTGAGATCTAAAGTAGAGCCAAGTTTAATGTTGTTGTAAATTATGGACAATGAAGATTAGTATTTAGTAAGATTTTTTTGCTTCATTGTTAAAATTCCCCTTTTTTGGCCTCAATATCAAGTTACAAAAAAGCTCGTGGGACTTGGCCATTACGCGCCGCTGTCAACACAGTTAATAAGTGATTCAGAACATAAAACGTAATGGCCAACTGTCACACGCATGTTTGTAACTGGATATTATAGCTTATTAAGGGAAATTTTAACTTGGTGAAGAAAATACTGGTTACTAATTTTCGATGCTCGTAATTTACAACAACGTTAAACTTGACTCTACTTTAGATCTCAATGGGTGATTCTTCCGAAACAGGCAACTTTTTAACATTAAAACGTTTTTTTAAAAAAGGACGCAGTCCCATCTCTGAAAATTGAAATCAAGATAAATCACAGGTAAACAAATTTTTCTGATCTCAAAGAAATATTTTAAAGATCTAAAAGACAACAAGGAAAAGTATAAATAAATTAAGGCATTCCGATTCTGATAAACTAATTTTCACGGGTCGAAGCGGTATCAAATGCCGAATAGTAAAATGCATGAATGTCATTTGATTAGTAAAATGCACATGACAAAATTTCATAAGGTAGCACGGGCACTAAGTTAGTTTGATTATATATTACATAGGGTGAGTATGTCATGCATTTGTTTTAACAGTCAAAATTAGAGCCTTTTGGGCATTACTTTGGCTACCATCTCCTCTTACAAAACTTCTTGATTTTTTTTTTTTTTTCAAAAGTTTGTAATTATGTATCATGTTTTCTTGAATACAAATTCCGAATTTTGCTTAAATTTATTACTTTTTATTTTGAAAGTCAAAAGCTAATTGTGTCATTACATTATTAATCTAAACCTGGTATTAAAGAAAACAGGATGCTGCTTTAGTCTAAAATGCTTTTGACAATTGCAGTTTTTACGCAAATCTTTTCAATTCAAGAAGAGTAAATGAAAAAAGAGTGTATATAGTATAACTGATAAATCATGAGCCGCGGTTTCAAAACTTATAATTGTTTCTGATATTGTGTGGTTTTTAATAAAGGAACTACACTTACTCTTCGAAAAAAATCCATAGTAACTCATCACGTTAACAGTTACAGATTTCCAAGCATTCGATGCTTCAACTTCTTCCTTAGAAGGAAGTGTATCTGAAATTAATAAAATGACTCATCTGAGTTAATTCATTAATATCATCTAATTTTGTACGTATTGTACAAAAGATGGAGGGTATTGACTTTGTAATATCTTTTAATATCATTAGAACTGGTTTTAAGATCATGTATATTAGTTTGTCAGTCAACATTAATAAAATTAACAATGGTAATTATAGAGCAGATTTGATTGCCTCAGAATTGATAAATGAAATAAAACATAGTTGAGATAAGATAAAATAAATTAAAATAAAAACAAAAATAACATAAAATAAAATATTAAAAATAATAATTACTGGTGATTAAGGCACATTTATTTTGGTGTCAAATGTCTAGCTAATAACTGTACTTATTAAAAAAAAACAAAAAAAAAAAAACACATACGCTTAACTAATAGCAACTATTATGAGGAGAGAGGATGAGGGTTACCCACTGTATGAACTTTTAGAGTTTTTGACGGCGGTGTGAAATTTGAAAAGTGGTATCGTGAAACTTCCCATTTGATGGTCACATCTCGGAAAATTGGTACAAATATCAGCAAAGACAAACATAGAAAAAGTAAGCCATTCCGATCTCGATTAATCCACTTTAAGAGGACGAAAATGGGTTAAACGCTCTAAACAAGGGATATTCGAATGTCCCACTTCTCATTTGGTCACAATTCTGAAAATTGGTACAAATGTGAACAAAGATAAATATAGAAAAATTAAGCTACTCTGATCTCGATTAACCCATTTTAAGGGGACGAAAAGGGGTTAAACGCTCTGAACAAAGGATATTCGAATGTCCCACTTACCATTTGTTCACAACTCTGAAAATTGATACAAATATAAACAAAGACAAATATAGAAAAAGTAAGCTATTACGATCTCGATTAACCCACTTTTAGAGATCGAAAAGGGACTAAAAGCTCCAAACGAGGGATATTCGAATGTCCCACTTCCAAAATTTAGTCACAACTCTGATAATTGGTGGAAATGTTAAGAAAGACAAATATAGAAAAAATAAGTTATTCCTATATCAATAATGAATTTTTAAGGGATGAAAAGTCGACGCAACATTCAAACTATCCGAGAAATATCTTAATGTTTCACTTCCATTACAGTTACCACTTTGAAAATTAGAACTAAGAGCAAACATAAACACAATAGGCTATTGCAATCTTGATTAACTAATTAATAGGGGCCAAAAGAAGTTAAACGTTTTAAACGAGATATTTAAATGTCTCATTTCGAATAAATTCACAATTATAAATTTTAGAACAAATGTCAACAAAGGCCAGCATAGGTAAAGTAAGGTATGCCTATTTTGATAATTCAATTTTTCGTGATTGAAACGGGATCAAACGTCTGAAATGTGGAATACATGAATGTCTTTTGATTGCTAAAATGCACATGGTAAAATTTCGTAGCTCTGCATGGGTTAGCTAGTATTTACATATATTAAAAATCAAGAACAATTTTATCTCAACGGCTAATCAGCGATTTATATTTTTTGGATAGTATTTGGCTTGTACCATGTGCGATATTACGCTTTGTTAATAATATTGATTTGGAATGACAATTTAAAATTATTAGAGTGAAAGTATCCAAAATATTTTCAAACTTAGTGGCGCCATCTATACACTGTAGTAAGAAACAACAAAAAATCTTGATTTCCTTAATGCCAGTGGCGACCTGCAGTCAAAAATGTTAGTGCAGCTGGAACAGTATCTCCCCCCCCCCCCCCCTCATCCACAATCATTTATGAATAGAAATTCTTTAATCTTAATTAGTCGAACGCAAAGTTTCCTCCCAATATTTACAAAAGAATATGAGGAAAAAAAAATAACATGTTTAAAATTACTTATAATGAGCTCCATATTTCAAATTTGTTTAATTATCAGTTTTAGTATTGAAGTAACAAGAAAAGACACGTGTAAACTATCATGGAAACAATTTCCATATGGTTGAGAAAATTCTAAGAAATGCACTTTTCTCTACCACCCACACATCCCCATCCGTTCACACATGCCTTAATTAGTACATCGAATTTACAAGTTCAGCCGAAATCGAAAAATTCGTAACGGTTGCATTTGGCACCACAGCATATACATTTAGCGGGGAGAGAGAGATTAAATACTAGCAACTGTTTCCATGGCAACAGGTGCAGGTACTTGGAACTTTCACACTTTGGCTGTACTTGCTCGGCCAAAATCAGATTTGATTGATTTGAGAGCTTTTATTCTATCAATTGTGCATTGCGCGACAGGTTTGCTATTTATTGGAAGTTTTTTTATTTACCATAGAAATACCATCCTCATTTGTGATTCTAATCTATTTACATTTAAGAAAATTAGTAAAATAAATAATTAAAATTGTCAGCATGTAGTACATTTTAATTTAAACTAATAATTTAGGCAACACGCATTTTGATGATTATAGCTCTATTGATTTCAAGGTCGGGCATATAAACACCATTAACTTTTTTTTGTTGCATCTGTATTTAGTGTAGCTATGGGCCAATTTTAATTTAAATCGTTTATTCAGTGCCTGGGATTATTATTTAAATGTGTACGGCAAGCATATAGACAGAGTGACACAGAAGTTATTTTAAAAGTGTCCAGTTTGTAACCTTTGAGTGCGAAACTTTGAAAAGAAATACTTATTAAAGTAGGATAATTTATGTGGGATCCAACAACTACTCTCCTCTCTTAATTACAACGCCCTCTAACGAGAAGGTGCCTACAACAACTCACTACATCTCATTTCACACACTTCCTGTGAATCTGCCGCGTGTGACGCACCCGTGTTGTAACCTATCATCTATAAATATGTTAACTTATAAATAAACTAATAGAACAATCTCTCGTCTCATTACTTTCTGCCTATCGGCACATTCATGTCCACATTTATATTTGAAAGTAAGATATGTAATATATACCTGTAGTTTCTGTAGTGTTTGCCATTACCCTTGTACGGCAGAAATTAAAAATAACCGCGGCAAGAAGATGCACCAGAGGATGCATGCTTTCTATAAAAATGAAAGAAATAGAATTTTTTAGTGAGTAAACTATATTACGTGCTTTCATTATACAAAAACACGTAACGATTAACTGAAATTAAAAAATTATGAACAAAGCATTTAATAAATAAAACACTATCACATCTGTTATCAAAATAATTGCATGGATACTTTTTTTATTGGAAGCAAAATTGTCGCCAAAAGACAGCTTTAGCGACAAAAATGGATGATGCAATCATAACAAACTGTGTAAGCTTTAGCGACTGAAGTCATTCTTTTTTTCTTTGGTTAACATATGCAGAAGCTGCCTTTTGGTGACAGTTTTGTTTCTTCAGACGTTTTAATGTGTAGCTACAAATGGATTTCAATTATGTGTGGGGTGACGGTCGGGATGACAAAGAACTATTCCCTAAAAATATGGATCTTGAAAAAGAAATGGCTCTCAAAAGAATTCCTAATTGTTGTACTGCTGATTTGGGTCTCTTTTGACTAATGAGTATGCTGACTTCTGGTCAATAGCTATCCACAGTCTTTTATGTTCAAACCAACGTTGACTGAATTTTCAACAGAAATTGACATTTTTTATTAGCTATATGTCTATGGTTGCTATATTGGAAGTCTGTCCAACAACAAACCAAAGTATTTTTTAGCATTGATATAGAAACATGTACAGTTTACTAATTTCACCTAGCAGTTTTACTTACTTCTAAAAAAATTCGAAAATGAAAAAATTCTGTGTTATTCTTTGGCGACGATGGCCACAAGTTTTTGCCAATCTGCACCACGTTGAATCAGTATGAGTAAGAATGTGACAAAATGTCGATACAATTTATAAGTTGAAAATTATTTTATATCGTAGGGTTTAACACTATTTCAAAACTCGTGAGAAAGTTTGCGTTTCATTTTTGGTAATTTTTTCTCTTACCAAAACACACTGTAAAATCACTCACGGATTGCAATGCTCACTGGTCAAACTTCTAACTCCAGAATGGATTATGTACCAAGGTTTGTTCGCATGAAGCCAATGCCTTCACGAAATTAAATTAATACGACCAAACACGTTGCCAAATAGTAATTTAAAGAAACTCGACGTACAGTGACGTGGACTGCTAAGTCGTGTGGACAAAATTCATACCATATTATTTTCAGTTTATTCGATGTGTCTTTTCTAGCCTGTATATTGATTGATAAGACAAATAATGCATTTTCATTGTACATTATTAACTTTTATGCTTAAATTTCTTAATTTGTTTTGTTGTTTCAAACTGTGTATACTATGACAAAAATTATAGTGTGTTCATGACTAAAATTATAGTATACCCTATGATTAAAATTAAAGTGTCCCATGAATAAAACTATAGCGTATTCTATGATTAAATTCTTAGCCTATACCATGACTTTAATTATAGTACAATTCTGATATTGAAATTTCAATTACATCTTATAACTTAAATTAGGGTAGCGGCTAATGATTCGTCGTCACATCACAGGCTTACAGTATAAAGGTGACTCCATGTTGGCATATTTCTTTATAATCTGTTAGCATTGAAAGCTTATGTGACTGTTCAGCTAATGCAATATTTGAATTCTGTGGTTTTAAAAAGTAGCCATAAAGCTTTCTGACTGGTTATTTGAATCGGTAATTTGACCATTCCAAATATTCTAATTTACTTTGAAATGCATTATTGTGATTGGTTCCATGTTTTGTTCTAAATCATAATGATGCTGGGATGCAACCCTACAAATTATTTCATCATGCATAAAGCCATCTAATGTAACTAAAATCGTCTGAGCTAACCAGAAAAATCCACGGTTCAAAACGGACTTAAGTAGTTTAAAGTTATTCGATTAACTACATTGTTTGACAAATATCGTTTGAACCAATAAAACAATACGTGGCATCATCCATCCTAAAATGTAGTATTAATGAAGTTTTAAATTCTAATCAATGAATCAAAGTCATTGATAACCATTGTTTTTTAAAATTTTATTTTTAATATTCATTTAACGCATTCATATTAGAATCCAACTATTGCCAAAATATTTGATGCCACGTACAAAAAATCCATAAATAATTATCTTTATGATTTTAAACAGATAGAAAATGAAGCTACATTTCGCTTTCTATCTGGTACACAAATGTAATTGCTAGGATATTTTTGGCATTGACCGACTAGGCGCAGAATCTGAACCGAAGTTAGTAGTTTAACCTATTTACGAATCCTGACCATGTTTAGTCCTATTATAGAGTAATTGGGCTCAGATTTACTGTACGGTGCCTGATGGCGACTTTTCAAAAAGATTGTCAAAATTAAAAATGGCGTCAAAAAGCTGTGTTGGCAAATCCAAACGTTCACTAGGTTAACTAGGTTCACAACGTTCACTAGGTTTCACTAGGCTAAACCAAGTCAACCAACCAAGTCAACATTCAGCGCTAATTCGCAAACTTTCAAAAAGTAGCTGTTTGACACCGTACAGTAAATCTTAACCCTTTAGTTTAACTCCAAAATGTTATTGTATTCACATTTTAACAGAAACCTTATTAACAATTTCCCTCTGTATACATTCATTTTTGCTTTCAGGAAATGTACCGTAAATCATAAAGTAATTTTAATTATTAACATTCTATACATGTTGATCAAAATAAAGTATTTATTAAAAACTTTAGACTAAAATGGAGTGATTTTAAAGTACTTACTCTTACGCAAGAATGTGATGACGTTTCCTGGCAAATGACGTTTTATGCGATTTATCCATTTTTCAAACGAAAACGTTGAAATGATATTCAAAAATCATAATATAAATGCAACGTTGCCATATTTATTAGCAAAATTATCACTAAATTTTAAAAATACTATCTTTAAGAATGCACTAGAAGACTTAAGAAAACATAACTTCCTTAAGAATAAACTTTCAACGTATTTCCTATTCAATTGTTTGCAAACAATAGGGAAGGCTATAGTGAAGGCTATAGCGGTTTTAAGTTAGGAAATTTGCAATTCCGAGCACAATCGATGCAAGAGTAAAAAAAAAGAATAACGATTGTAAAGGTAAATAAATTGGGAATAGAATTTTGCTCGTGGAAAAAACAATAACTTTCGACGAGTTTTTAATTAGTTTTTCTTCGGGTATATTTATCAGAAGTCGACAGACTTTTTTGCCGTAAGAACCAAACATTTAATAATCAAAATCTCAAAAATATTTCAAAATAAAAAATACAGGGTGTTCGTAAAAGAATGTCCCAGTTTCAATGGTGTAGTATAACAGTTTAATTTAGACTATTTACAACAAATCAAACATCAAATTGAAGGTAAACTAGCCTAGTTTTTCTTACAAATATTCAATATGTGCAACTTTAGTTACACGTCACACATTCAACCTATAGTCCAATTCGTCTGAACACTTTGGTTAACAAGTCCGGTGTAATGGAAGCAATAGCCTCTTCTATTCTGTGTCTCAACTCTGTCAAATCATTAGGTAACGGTGGAACATAGACACGATCTTTTATAAAGTCCCGTAGGTAAAAATCGTATGGCCTTATGTGAGGTGAACGTGGAGGCCAACGACAAAGAACTCTGTCGCCTCGACCATTACGACCAATCCAACTGTCAGGGACTTTGACATTCAACCACTCTCGAACAAAGAGACTCGAATGGGGAGGGGCTCCGTCCTGTTGCCAAATAAAGTTTATTGGTTCACCCTTTACTAATTGGGGAAAGAGCCATTCTTTCAACATTTGGTCGTAATGGTCGAGGCGACAAAGCTCTTTGTCGTTGGTCTCCACGTTCACCTGACATAACGCCATGCGATTTTTTCCTATGGAGCTTTATAAAAGATCGTGTCTTCGTTACCTAATGATTTGACAGAGTTGTGACACAGAATTGAAGAGGCTATTGTTCCAATACACCGGACTAGTTAACTTAAGTGTGGGACGAATTGGACTATAGGTTGGATGTGTGTCGTGTAACTAAAGGTGCACATATTGAACATTTCTAGGAATAAATAATAGTTTTAAAGCGTAAGTTAGCTTTCAATGGGCGAAGAACGGGATTTGATCCGACATCCGAGGACCCTGATGTCTCGGGATAGATACTTTACCTCTGTGCAAAAGAGTACTCCAGTGCACAGAAGTTTTGATCTGTTATTTGATGTCGCCACAGTTTAAAAAACTAAAAAACACGCTTTAATAGAAAAGTGAACTAAAAAGTAGAAAATAATTTGAAATAAGTTTGAAATACGAGTAGAGTGATTAACAAGAAATATTTATTTTATCGTAAAAAAGCGTTGCCTGTATGATTTTTGTTTTTGTTCTTTTGTCTTCTCTCTCTCTTGAGCTTCTACAAAGGGATGTCGAAGTGTTGGTGAACACTCGAGTTAGAACAGTGGTTTTCTTTCTTGGTGATGTTTTGAGAAAAGTTTGCATAATTTCTGGTCCTTTAGTAAGTTAGTAAGACCTAAGGTAAATGTCCCTTGGTAAGACACTATAGCAAGCTCGTTGGTACGCTATCTATCCATTTTGAATTGCGTGGGGGTTTACAGGATATAAACTCATACAAAAGCTTGATGTAAAAAAGTAAATAACGACTAAAGTACAAAGTTAAAAAAAACCAATGGTCTATTCTTATTACTATTAGCTCCAAGAAAAAAAAAAAAAAAAAAAAAAAAAAATCTAAAATTTCAACAAAAATATTTACTTTGAGTAATACTTAAATCAGATGGAAAATAGGGGTGTGGAACATTGCATAACTTTCAAGTACACTATAATACTGAAGTGAAAGATGTTTTTTTTTACCGTTTTTATATTTTTCATCATTCAGCATTTGTTTTTATATTTTCATCATTCATTTAACAAAAAAGGCCAGATTGGCGATATTTTTTGCGATAATTCTTGTATTCTTCTTAATTCTTCTTTAAAAAAAAAAAAAAAAAAAAAAAAATATGATTTTGGCAATATACTTTTCGATAATTCTTATATTATCCTTTTTTATAAGTGAAACTGGGGAGGGATGAAAAAACGATCGTTGATAAGGTATGTTCAAGGAAAGAGAACTCGTTGTTAAAGGCATTTCTTTTTCAACTTTTTAAGCCATTAAAGCCTTTTTACAGGAATTTCAGATGTGGGGATGTTTATGTTTTGAACACCTTAAGAGGCATTACCTCAGCGATTTTGTACAAAATCGTTTTTTTTTTAGCAATTACTGAAAAACATGATTTTTTCAATGGCAGCTACCTTATGCGCATGCGTGATTTTGCCGAAAACCTTAATGGCAGATCCTTGGGCTATCACCAACCTTCCCACCGAATTTGAAAATCGTAGGTCAATTTGTTCTGTAGTTATGCTGACCACGTACACACAGACATTTTTTTTTTAAATTTTTTTTATCACTTTTTCGAAATCAGGATGTTCCAAAACGTGGAGAAATGCAAAATGATGAACGGTGATTGTTACTGTGACATATATAACTTCTTGAAAAAAGTTCTGTTAAAGTGTACAAACCAGTGCTAAACCAGTTACTAAAGTAAATTTTTTCAAATTCTTTTAGAAGGAAGAATAATAACCTAACTGAATTTTTTTTAAACTTCTCCTGGGACGAATGTCAAAGCTGAAGTATAAACACAGCAGTTTGACGGAGGGAAAACATTAGAGAAAACCTTATTCCTATAGTTGTACAAAACGTATCAAACTCCGGTGTGTATTTTTTGTTGCCTTTTTCAAATGCGCACTAACATTGTCAATGCTCTCAAATTAATCTGTACAACATTTAAAGGCTTCAGGTAAAATATTGCAATCCTTTTTTGAAGCTATTACCTGCATAATACATCTAATAATAGATATAATTCCTTCAATGGACGATTCCCGCATTTTTTTTAAAAACGAGTGAAATTAGTTTATATTAGTTATTTATTATTATTTAGTTATTTAAATATTAAAATAAGAAAATGCCTCAAAACAGAGCCAAAACCAGTCTACTCAAAACACTTAACAAAATCTATGACGTCAAGAGTTCCTTCCGTTTCTATGGTTATCTATTTCTGCCAAATAGTTGGTGTCGATTTGGTAGACCATTGCCATATCCCGTACAGGTTGGCGCGATTTGCGATAAATTTGCAAAACTGGTTTCCGCTGCTGCATTTTAAGCCAAGATGTTTGGGATCTCTTGACGTTACATTCAATTCGAGCCGAGTGAATCGTTTTCTCACCAACGTCCAGCAGGAGAACTTTGATTGTAAATAAAAAAAAAAAAAAATTAAAAAAAATTAAAAAAAAAAAAAAAAAAAAAAATAGCGCATTGAGCAGAAATTTTTGTGTTTATGGCCATTTCAAAACATTTAGAATGGAATAAAATAATAATAATAATAATAATAATAATAATAAAAAAAAAATAATTAAAAAAAAAAAAAAATTGCGAGAATTGTCCATTCAAGCAAAATATAATGAGTGTGAAATTTATAGTTTTTTACTTCGAATAATGCTTCTTTTCCAAGTATGTCATTGAATATCCTCATTCATATAATTTTGAGTTCAATGGTAAGCATCACCAGACTTTCTAAAAAAGCCATAACGGTTGAAAAATGACGCGACAGTCCATTTATAGCTGATTTTTATGTCGCAATTTAAGGCAGCAGTCTAAATGCTTTGAGAATCTCCCACGGATGGTAATCTTAAAAAAAAAAAAAAAAAAAAAAAAAAAACTAACTCTTTCATGACCAGAAAACGCATCATTGAACATGATTTGAAATTTGACAGTGGCTTTCAATTATCCTATGAATCGTAAAAAACGACATTTTGAATGACAAAAGTAGTAGTGAATCGGATATGCATCGTTTACCACCCATAACTCAATTTTTAAAAAAACTTTCTGATTATTGTGCTATTCATATTTTTGTTACAAATCTTTAGGGTCGAAGCCTGAAGTTTGGAAGGTTCTTGAGCTTGGCCATTTATTTCAAGAAGTGATTGCGCAACACACGATTCGGCTATTCTAATTTTGTCTATAGGCCATTTATAATACAATTATTTTACAATAACTCATTATATTTAAAGTACCATTTCAAGTAATTCTTAAAATGAATATACAAATCTTGGTGAATGTGACAGGCGTGAATCTAACGTGACAGACATTAGTATAAGGATGAATGATCATCTAATTGAATTTTACGAAATTTTTCTTTTTTGTAGAACTGATATTTACCAGAAATTTACAAAATCAAAATGTTAGTGTGCAATTTTTAAATTGAGTCATTTTAAATTCAAATTAAACTAAGAATATTTTAATTATGTCTTTAATATTTTTGATGTTATTGAATTTAATTATTTAAAGTTTGATGCCTTTAAAGAAGTTCATTTAATTTATAGTTAAATCATAACACAAGCCAAATTTTTTCTTTCTTGGTGCTTAAGATTTTAGAGCTGATTTTAGCTATACTTGGAGTGCTGAATCTAAATATAAAATCAGTTTTTATCTATCAGCTCTACTTTTTTAGATCAGAGCCTTTTTAACGTGCAGTTCTACACGAAATTCGCAAAATGTAACATCATTTTGTGAAGTTCTAAATCACGTATAAAAGGACTGGCTATTACTTCTGTCGAGAAAATATTACTGCAATCAATCGAAATAACCATAGCAAGTGTATTTAACCTAATTTAGTCTCTGAAGTACGCCCGGTCCCTCACCTACAGGAAGTGCTGATCCCAACGTTTTACTAACTACCAAAGCTCTGTGAGGACGAGTAGTGTCCCTCTGATCACCCGTCTGATATTAATGAAGGTGATAGTGATTATGAGGGGATATCATAAATTCCTCAACGTTTCAAACCAAACCAGGATGAATTAAATGACCTCGCCAGAGACCTCAACCTTTCAAAAGTAGCTTCTGAATTACTGGCTTTCAGATTTAAAGAAAAAAATTACTCGAACGAAAGGAACCGAAATTACTTCTTCCCGTACAAGAGAAAATAATCTGTTAGTCTTCTTTTCTCAAGAAGACTATCTTGTATTTTGTCACAAAATTTAGGAATCTAGGAAAAAATGGGTTTTCTTGAATATTTTCCAGATAGTTGGCGACTATTTATGGACAGCTCATTATGAAGTTTGAAATGTGCCCTTCTACGCAATGGGAATAAATGTGGTTCAATACTAATTGCTCAAAAAACTGGAAGAAGAATGTAACACTATAGCTTTGGTATTGGAGAAGATAAAGTATCATGAATAGAACATCAATGAGTGATTTGTGTAGACTTAAAAATGGGAAGCATTCTCTTTGGACACCAAAGTGGCTACACCAAATGTTCTTGCTTCTTGTGCCTCTAGGATGACTGAGACAAAACATACAATTGGGTTAAAATAGAAAGGCCAAAGAGAGAATGCATCATGGATTTTGGAGGAAAAATTTCATAAACGACCCCTTGGTTAAACGAGTGAAAATCATTTTTCCTCACCTTAACGGAAAAATTAAAGCAGGTATATTTGACAGTCCACAAATAAAATAACTCATTAACAGTCCTGCATTCGTAAATTCTAAGTATAAGACTGAGTGAAAAGTTTGGACTTCATTTGTTGAGCTGTCGGACATTTTCTGGCCAAACGAAAGCTTAAAACTATGTTGAACTGGTAAACAAGATGCTTAACAGTTTCAAATCCTTTGCTTGTAACATGAGTATTAAAGTACACTATTTACACAGTCAATTCAATCATTTTCCTGAAAAAACATCAGTGAGGAACAAAGGGAAAGATTTCACCTCATATTAAAACTATGAAGGACCGCTTCCAAGGAAGATGGGATGCGCACATGATGGTATATTAATGCAGGAGTTCAAAAATAGGGATTGTTTCAAAATACATTCAAGAATGTCACGGAAAAGAAATTTCCGAAGTGTTTAGTGACTATAGTTAGTATCATCGACGACTTTTTCCTCGGTTTTTGTATATTACAATATTTGTGTAATATAATAATAAAAATCCTGTGTTTAGTTTTGTATTTGATCCTTGAATTTAGCTTAAAACAGTGTAATGTATATTTCACTAAAATGTTATATATTAGAATTCGAGTTGTTAGGCAAAAACTAATGCCATATTTGAATTCAGGGCATCAAACTCATATGAAATGAGTGCCAAATTCCCCGGCACCAAAACCTCTGTTGGCCTGTGTAATGTGTGCATTAGATTTATTGTAGAAAAGCATACTTAGAGAACAGTATAATATGTTTCGATGTAATTATAGTAACTCTTGATGCAACTAGATTATATAAAATTAAATTAATGAAAACAAATGCGATACATAACATAAATAGAAATATTTTATTTAGTATACATAAAATATGATAGGAAGTATATGTGTATGTACAATGAAAAATAAAATAAAACTTTGTTATAATTAAAAATTGAAGAAAAAGTACTTCAATTTCTTTACTTTTTTTTTATGACATTAAAAATATTAAGTTAACAAAGCACATATTTGTTAATTATTCATGGATAAGATATAGAAATATAATTTTAATTAAATATTGCATTCGTAAACTTCCCAAAAATCTAAAATGATAACATTTTCATTTATATGTTTACATGCATGAAATTTAAAGCAGATAAGCGAAAAACAAATTGATAATGAAATGGTTATTTACAATGACACATATATTAATGTATGAGACATTTACAAAATAGTCTCTTCTATGATATATAGTACATTTAAATTGTACATATCCTCATAGTTATGAAACATACCTCTTTATGTGAGTTTTAATAAGGCATTCTTACACTACTGTTAACATGAGGCACCATTATATGCATAAAACGGAGCCTTACTTTCTTGTTTAGAAAATAGTTTACCTGCAGTGAATAAGTTTTGTTTTAAAAAAAAAAACGTAGAAAGAATTATAAAAATATGTAGTTTGTATGCTGATATCATAAAAAATAGTTGTTAATTTGGTGCAGTTACGATATTGTACTTCTTAATAGGTTTAAAGGGTTTTGTAACTTCATTGTTAATGTAGATGTAATTGAAACTGTGGGAAGACTAAGGTTCAAGAACCCATACATTTGGAAACTACATGGCCATGCATAATTTAGTGAACACTTCATCATTTGTGTTATAGTTCAGCGATTTTGAAGTGGATTCTAAATTATTCCTGGATTCTATGATACTGAAGCTTCTGGCAATGGTTTAAATATTCATTAGTTTGTACTCCAAATTAAATTTTATTATGACAATTTATTAACAAAAACAATATAAATGTATTGTTTACTTGGTTAAATGAGTTTTGAGTTATTGAGAGGTTTTTTTAAAAGCATATTTAATTTGAATGGAATTATCTTTGTTGAAATGAACATTGTAGTTTGAGGCCACCTTTATGGACTTTGAAATTCGAATTTCAACTTGTCGAAAAATTATTAATATCTAGGTAATCCCGTAGATGGTGGATAAAACAGGGGAAAATTGTGCGTCTCCACCATGGGTCCATGAAATTGAAATTGAAGGTGGTCCATGGGTCCTTGTGCCCATACATTAGCATGCTGCCCTGCAAACAAGTCCGGTTGCAACCTGGATTCCTGGTGAACATTTCCCCACTCATGATGCTGTAGCTGATGCCCCATGGAAGCGTATACCGGATGATGATTCCTGGATTGGTGTCCATGGTGATGCTTATGGTGCTCTTGGTGTGAAAGCATGTGGACTATGAGTCCGGCTGCTAGAAGATGTGCCAGGTTAGATTCCTCGTGGTGCTTGTAGCTGAGTCCAGGTAGGATGATGGTCTGGAGTGTGACCAACAAGAGGCAAGTCTTCCAGAATGACTTCATTGTGTTTCTGAAAAATGTGAAGGAAGGATGGGTAATATGGTAATAGGAATTTTTCCCCCCTTCAAATAATGTTTTCCCTACTGCAAGAAACTGTGAATGTTAAGTAGATTATGTATTCAAATTTAAGGAAAGATTAGAATGAATCTTCTGGTTCAAAAAGGACAATGGTTTGTAGCAAGTGTTTTCGAGAGTGATCAATGTATTTCGTTGTTTTGTTTGTAACTTTACGTTTCTGTGTGAAATATGTGGGACAAGAGTTTTATTTATATCTACTCATCCCTCCAAGCATTAATACACTTAAATATTTTGCTCTAGCAATTATTCATGTCTTAATTTGTTATATTTCATTTCAATCTAACAATAGTTTTTCTAAATTCTGTATAACGAGATCTGAGTTCATTAAGTAGTGTAAAAAACTTATCCAACTTACATATTTTTTATGCACTGTTCTAGAAAATTTTACACTACTTAATGAATACTTTTTTTGTGTGTTTAGTTAAGGGAAAGATGTTGAAAAATAGAAATTTCACAGAAATTTGAGTTTCGCAGGCCGCTATTGCTTGTGGTACGCACATATTTTGCAATATTTTTTCCCCCATTACAAGCAATAAATAATTTCTCTTTTTTATCCAAAATGTTCGCTGTAGATTAGAAGGTAATTGTTTTCACAAATATATAGACAATTTAACGAGATTGGCGATATTTTCTATGACCAAAGTAATTGTACTTTTCTAGTTAAGAGGAGAAAATTGACTAAGTGCAATGTGACCGTCTTCTTATTAAGGTTGATGACACATGAATACAAAAATCCTGCCAATTTGGAGTATTTTAATAAACAAAATTATTGCCAAGCTAATGAGTTTGGCAAAAAAAAAAAAAAAAAAAAAAAAAAAAAAAACCACGTCCCTGAATTTCCAAGCTTTAATATGATATTTGTGTTTGGATTTAATATGTGTACTTACTGAGTAATATTTCCCTTAGAGTTATTATGAAAGCCGTTCTTCTGGCATCTGTAAAATAGTTCTGGATGGAACTTATTAAAAAAATATGTAATATATATGTAATATTACTAATCTTATCTTCAAAGTGTTATATGGTACAATTCTGTAGCACTTATAATTTTGCCTTAAAGAATTGCGAATACACACCAGGTAAGCATCGCGGAGATAAAAATAAGAGGAGTAGGCATGCCCTATCTCGCCCCAAAGTAGCAACTGAAGCCAAGGTTGCAAGATATCGGCCATGTTGTATCAACCAAACGCTGCACAAGCGAACTTTGGGCTTAAGCTAAGGGGAAGGTTTTAGACATGAAATTATCCTTGCTCCCTTTTAAACAATCAGTATTATACATTTATACGAGTAAAATTGCACTTAAGTTACCCATGAAATGGATTTCTTGGTGAAATTTTCGTAACATTAAAGTTTTTTTTTTTTTTAAGCAGTATTAGTTTAAATTTAATTGTTACAGTATGTATGCAAAATTATGATTCATGGCTAATTTTAACTTCATTTAGTGAAGATATCAAGGATTTTTAAATAAAAGAGCATGCTACTAATATGAATTTTATAACATAAAAGTAAATTTTTCTGGTAATTTAAATTAAAACAGAGAAATTTATATATTTGTACTAAATGTAATATTTAAAACTAAATTTGTAATTTCCAAAATATTCATTTTATTGCATTAATCTTAAATTTGTAACCATATTCTTTAAAATACAGTCTTTGGCCGAATGTTGGTTACTTGTTTCCATAAAAATATGAATTTCGAGTGATCACAATATATAAAAATGAAATGTTCTTATTTACATTTATATAGCTTATTTTTTTATGCACATTTATTAGAAATTTTTTTTTAGAAGTTAAAGATTGCTTAAATTTATGAAAATTATAATTTAATAAAGTATTTTATTATAATAAAAAAATTACATAGGCAACTAATACAAACTTGTTACAAGATGCAATTTATTTAAATTCCATATTTATATTTTGTGTTGTATCATATACTTTGTCACCTGCCTTATTACATTCCGAATTTCTCTCTATACTAAAAAAAAAAGTAAGGATTTAAAAGTGTCGCCTTTATTTCAGAATTTTTCCGCTATGAGCACTTCTGTCTTACAAGGGAACAACTATTGTATTTAAAAGCTTGAAATTTTGCACACGTGTAAAGAAAGGTTTGGAAAATCTGCTGGTAAGAAAACCCTAGAGATACAAGCTTTATTTTCTGAGTTATATGTCAAAGTGAAAGAATTTGTTTTGCATGTGCTGATCCCAGGAAATGTGCTAATTTAATTGAGCAAAAAAAAAAAGGATTTTCTAATTTCAAACTTTTAATTTTGCCATGCTTAAAAGAAAAAAAAATGAAGTGTTACCAAATGTAATATTTGGAATACTAAGGTAATAAGTTTATTACGGTATGAGAACTACGTCCCGGACAACTCAAGAGGACTTGTGAATAATCACTAAGTTCCAAGATGGATTTAAAGATGCGCTTTGATGAGTCAAAATTTTTCTGAAGTTGCCAATGACTTACCACACATATTCATCAATTTCACATAAATTTTGTAGGTAGTAATTTGCAAAAGTGCGGTATATTATTGGTAATTTTTTATTATTCAAAAATTATACAAGCTATTTTATTTAATTAGCAAATTTTCTGAGTTATATTATACGTCAAAGTGAATTTTTACTTTCAATTACCTATATGTATTATACATAGGGTATGAAAATATTGCATTCGGTAAAAAAAAAAAAAAAAAAAAAAAAAAAAAGATTTTTTTTTTTATTTCTCTACGTTTTGGAACACCCTGATTTCAAAAAAGTGATCTAGAAAAAATATTTGTCTGTGTGTCTGTGGTCAGCTTAACTCCCGAACAAATTGACCTACAATGTTAAAATTTGGTATGTGGGTTGCTGGTGGCCATGGAACCTATCATTAAGGTTTTCGTCAAAATCGCTCATGCGTATAAGGTAGCTGCCATTGAAAAAGTCATGTTTTTCAATTATTGCAGAAAAAAACCGGCTCCAACAATTGATAAAAATCGTTGTGGTAATGCCTCTTAAAGTGTTCTAAGCATCCCCACCTCCGAAATTCCCTTAAAAATGTTTTAGTGGCGTAAAAAGTTGAAAAACGAATGCTTTCAACACAGAGCTCTCCTGTCTTGAGCATACCTCCATCAAGGATCGTTTTTTCTTCTCCTCTCAGTTTCACTTATAACAAAGGATGATATAAGGATTATCTAAAAGTATATCGTCAAAATCCCCATTTTGAGGAAGTTTTTTTTTTCCTTCTTTTTTTTTTTTTAGACTCATATAAGAATTATCGTAAAAAATATTACCAAACTGACCATTTCCTCTAAATGAATGATGAAAATATAAAAACGGTAAATGACACACATTCACGTCAGTATTATAGTGTAATTGAAAGTTGTGCGATGTTCCACACCCCTAGTTTTTTTTGTTTTGGCAGTCCTCCTCGGGGAAAGTGCTAATTTAACTATATGTCTATAATCAGACTTCGTTTACCATCAGACAGATTTGAGACTTCGTTTCAGTCAGATTCGATATAGATTTGAATGGTATAGTATGAAAAGACCATGTGCTCGATATTTTAAGGATAGTAAATCAATTCGTAACTTATATTGATTTCCAGGCTCATGTCACAAAGCTTTCACTGACGGATGGTTTTTAGTTATTAAAAGTTCCTTGTAGCTATCCGCAAGCGTATCGTGTTCGGGGTTTGGCAAGCATTACCGAGCACATGACTTGAATGCGAAGCTATTCTCGGAGTTGGTGAAAGTAAGCGAGCAAGGAGCGGAACCCCCTAATATTTAAAAAATATATTTAATTATATCATATAAACTTATGAATAGACAATGTCAACGAATTAAATACTGGATGATATTTTTTTGGAACTCTTAAATACATAAAAAAAATTAGTATAAAAATAGTATTTATCTATAAAAAGTAATTCCAGGTATTTTATTGGGATACCGCATGTCGAATCTTTTGATTGAAACAAGGTGTCGGTAGGTTACAGTTAAATGCTTTAGATTTTTAACCGCTGCCTTCTCCTGTCATATTTCTACCTCCATGGTCAGCATTTCTGGTACTTCCGTTTGAACTACGTACGGAAACTCACCTCAGTGAGACCCATCTGATACCCCATTTAGTACACATCCTACCAGGGAGTTTCCTAGGACGTCATTCGGAGTCACAGGGACTATATGGGACATGTCTGTAACGTATGTTCTGTTAGGGAACGTTGACTTCAGACGGTTAAACAAAAACTTAGTAGGGGAGACTTGTGTACCTAGCGCCACCCACTTTTATTGAATAATGTTTAGTTGTAAGTGTTTTTACTCACTTGGGTAAGTGGTAACACCTAATTGCTCTTTTGGCAACCTTTTGAAATCTTAGAGGAGAAAGCTGTGGCAAGTTATAAGTGAAAAACGTTTTTATATGGTCTGCAGTAACATTTTGCAGCTCATGTCTTTTATTGTTTTACATAGTTAAGTCAAATACTTTTCTTTGAATTCTAGTAAATAATTTTATTTTAACATTAAGTGTTAAAGAAGATGTTTAAATAAGTCCTTTCTCCATGTGCATTTTTAGTAGAAGACGTTTTATATGAAATTATCGAGTCGTGTACTTAGAACTACATAGTTGCTTATTGTGTCGAATTGCCAAAACCAAAATCTGTTGGTGCTTCAAAGCGATAATACATACAGCTCATTTTTTTGGAATCAGTTTTTCAAGTTATGAAAATACCTGTAAGTCACTAATAATTTGACACACTGCAAATTATTATAGTTATTATATGACAAACCAATGACTGATAATTATTTAATATTGTTTCTTTTATAAAATTCATCTGTGTATGTGTTTCTATTCACTATGGACTGAAACCTCACTTAAAGAGAATGCCTTAGGTACATCAGCTACTCGCCCTAGGTACAACGAAGTCTTGTACCTAGGGCCATTTGTGAAATTTCTTTAAAAACCTTCTATTTTATAGAATTTATTATTTTAAGTACTTATATTAATCCCAATGGGAAGTAATTACTATAACGACGTATGCATATCAGTTTCATATTTTTAAAAGACACAATGGCTCAATTTTTGTGCATTGAAAAAAGTCGGCCCTAACAGGTACACATGTTTTCTCTACTATAAGCTTCCCCCATCATTACAGTAGAAGTCAAATCAATGGTATAACTGGTAAAATAGTGTACAAAACTGCCTTCCTACGATATCGTCCAAAACCATTTCGGTTTTTTTATTATTTTATCCTTAGTTATATAAACAATATATTTGTTTTTAGTACAGAGATATTGTATTTTAAGTTAGTATGTATTACACTTGACTGCATATTACTCAGAATAGTTAAATATTGTATAAATAATAAAGGAAAATGTTTCATCAGAATCATATTTCTAAAGATAAACAGGCGAGATCGTAGATGAAGCATACAAGAAAAAGTGTGTCCATTCCATTTATTGAGGATAACTGATTCAAAATAAAAAAAAACAGAACTTTTCAACTGGAGCTTGCACAGTTATGAATTCCATTTTCATTTGTATCCTCCTTCTTATCAGTTGTTTGCTACTATATATATTTCTGAGTTCGAATAGTTGTTTTAAATATTTTATGTATTCAGTTGGCAAGTAGGCAGTGCACTATTATATGTACTCATTGTTTAATACTTGGATGATTTACCTATAAACGCTCTGGCTTAAAGGAAACTTTCTGCGCTCGGATGGTCACTTGGACACGAAAACTATATCCTCAGAATGTAACACACGGTTTTTATCAAGATTCACGATAGCACTTAAAAATTACCAATGGTTTTTAGATGCCCAATGCTGATAACGATCGACAATTCATCATTTTGGAGATGCTGCTTTTTTTTTTGCCCATGTTAAAATTATTGCCAAAAATATCGCCAAAATTGGCCATTTTTATTTAAATGTGTGAAAATATAAAAATAGTAAATAACACCATATAAAATTTTAATGCAATGACCAATATTAAAAGTTGTGTGATGTTCCACACTTCTACTTTTAAGTTGATACTAGGTCTTTTTAAAAGCTAAGGCTTTTTTTTCTAATTAATGGGGAAATCTTAACTTTTTAAAGCACATTTTAAACTGGCATTCTAATTAACAATATAAGTTGTAGTTTTAATTTTTTTTTAACATTAAAGTAAAATTATTGCAGGTTGATTGCATTTTTTTTCTTGTTATTATGAATAAATATTTATATTACAATTAATTATTCCGAGTATTCCAGATTTTAATGCCAATTCTTTTATGATATAGCTTACAGAATTTTTCTGGAAAAGTTTGGTGAAACAATTTTATTATTTAAAAAACCTTAATGTTTTAAAAAATGCGGAATTTTTTTTAATTCTTAATTTTTTGTAAAAATGAAAAGAGTAATTCTCTGGCTGACACAAGGGCCATTTTGGCTCTTTTTTCTATTTGTAAACATATAAGAATTATAAATTAAGATGAATCTAATAGGTATGTTTTATTTTATACCATATTACTTGGTGACAAAGTTATGTGGAAAAATAATTATTTTAACCAGGTCAAATATGCATTTATATCGTCTGATGCACGGGACACTGTGTCCCGTGCGTCAGACGATATAAATGCTTATATGAATTAGTTAAAATAAT